>JAPYKE020000286.1:625000-993923 GCA_028554795.2 Sinohyriopsis cumingii
TATATATAGTGTTTGGTATTGTTATGTATATTTAATTGAATTACCTGTCTGTAAGTATTACTTTTTTAATTCCAATTCATGTTATTGTAAAGTAACATTGTTTGTTGTATTTTAGTTCTGTTTGACCTGATTGATTTTTATAAATTCTTTAACTTCATTTATGTAAACTACTAATAGCTTCATTATTCTGTATGTATGTGCTGTTTGACAAAACTATTATTCAAGTAAACTAGAAGGCTAATACAGGGTCAGGGTTTTGGAGATTCCCAAGTGAATTTAATAGGCTATTGTGCTGTAAGTAAACAAGGATCATTAAATCGTGCTACAAAATTATTTTCCATTAGGTAATGGTTGCTTTTATAAAATGCTAATTTGACAGATAACTACATTATATTTTGACTGTCAGAATTTCATCAGATGTGCTTTACCATCTAGCACTGTAAGTTGTGTTATGATGTGACTAGTTTGGGCTGAATTTGTTTCCGTTAAATTATTGAATTCAAGTGATTAGATTCTCTGGAAATTCAAAAGTGCTCCGATCAAAGTTTTGAATAAAGACATTCATTGGAATTTATACTGAATTAAAATCTGGAATAATTGTTATGTCATTCGAAAAAGGACTGTTAACACATCAGTAAGACGCAAAACATAACAAACACGCCATCACCTTAAATTGTAAATCTCTTTTGGACTTTAACTGAGTTTCATTCAAGACTTTTTATTACTAGGACTTGTATTTTTAATTCTTATATTATATTTGGATTCAATTTGCAATACCGTAAGTTCTTTTTCCTAATTTTTCTCTTTGTATTCTAAGTAAATAAATTATTAGTTAAATTTTACAAAGCTTGTTGTTTTCACTTTTTTCTATTACTTATTTTAAGAGCATCGACTCTTAACTATATATATATATATATATATATATATATATATATATATATATATATATATATATATATATATATATATATATATGTGTGTGTGTGTGTGTGTGTGTGTGTGTGTGTGTGTATATATATATATATATATATATATATATATATATATATATATATATATATATATATATTTCCATACATACATCTAGAGGGATGTTTTGTTCGACCACAAAGGGATATTAACTATTCTATCACTTTACAATTTAAAAGTTATAACATCATTATACAAATATCTTTAAATCTGAATTCTTTTAGCTTTAAGTGTATACATTGTTTTCCCAAAACAAATTTGTTCAACAGTATTTAAAAGGAATTGTATCGTTGCACTATAAACACAAAAATATTCAGTAGCATAAAATGTTAACTTGGCATTGTTGATATCCTTCAAGGTTGTATCCATGTGATTCGCTCAGTGGTACATCAGTAGCAAAGCATTAGTTCGCTGTTAAACTCTAATTTAATTGGATTGGTATCAATCAAGTTTATAGCTTGCAGGGCTAATTGATACAACAAGCCTTTCCATTAGTTTGGCAATCACATCACAACACCATAAGTAACATCAGGGATTAACTCACAATAATACGGACTCAAAGTCTTTGTAGTCTGACAAGTGTATGTGATCATCAGATTCTAATTCATATTGTACGGTGTTTCTGCACATATTCAATGTCTACTAGACATGAGTGAACTGGGTGGATATAATCAACGTGCTCCACGGAATGAGACTGAATGGGATCCATATACTCTTCAATCCTCATAGCACCATTCACGTCAGTGATACCTAATAACGATTCTGCTTTGGCCGGTTTAAGGAACTTCCTCGTGCACTCTGGTATCGGAGTTTGATGCTGCCCAATATTTGTTTCAATGGCAGTGCTTAGATCTCCCCTTGTATTGCTTACAATTGTCCAGTAATGTCCGAACAGGTTTACCTCCTCAAGGCTAATAGAATGTGTCAGAGAATCTCTGTTCAAAATTCTATTAGCACGCGAACTGTAAAGGACACAAACATGGGAATAATTGAAATATATATATATATATATATATATATATATATATATATATATATATATATATATATATATATATATATATATATATATATATATATATATATATATATATATATATATATAAACAAACGAACGTGAAGTATGAAGTTGGTTTTATCTCCTAACACAGTTTTGTGGCGTTTTCATAGTCACAAAATATAAACTAGTTCTATTTGGCTGTAGTGTTTTGTTAATTAAAACTGTAGAAAGGCTAAGAAGGCTGGTTGGCCCAGCTTTTAGTAGTTCAACTTCAATTTACCGCCCATCCCTAGCAATACATTTCTTAATATTCAAACGTCTTACAATTGTATACACTTTTCACGGTTATACTGCAAAGCAAAAATCAATACCTCTATCCATGTAACTGTTGTTTGATACTTTTGTGAGTTAAAAAGTCAAACGGAGCAGTCTTTCCAATCCCTAATGTCATATCTGCATAAACAATTGCAGAAGCTTCGGAAAGTTCACGGTTACTGTTTGCAAGTTTTATACATTCAACAATAATGTTAGTTTCTTCAGTAGCAAAATTTATATTAGAAACAAAAAGGAGTTTAATAGTTGATAAGAATTTCGCAAATTTAGCGTCGCCATCATATCTATCTACAAGGTACTATCTCAGAGAATTTATTATTTAAATCTGATTTCTGCAGTTTTCTCGGGCCTTGCACGAGCTTTACCGAGTTTACATACATAGTTTTATATAGTTATGTTTGTATCAGATGTTTTAAACTTTGGATATGTATGTTATATGACAATCAATTATTCCATTAGAGAGGTTCTAGCCATTTAGCAATGACTTTTTTGATGCACATATTAGATTACACACGATGGATTGCAACATTCTGATCAGGCAGGTAAAAAAATGAATATCACAAATATCACTTGGACAGATTGTTTTCATCGCCTAGTTGATTGAACGTCTGCCTCTGATGCGGGAGGTAGCGGGTTCGAACCCCGGACTAGTCATGCCAAAGACGTATAAACAATGGTTATAGCAGATGTCTCACTTGGCGCTCAGCATAAAGAGGTTAGAACGAGAACTGTTCGGCCTGGTGTCAGGATAATGTGAATGGGTTGGACATCATGATATATATCTGCGGCATGATACCCCATTGCTAGACATCACTATAAACTACCAAATTGCAGACATCGTAGCGATATGACTGTAAAGATTGCTGCAAGCTACGTTACAATATCTAAACCACAAACACATAATTTGGCATCATGATTTTCAAAGGTGCTACATTGCAAATCTTAGACCACCTATATCGACAAGGTCTTATCATTTAATCAGATTTGTTAAAACTTTTAGACATAATAACCAGGACACAAATAGTTTTTCAATCACTAATGAAGGCCTATATATACTACGGATTAGGCATTTAGTCTTATTTAATACAGTACTTATGTTATATGCTTCAGCATCGTTTCAATGTGAACGCTAGACCATCACATTGAATGATGGACATAGCGTCACAACCACTGGCAGTGGGATACCGTTTCTCAATTTGTTTCTTACATCAGCCTGTAAAAGCCTGCAGACGAATAATTTCAGCTTCCCGATATCACGAGAATATACGCGATTGTATTCACCAGAACGTCGCGTATTTTTTAAAACTTTTTTCTTTGACTATTTTTATTACTATGGGAAATTGCAAATGTGTTGATTGTTTCTTCCGAGTATTGCAAAGAATCAAGAAAATATCTTCCGATGTTGGGTCAGAATTCGCAAGTGTGGCATCCTGCAATGGTAAAGCAGACTGTTTATATTGATATTGTTCCAGCCAACAAATACCTTATATTTCCACAAACAGGAAATGTGAAATATGGAAGTTTTATCATGCCGGAGTCTGTAAACTACGATAGATTGAAAGGAAAACATGAGGTTGACCACATTTGCCACATTTTATTCTACGATTTTCAGATCAGTGTATTTTATCGAGCCCAGTCGTTGCCCTGCAACATTGGTTTGACTTGACGTATTTACTGCAGGCTGAGCTTTTGTATATGATCATGCAAGGAATCGGGGATACATCACCGCTGAGCACCAGGTATAACGAACTATATAACTCAAGATTATTATTTGGCAATGTCTTCTTTTATGACTAATTGCTCCACGTTGAGAACCAGAATATACTTTTTCAATTAGTAGAGTATTTATAAACGGAACTCTGATTTACAGAGGGTCCAATCGATCTGTTCACAAGTTTTTGTAGACGCATTGTTGAAAGATCTAGCATGGTGAATATTTGCTGAATAGAATTTCAAATAACAATGAAAGTCAAAACTGTTCAGCGTAGATCAAACGAGAGGCACCTTTCTTCCGCTACGATCGCGTACAATGTATCGTAGTATTGCCTAGATTTTGGCTAGCCCGATAAATGTAGTTAAGAGATATACGGTTCTTTTAATATTCTTAGGGATGTCACACTCATTTAATTTGTCGCGTAGTTCAAATCCTACAAATGTGTCCACTGGCATGAGTTAAAAAGTCATGGATCTTTTTTTGACAGAAGGATTGCTCACTGAAGAAAACTGCATTCTCTCGTTGTAAGTTCGATGTTACTGACGAAATGTGTGTCTCCAAATGGCATGCATAATTTCCAATCCTAATAGGTGGCGTGTTTTGAGGACTTACATAAACAGTCTTAAAGATACAATATCATAGTGACATGCTATTATCTTTAGCCTTTCGGCTAATGGATATATTAGGCGAAGTGCGAGACAAAGGATACGAATAATAAAATGAACTTTGATGCATATTTTACAATAGCAACATAAATTAAAGCACTTTTAAATACCCAAAAGGAATATTTTTCTGACATTAATCTGTAAACCTGAAAAACAGTATGTTCAATTGTAATCTACTAAGTTTTTTTCATTTTTACTTTAAACTATTTGACTGTGTCACTCCTTAATATGCTTATTAATTACTCTAAACTTTAAAAAAAATAATATTTGCATTGATTACCATTTCGTACATTTCTTTTGGAAGAGATAATGCAAATTATATGAATTTAACCTTTGTCAACTTGTCATTTATTTGTGTCTTTTTTCTTTACGGACCTGGTGATCTGTTCAAAGACTGCAAGCTATGAGACTGTAATTCTAATTGAAAGATCATTGGCAGGAGTTGTCCCTTTTTGAATAAATTTATGTTTATTAGGTTATTAATGTTATTTTAGTTATTTTGCAATTAATTTATATTTGCTATTATGCGACACGAGCACATGCAAATAATATTGATATATATTTTAACTTTTATTAGATCTTATAATAATAATAATAATAATAATAATAATAATAATAATTGTCTTAGGTATTATTACCGATAAAAAAAAATACTCTCTTCTTAGAATACTATAATTTACCTCAAATTGATATGGTTCCTACCATCCAGTCGATCAGTCGATAACTTACTGTCAGTTGGAAATCTATGTATATTGCCGAGGTAATCATATATATATATATATATATATATATATATATATATATATATATATATATATATATATATATATATATATATATATGAGATGATAGATAGATAGATAGATAGATATACAGATAGAAATTACCAGGCTCCAAATCTGTGCAGAAGACAGCTGAATAAACCAACAACCAGTAAAATTCCCACTCCAAGAATAGCGTAGAGAAAATGGCCTATGAATGAAAAGTCTAAAAATATATTTTCGTATCGTTGAAAATACTTTGGAAAAAAATATCTTGACCCTTCTTCGAATTTTTCACAAAACAAATACCCGAAAAAGGTGATAAAATGTCTGGATAATTTGCAAAGTGTTCCATTTCAGATGTAAGTTGGATAGAGATAACTGTTTCGACGATTTTATATATGGTTATGGATATACTTTACCGTATGGTATTTCATAGGTTATGCATTCAGTACGGGCTACATTGTAAATAAAAATATGACTCTTACTATTCCAAAATGTAACAGATATGAACCCGTTGAAAATCATAATTATAACATTTTGCTTTTTTCTAAGTACAATATGGTCGCGTTACCATGCACAGGAGGATAAAACGAAATTGATCCATTGATTGTGAAATACATGTCGTCGATTTTTATAATTTCTTTCTCGGCTCTGCAATTGTGATTTATAAACTAATTTTGTATTTAATATCTACAAACCAGAATTCTCAATCGTATCCCTTTACGTTAAAGCACTCTAGATTAGCATCGTCCTTCTCTACACCGATGCAATAAATGACGTCATTTTGATGACGTAAACATTAAATTAATATGTAATGTCGAGCCAGATAGTAAGTGTTGCGTTTGTTAATACGGACATTCTTTAAATGAATATTAAGCATCTGTGATGCATTGGTCAATACATTCGCAATCGAATTTGCCCATCGCTAGTGGTTTCTTTGGATAGCTTCAATGCACTAAGAGATTTCTTAAAATAGTCTTACATCAGGAGGCATAAATCTTATGAAACTGTTTTAAATCCTGAAACGAACAAAATGTGTATATCCCATCTGAATTAATAAAGTCTTCGTATGTTCCTTACTGTTTTACTTGGTTTATTCCAGAGGTTTCTATGCACCGATGAGAATTCTAAAGTTTACTATTGAGAAAGAGATTATGAAGAGTATGGTACTATAATCAATGGATAGTTAACACAACCAAAGCAGAGAACTTGCAATAGACATACCAGTCTTTCCTGAATCCATGGCTGTGTTTACTTTTATTGTTGCATCAGTATGCGCACCTGTAAAGAGTAAATGAATAATCTGAAAGCATGTGACATGCTCAAAGATTATGGTATTATAAACTTGATGATTTAAATTTCTTCAGAAATTTAAACGTGAGATAAATGAACATATCTTAGAGGTATCCGTTCGCAATGGCTCAAATTGCGCAGTGACGTGACACACTGTTTTGCACGGTTTAAAAGCTAAATACATGCATATTCCCAAGATTTTGCGTTTTAAATCTAGATTCATTGATATTTGTAAGAATTTGCGTCCAAATGCTTCAGGCAACATCCTAACAAGCCCACAAGGAGATATAAAACAAATGCTCTCAACGGTATGCATGACCCGAAACAATATTAAATATCACTATGTTGGGAATAGGTCATTCCTGTTGACACCAACTGCATCGGACAATTGTGTCCTTCCTCAAGTATCCCAATACATGATGGCATTTTATATTATACGATGCTTTTCATTTATGATAAAATGGATTGTTACACATTGATTTACAATATTCTGCCTCATTAATATGATTTGAAGTATTAATCAGTTATGGCCATATATCTAATATTCCTCAACAAAATCATTACCGAAAATCAGACAAGTATTTTTGAAAATGCCTCAAAACAGTTTAGAGATATTGTTTTATTTTCATGGTAGTTTCAAACGTTTTGTCAACTGTGTGTATCTAACATACGAATGCAACGTTATGTAAGAAGAGATGAGCATTACAATGTAATGAATACATTTTTACCTGTTGCATCTAAAACATTATTTACGAATGGCGTCTGAGTGAAGGTAAAGCTACTGATAGTTTTCTCAATGAATTCAGCAGCAATAAACCTTGAACATAAAAATTATTTATTCAAGATGTTCCCAGATATCTACCATGTTATGGATTATTCCTGCAGTAACACTCCATCCTGTAAAGTAATACCATCATATAACAGATTAAATATTTAGAATAGGCTCAATTGGCTTTATCAGGAAAATACATCATCATTAATAGGCAATAGTTTTGTAATATATGAGTATACATTTAAACATATGTGAACCGTTTGCTGATTTCATGACAATGTAGAATCAACAATTTTTAAATAATGTTCGTACCTGATTTTACTTGTATATAGATGGCAGTGAAAATCACGGCGTTACTCTTCAAAGGGTTTATCGCATGACATGTGTAGTTGACATCAATGTTTAAATTGCTAAGTTTTAATTCTGAACCCAGGATTGTTGTTTCTGTATCTGGAACATTCCAAATAATCTGACAGGGTGGAAAGCAGTCAGCGGAACAAAGGATAGATATGGTATCAAATTCATGCACTTGAATTGCATTGTCAGATGTGTTGACAAATATTTCATTTGGACCATCTACAAAGAGCAAGGGAAGAACATGGTTATACATCTTATTTAATGATTGCTGTAACAAATTAGATATCAAAAGCTATAATCAGAAACCCATTTTACACGAGCCCATCATCATAAGTATTGTCTATGAAAGTTAAACGTTATTTGTACCTAAATATTGTTTATCTTTTCCTTTTTGGTTTCTAATGATGTTAATGTAACCATTAAATAACATCGTAAGAATAGTTACGTAGATTATAAATATTCTCCTTTAACCTTAATGCTCGTGAAAGACGCACTAGATGATACGATGTAGTTATTTCATGGATTTGTAAATATGCATAAGCAAGTGTAGAAAATACCATATATTCTTAATATAACACATGTTGTTGAATTATACTCTAAACTTATTATCATCCAAGTAGCTCTGGATTAATAAACAAAAAATGTAATCCTTAATTTATGTGGTTTCACACAATGTACTATTTGGAATAAATTTCTTAATTATATCCAGGTAAAATAATGCCTTCAGTTACAAGTATTTAGCAAACTAAATTATATTATTCTAATATTAGAAAATGAACACATGTGTAGCATTGTTAGATAAAGTAAAAGTTCACTTTAATTTTCGAAAAATAAGGTGCAGTCTACTTACAAACAAGTCTATATGGCTCACTTGAAAGCCTTTTATCGAACGTTTCACATGTGTATACATTATATCCGTCGTTGGCTGTTAAATTCATGATGGAAATACATTTATTCTTTACAGAATGTCTACTGTGGTTTCCTATTAGAGATCCATTAAGTTTCCAGAGGACTATGTCTATGGCCGCACCGGATGAACCACAATGCAAAACAATGGAGGTATCCGAAATATTATGTCGAACCATTGTTATCCTTGGAAAAAATCTTTCATCTGAAAAGATGCGAAACACTGACAAAATTAAGACACCATATTTCTGAATACGGAACCGTTACATGTAGCAACTGTGCAAGGTATAGTTTAATTTGTGTTTAATATACTGTCGTGATTATACAGATGGCATATTTTTTTTATGAGATGCTATTCCTTTTGTTGTTAAGTATATGTCTGTGTCTTTGTTTCGCTGAGTACCCATTTGTAAATCATTTACAGTTATTTCTGTCACATTTTCATAGGCGGCAGTATTTGTATATATTAAGAAATCTATTCGGGGCTAAGATGTACGGTTCCTGGTGCATCAGGAACCGATATTTGGGAGATGCTTGCTTTAACATTGATGCAGGTTAATATTCGTGCAAAACAGTTTAGTACTACATTATCCAATTAGACATCGGATCAAACTTTCTTGCAATACATGCTGTAATTCCATTACACCGTCCGCAATAGAATTCAGACCTTGAGAGTAATTGAAGATATATGTTATGATCATCATATTACATTTAGCTTTTCCCTAGGCCCGGCCTACCTGGAAGAGTTGAAGAATGGGAAATAGTATGGACAAAGTCTGATAAAGATAGTCATCGTAAAGCACCTACAACATACTAGTTATATTTGCAAGGTAACGAAATAAATAAATAAACTAACTAAAACATTTCATTTGCAAACTATAACGATTTTTCTCTAGTTCAATGGAGTTTAAATGAATGCTTGATTGGGTGCATTTGTTGGTTCTATGCGATTCATGCAAACACACATTTAATGTTCATAAAAGCATGCACCGCTCATGGATTGCTTGAGTGTAAGCTGTTGGTGCATATTTCTATCTGTTTATATTCCTTTGAACGGAATTTATATTTTGTTTCAATCCTTAGAACTTTGTATGATTTATGGGAAGGGCTCTACGCATGTATCAACTGTTGACCCAAGGTCAAAATCCATGTGTGTGTGTGTGTGTGTGTGTGTGTGTGTGTGTGCGTGCTCAATCCAGCCAGAAACATACGCGAAAGGTGTGATACATTAAAACTGTATATATTTCATCCTCTTTTGGCATTTGACTGTATTTGCCAGCATTCAACGTATAGTGCAATAGAAAAATAATCGTATACACCTTTACATTTTGTATTTACGTTTGTTTTGACGATCATATTTTACGATCAGTATTGTGTTCATTTATGTCGTGATTGAACAACATTACAAACACAATATTTGTAAGATATTATGTTAATTTAACATGTTCAGGGCATCCAAGGCAAATGTCTGCTAGAAGAAAAATGAGGACGACAAATGGTGCATATTTGAACAGTTTTTTAATTTAAAGGACATCACAACCCTAAAACAAACATGACCAGTTAATAATAAGCCTGACACTTTTAATATTTGGCCAATGTCTGTTACTTGTGAGACTCAACCGGTAATATGCATGTAGCTAAACTATCTGTGCTATCGTCGTATATATAAGCAAAATTGCAGTTTACACGAAACAAAGATACATGTTCTTTAGTGAATTGTCGCAACGGTAGATAGGTCAATGACATAACTACTGTCGAAAATAAAGTAATTGCAAAGACCTCTAAACATTTTCAGAGTAAATATTTAAGATATATAAAGATATAACTTGAATAAAATATTTTAGAGTAGCAGAGAGAGATAGGGTTGGCGTGTTTTTGTTGTTTCCACATTGTGACTCAGAAGCTAAATCCAAAGGCTGTGGGTCAGCCTCCTGTGCAGATGTTGATATATTGGTCACACCGATGATTACAAATATTTATATTATGCTGTATGGTCGATGTTCCACGTGAAGTCACGAATAGTTCGAAATATATAAGCATGGCTCCAAGTTGGATATGTTTCAGTTCGGGATCCCAATTATTCCAAAGATATGAAACAAACAGCATAGTATTGAAGGTTCAGTCACAATCTAGATTTGTCGTTCTATCGCTATTTCTAGTTTCTTGTTTGAGTGGTGTATGTATGATTAGTTCAATCACCTATATACTTATTATTGGTCATGAATGGTTACATTTTATCGATATTTACTTTTGTATTTCTGTTCTCTTAAGCAGTAACGGCCATAGCAAACACAGAGCTCGATTTGGATCAATTTGGTTGGTCCCCTGGTGTTACGCGCGGGACCCCTTGTGAACATGGTATTTGGAGATAATCTTTTAAACTAGTTGTATCTGATCTTGAACGTAAAATATTATTCCAACGATTTACAATTAATTTCTCTCTATTGATACATTTTTACAAATTACATACGCGCGGGGCCCAAATGAGCTTAGGACGGTACAATTCGGTCCAATCGGCCAGGCCGACACTGCTTTTAATTAATTACCCTTAAGAAAAAAATAAAACACTTTCACTCTGTGGGTTTTGTTTTGTTTACCGTTTAAAATAGTATAGATTGTGATGCGATGCCTTTATATGTCGTCACATTGTTACATATGTTTGTTACATACCAATTATTTCCAGAGAAACACTGTCGTTAAATTCCTCTGAATCCCATTGTCGTTCTAACTTGTAATTTCCAGCATCAGTTTCCGTAACATTCATGATGTTAATAGTAAACGTTACCGTGTTTTCGGCAATTACTTCTCCATTAAATTGAAGTCGCTCGTCATTTTTATGTGGAATAAAATGATTGTTAGTGAGCCACACCCGTACAAACGGTGTCGAACCGTGAAGTATAAGGATAGCATCCTTCTTCATGTTATCGAAAGTCCAAGAAAGAGACACATTGCGTCCTTTTATGCCTTGCACTGTTCTTCCCGCACATATGTAGACGTATGTCATACAGCATACCACAATATAAAAGACAAATACATTCGCTTTAATGGCTGTAAACACTGGATGCTCACATAACATTGCGGAATTCGACATGAACAATTAATACACATCATAATTCATTTCAGACATAGAGTTACTACATCTTCCCCCTCGATTCGTTAAACATGTATCATATTCGTTTCATAATTTAAACAGGCTGATTCATAGCATTACTTCAGTCCTCTACATATATCAGGAATGATGGAAGTGGATAACGGCAGATTTATAAATGTAAATGAGACTAAAATTACATAATACAAATGTCTATTCACCAGAGATAAGTTACATAAACGCCGTGATATCTGCTGAGAAAACGCAATAGTTGCATATTATCTATCAAACATATTCCAATGAGTATCATTTTCTGAGGAAGTTATGACGCACACAACATCCTTTGTTTTAATTTGTAAGGTTATTATTTGAACTTGAACATGTTGTTTCTGACGTTGTCGGAAATACATGTGATACTGTGTGCATGAAAGGAGCTATACGGAAACGGAATGTCTATGTTACTTCCACAGAATGTGCATTGTATATATAAAAGCAATAGATCGATACAAAGAGAGAGAGAGAGAGAGAGAGAGAGAGAGAGAGAGAGAAGCTAATATTGTTTTCCATTTCATTAGTAAAGGCAATAACACAATCAATAATAATAATAATAATAATAATATACGTTATAAGTGAAGTATGTGAACTGTACATAATACAATCGTAACAGAAGTAAAAATTTCCTTGGCAACAGTAACAAGGTATTCGCAATAATAAATCTTATACTTTACAGTGAAATATCCATGCATGTGTATTGAACGTAAGGATGATACAAAACTCTTCTATATGTCCAGAAGATCTGAGAAAAAATCCTGATAAACATGGACATCATTGGGGAGTTTAAACAAATATTTGGCATATTCCTTAAGAGCAGTAAAGACAAAATCCTAGCCTCGGAATAGTGGTGATGCTTTCTCGAAGTCAGAGAATTTACAATGAGAAATAAAACAAGGCTCAAATAAAGGACATTAGAATCATAGCCAAATTCAACGCATATCTTTAAGCAAACTGCCATAGAGCGCGCAGGATAGAAAAGGAAGGAAGATATAATCCATATCCACAAGGGACGATCGTCACATAAATAAGTGTTATAAGATTAAAAATGTCTAATAAGTTACGATAAAACACTAACCGATCTGACCGATGTAGCATATACGCCAAATTATTTTGGCACAATAAGATAAAAATGAGAAAGTACAATCAAGATCAATATGTCTTCAGTTCTTAGAAGGTACTTAGTCAAAACAATTTAGATGCTCAGGCGATGCGTGAGTAATATAATATGCAAAATTAAATAGAAACAAACGGCACATAAAGACATTGATATCAGTGCTCTAGAGGATTTCATTGGGAATGAAAATATGCACTTGTTGCCGAAATAACAAAGTAATGTACTATTAAACACAATTTTCTCTAATACTCAATTAATATCAAATATTATGGTTTTGTCACATTTTCATATCTTCTTGTTACTTTTCGCATACGGCGGTCCCGAGTGGCCGAGTGGTCTAAAGCGCTCTCCGTTACGGATCACTGCCATCTCACCTCTGTCTGCGTGGGCTAAAGTCTCGGATTTGGCTAATGTGGGTATGTGAGAAAGCTTCCAGTAGCTTCTCGTGGGTCGGCGGTTCTTTCCGGGGTTTTCCGGGGTTCTTCCTCCACCATTAATACTGGCTGCCATGTATAGCCTATCGTGTACTGAAAATGGCGTTAAACCCTACAACAACAACAACAACGTTTCGCCTACTAATTACGTGAGAACTTACTTGACAATATTTGAAGTCACATGACAGTTAGGTAACAACAGTGTACATGGTATTTAATACTATTCCTTTGCATGACGATATGCTTGGCCGGGATGTCACTTCACTCCAAACCGTGCACGTAAAGTCACAATCAGTAAGATATTACGGTGTAAAGTCTTTTGGCGCATTATGTCGCAATGATCTGACCTTCAATACAAATGTTCAGTCTGTGATTAACTGTCACATAATTTTTGTATCACTCATCCTGTCTGAAACTACTTTTGCAACTTAAAGTATGAAATAATATTTCACTTGTAACATATTGACAGATTTATAACTTTACATTTTAAATTATTTAACAATGTCAGGGCCAGCTGGTAATTTTAAGAAAAGCGGTCACAATATGGATAATGGGCGAGTAGCATAAGTAGTAACGAACAGCGTATGGTCATTTTACGGTATCAACCATCAAGTAATTGTAGATGTAGTTGAGGATAACAACAATATTTTGGACAGAAAGTTTGACGGTGAGTTTTCGCATGAATCATGTGCAAAGTGAAACGAAACATGAGAGAGAGAGAGAGAGAGAGAGAGAGAGAGAGAGAGCAATTAATTTACGCAGAATTTTTTATTGGAAATTTTAAAAAATCCAGACAAGATAAGAAAGATCCTTGGAACCGTATCAAGATTCATGGCATTGTTAGAAATGCCCTAGATATCGGAGAAAACTAAACTCTACCACTATTGTTTAATTAGACACTTAAGTTGATTCATACCTAATGGGACAAGATTGTTTGTGCCATGAACGAGATACTCCTGATAGTTACAATAGTGTCATAAACAGATAAATAAGTGATAGCAACACCAGCTACAGCATTTGAACTTTCAAATGTGTTTGCTTATTGCCACAAAGTGTTGAATTCTGGGCTAAGCCACCTTAAACAAAGAGGTCTAAGAAACTGAAGACTACTAAATTGTGCACCCATTGATCTCATTTCCAGCTGCAGTAATAATGACGTAGAAGAGACATTACAAAATATAAAACTTCCGAAATACCAAACGTGCTCAAAATTTATTATTTTGTATATATATATTTTCCATTCAGGAGCAAGTTTAAGGGGGAGGAACATTCAATATGTCTACTAATATTACTTAGAAATCAAATTTGTTTAGTAATTCTCAGGATCAAACTGACAAACATTTTCAACATAAAGAAAAACGTAACACAGACAGCAGCAGATATTTGGTCTCCAAAGTACATTTAGAAGAATGACACTTTTTGCAATGTTTACGAGACTTTTTAATCTGAGGGGCGTATTTTGGGAATTTTATATTTGTATACATTTTAAATTATTGGTACTGTTCAAATAGAAAATAAAGAGAAGAAAACAGAACACTGCTGCTTAGAAGTTTCTTTTTAAAAATATGCAAATGAATATTAAAAATATAGTCTACGGGTTAGAAAAATGCAGACTAGTCGAATTCTTAAAAATATATAGTTACAGTATCACCATACGTTCAATGTATCATTGATTTCTTGTAGTAAATGAAAACATACAAATTGAGAGTTTTAAAGTAATGTAAATCAACGAGCCTTCTATATAAAAAGTATTGTATTTAATTACTATTAGTCTGTGAAATTTTCCCTGGCATTGCTTGGAAGCACAGCATATGTATACAGCAAGTATTGTGTAAAAAGGGCCACTTACTGGTGCCAACCTATGTTTCATTAGAGAAATAAGGGAAATAATAAACTTGCCTGTGACTTCGGTTTAAATGCATTCATATGTCCATTACACAAGTTTAAAATAGTCACTGTTACAAAGTGACATAGCTGCAATGCAAACAGACAGAGGACTGTAAATGAATGGGTGTATTCTCTTTTATGAAGAGGGGTCTATATATATATATATAGTTAAAACAATCTGAATCATATATCGTCATCGAACGGTGACACCATTCAAAGAGAAATCAAAAGCCAAGCAACGATCTGTTTATGTGTACCCAGCAATCGCCATGATGTATTGGTGAAAGTTCTCCTGTGAAGAGGATCTTAAGGTGGGTCCACATCCAGAACCCTAAAGAGTATTTGCTCATTCAAGAAGCTCACAGTGTGATTTCCACAAAATTTTGAATACTAAAAACTCATCAAGAAACGCGAAGCGAAGAATACACGTTTCGTTTCTCGTAGATTTGTCTGTCTAAATTGATTGTGTCTGTCGATTCGAAACGTTTAAGGAGATTTGGCTCAGATATCTGCAAGGTCTCATTCTCAGCTCGGTGGAGAATGCGGGATTAGTCAACTAGGGATATAGTAACCTAATACAATGTTTCATGAGTGATATCAAAACTGCTTGAACGTGGCAGATTGCCTCAGTGTTGTCAATATCTTTCCTTGGTAGGTAAAGACTAATATCCTCTTGGATAATTTAGGTGAGAATATTCGTGATCTGGTATTAGAAACGCGAGAACACATTTACTGGGCCATGCTTTCAAAACAATTCATTTCACAAGAACATTCGATTCCTTTAAAATATTGGACTAAGTATCGTGTGAGCACTAGCTACTAAATTGCTTTAATTTCTGTTACTGGCAGATTATATGTTAAACATTTATGACCAGTGTTTGCAAGACTATGACGACCGAAATAGTATATATGCATCAAAGGTACTTGTGATAAAATCGTTTTAATTAGTGATGACTGCGACTCCTATACCCCTATGTAAAGAACACATTTGTTGAACATTGTCTGCTCTGAATACTTACAAAGTTGAAGTAAATCGTTATGCTTTTATTTTAGCTGTTTTGATAGTGACGGTCTCCAAATTGTCCAAGCAACTCTAAGTGTTGTGTTTGCATATTCCCTTCAAAATATGTCGCTGACGGAAGGTCCGATCATTGAAACTGTGAGGCACAATATCTTTTACATCCCTTTAACGTGCTGATTCCTGGATTAGCTGGTTCAGGCCAATCACATCTTACTTCACTATATTTCGATCTTCCTCCTGCTTAAATCTTGTAATGTTACAAAATGTGGGTGCTGGTTTGCACGTTACTGAACGACCGATCTTCATAATTCGTTCCAAGATGGGACGCGTCACAAACACGACTCTAGTCAAACAAATTTCTTCATCCATGATAACATTCTAGGAAACAACACAATACATGGTGTACCTGTTGATGTTATTAAGGACAAAATCACGATTGTTATTATATGCGCATTCATACGAACAATAACGGTGAAATCTGCCTCGTATGTGCTTTTCAGTTGTCATTTTTACGTGTTGCATATATGTACCGTTAATCAGACTGATTTATGGTATTAAAGATATTTATAATAAAATTGTTTATTTATATAAGAAAATTATACAAAACGAATTAAATTTGGAAAGGTTTGATGTTCTATTATCATCGAAATGAATGTGTGTAACTAGGTGAATATAACATTAAAGAATAATACACATGCGAAATAGTCTAAGGAAGCATACGAAACGAGAGTACGATAAATGGAACTTCATCAATATAAAATATTTTTCGAGAGTTTACAGATCAAAACTGATCTTTTATTTAGGTTTAAAACACATTGTGCTGTTTTGAAAACATGCCTCTAGTTAGCGAAATGATGAGATTGGTGTTTACTCAATCTAATTGACGTATTACAGTTATTAAACTCCCATGCCTTGTTCCTATGTTTTTGTAAGCATGTGGTAATTGTGTAATGCCGGACAAAAGTAACTTTTCTTTCATTCAGCAAGCGTGTTGGCACTGAACACAATTGTCAGACCATCACGTTCAATATTGGAATGTATTATGAACACACTGGAATTAATTCGAAACTCAATAATTCTGGACTTGTTATAGAACCTTCTGAACAATTTGGGATTTAGTTCAGAGTACTGTAAGTTATTTTTAATTTTTCACTGGCGATGTAAATTCGTTGTTTAATTTTTACAAAACGAGTCGGTTTTGGGTATTTTGTGTTACTTGGTTTACTAACATAACATATTAATGATGTTAGCACTGGCATATATCCATTAAAGGCTGAACCGTTTCCAATGTTAAAATTCCATATTTTCGCATACTAAACCTAAATGTAAGATCTCCATACGGCCATATAGTGACATCCCTTTGTGTAAGCTTCAGTATTAGAGTTATCGTTGTTTTCATGCGTTCGCTGATTGTTTACACGATGGCAATGTTTAAATCAAGCTTCACTAGTCCTTTCTCTCTTTGCCGAAGTACCAGTCTTTAAACTTTGACAATGGTCGTATTATCCGAAGGCTTCAGAAATTTGATAAAGATATAAACAATGTTAGCTTTTATCGAATTATTACAAGGGAAAATGAACTTGTCTTCGACTATTTATTGATTGCTCAAAACTATCAGTAAAGTACTATCGTTTCAAAGTGCAGGTAATGCAATGACTTCACTGAAGTACACGCTAATCATTAGCAAATAAACATCCTTTTCATAATTCCTGATAGTGCAATAATGTGGTAATATCATGTATTTTATATACAATATATATGCCTTAAATTAACCTAAATATTAGTGTTTAGATCCGTGTCCATCGAATGGAAATCATCACAGTGGGCCATGCATGATTATCCCATGCAAGTATATATCCGTAGATCTTCGTCTGTCTGCATATATATATATATATATATATATATATATATATATATATATATATATATATATATATATATATATATATTGAAATAATAACAACACAAACGCCGATAAATATTTGGAAAGAAACGGATGATATTTTAATATTTTAAAATAACATGTACGTCATCGACGTAACGTCATAAATGATTTGCATCGTCATAACAGTTTTATATGTTTAACAGTATCGAAAAAATTATTGGGTCTCTAAAGAAAACTGAATCAGTGAAATATTACTGTAGAGATAAAGAGTAAATATACAATTATATATTTGTAAATGATATATAACATCAATTCTTTTATTAAAATTGTATGCAGTTGTATACAGTGCCAAGGAAGTGAGGTCATTTGGATAGAAGGTATGTGATCAATGAATCCACTAACTTTTACTACTCAGTCTATTCACTTCTCCATGCACAACATCGGTGCCAAACACCGAACTTAAGATGGTGATATGTACATCGAATCTCTCGCTTTTTTCCCCGTGGAATGGACAGTTTTAAATTATATACAATTTCAAACTTTATCTGTTATAGGAGTATCAATCTTTTGCACCCGCAAATTTCATATATTGTACTATCACCTCATTCTGTAAATAATAAAGCTGGTGCATATTTGTTATAGGAAAGTGACACAAACACACACACACACATGCACCAGCTGCGTATTTGCAGAATGAGGCGAAATGTCAAATTATTGATTTCGACAGCAGTCGTTAAATATGGAAAAGTCGTGATTTAACAACTGGGCGATTTAAAACGAAACACGGAAATGCCATTCATTGAATTATCATTTCCTGTCTAACCATTGTACAACAAAGTTCCATCGCAGCAAAATGCAGTAGTGTAATCATTGTCGAGCTGATAAGTAGAAGTGTCACCTAGTACACGAGACAGATGTCATTTACGACACATTCATGAACATCCTATACATTCTGATAAAGATATATGTTTGTTTTCATTCATTGTATGTTGCCTCATTATATCTATTCAACGATAGACACAGAACAAACCATATGCTACTATTAATTTTTATATATTCTACGGCCCCAACCTGCCCCTTAAAAATATTTACAAAAGAAAACAAAAAGTAATATGTTAGATCTCGGGAGATGGCCCACACAAAAGTAATCGGATATTATAGGTATCAAAGGTGACCAATCGACCTACTACCTACGTATAGGACAGTATCAGATTTTTGACTGTTCATCTGAATAATCAAGCCTGCTCAAAGTACCTACCTCACAGCTACCATTTCTTAAAAAAGTACATACATTTGCAACTCTATGTAGAATGAGTCCATCTCTATTGATAAGAGAAGGCTTGTTCTCTCCGCATCACCTATTCTCTCCTCATGTGTATTAAGTAGAATTGCACACATACACAGCCAGTTGAGGTAATCGATCCGTATACGTCTCCTTAGATATACCAAATTCAACGAGTGTTAACACTCTGGTAATTATTGTTCCCCGAGTCTCGAAACATTTTGTATTAACATCAGTAATAACCTGAACTTTGTAACCATGCCAATGTATATTCACGGAGCTAGGTGTTATAACTGTAAATTAAAACATATTTTGTATATGGATTGATGCCAACATATTATTTCGATGAATTTAGTTTTTATGCATACAAAACCACTAGAATAAGGTGTCATTCGATATGGGATTTTGCCTTTGCTCTCGACCCGTTCTGATGATCAAAACGTTGACTTCCTCCTTATACATATATATGGTGTTCGAGTGGTCTAAGGCTCTAGCCTTTACATATTGCTGACAGATAACCTCTGTCCGCATGGGTTGAGATCTCCTCCATCATATATAACGACCTTCATGTATAACCTATCATGTGAGGGAAAGTATTATTACGCCCAGAACGATAGAAACAACAACATCTTAACCTTGTGCCACATGTAGTCAAAAAAGCAAACATGATTTGACCAAAGGACATGAAAATATAACTTACATTGATATGGGGTAGGCGTGTTAATTGGCAATTTAAACGTACCTTTCACGTCATGTATATACTATGGGAAGTGACCAAATCAACCGGAAGTTTTGAATTAACAGATTAACAAATGCAGATGATTATGATATAAATGGGTCGGTCGGTTACTTTTCTTATTTAATTCCATTGGTAATACAAATAGTAGATAAACTGGTCACATTTCAATAAAAGACAAGAGCTTCATTCAGTGGATACAGAGACAGATTCACAGCCTGCTGTTACAAAACCGGACATGCCACCGCCTCTTCGGCACTAAAGAGAAGCAGTCCGCTAGGCCCCACGGGTAAAACAGGGCATTAGGGATGTCCGGTTCTGCAATTGATTACACATGCATGACTAACCGCCTACCGCATCGCTTAGCATTTTTGAGACTTACTTTGGTTGGTAAAGTCCGTTCTTTTACTAGATGTACCTTGAACCTAACTGACGGCAAGAATATGTCCGTTTTCCACTTCACTCCTTTCTGCCTAATGTACACTAGGCAGAATGACATGCAGGCAGGAGATAGCTTGGTGCTATAATTCATGCTCGTCCCCCGGGATCGAGAAAAGCACGTGGGTTTAAAACCTTCTCCATCCGCATTTAGTCCGCTTATAACCAGCTTCCCGTCAAATGTTATGTAAATGGATCATTCGCTCCTTATATATGCAATATGAATATACTGGACAAATTACTTGTGCACCTTAAACTTGGAAACCTTATGAAATGATAATTACATTCACGATGACAGCGAACAGTGCAATACTAGTTTATACCTAACCTAAGCGTTTTCGACAATAATTGAGTCTTTCTCACAGACAAACTAACGAAACATACACACAGTGAGGACAATAAACACAAAATAAACCTTCGAATTTACAAAACTCTAAACGTTTATGGATCTAGTAGAAGAAACATTTGCAAAAGAGTATCGATATCGCGTACAATTGTTTGTCATTAAGATTATTTGTATGTCTCAATTCCGTCAAAATTCCCACAGGGACCATACTGTTCAAAAATACGTTTAAATATATATCACTGTCATACCATACCAAACGTGGAACTGTATGTGGTCAATGAAAAATGTTATTTGTAAAACACATATACAAACCCACACATATATTTAATGACAAACTCAAAGTGTTACATTAGCGGTGATGTCAATATTGTTTTGTTTTTTTTTTTGTTGCTTCTGTTTACCTTGTTTTCTACAAAGGAGAGGTCCTTTAAGGCTAAAATAAAATTTGTATTATCATCGATATTACTTACCATTTCACAACGAAACTTAACAAATTCCTCCATTATATTTTAGGTGTTAATATATAATCAATACTAAGAAGCACAAAGAATTTTCAAGACACATCAGAAAAGTCTGTTTTCTTCTTCCGTCGCAGTTCTGGTCTTTTTGATTTAGTTTGCAGGAATAGGTCCTTCTTAAGTTTCTTTTTCTGCTTCTGAAATGTTCACCTTTATCACATTTTCACTTTTTATGACACTCTTAACATCACTTTTTCATGACGTATTTCTGCTTTTATATCAGGACCTGATTATCCTTTCTTTCACGTTCCTTTTCTCTGACGTTTTGATTTATTTCTGTAATCTAATGTCCTTCATTCTCTTTAAAGTGGAGAGGAGTAGTCTGAGTTCTTCCAAATGTTTTGTTGTAATTGTATTTTCAAATCACTCTCTATTAACCTTTGACCAGAAGTGTGATCTTTTGTGGCTCTGCATCTCAACAGATTAAAAGCTTAGCTTAGTCGTACACATATATAGTTTTGTAGATCGCTAATATGCGAGCTGTCTTGTTCATAGAGTACATTTAGACAAATGTCACCATAGGTGCACATGATGACGATTAAGCTTTGAAAACGATGTCATGCCTTTATTATATTTTAAACCAGTACTGTATCCAGATGGTTGGATTTCTTTCGATATAGTCTAATTATAATTATGTAATTGAGGAAGAGCAGGACATAGGTCTGGCACGAACTGTATGGTGATGATAATTTGACTTTGAGGGCATATGACCTAAATAAGGCTTTACCAGCTCTCTTACTAATGGGGGCTGGGCTTTTTGTAGTTACACGTGCCACACAAACCCACTCCGTTTTGTTTTTAATCTTGATACCCGAGCGTCACGAAGAACTTTCTAGATATCACCTTAGCACATGTGCATGATATCTGCTCTACCAGATGGTACGGGCTCACAGTGATAGTCACCGTTCCTTTTTAAATACTTTTTGAAGCATTTTGAAAGGGTGTTTTATTATTCGTGTTTGAGAAACCCAAACTAGTAAGAAAAAATATAATTGTAATGCACATCAAGGTAAACTCGATCTCTTAGTAAGATATATCGTGTATAGAGTTAAGAAGATCATTTAAAATTGAATGATGTTTTGGAACAAAGTCAGGATTCATGAGAACAGAGTAAACTGGATGGATGTATTATGCATGCTTCGCTAAACGTGACTGAATCCGATTGATCCACTCATACAGTTCCGTAGCAACTTTGATGTCAATGACGCTTATTATTTGTTCTTTTTTATTCTGTTTAGTATTTTTCTGGTTTATAAATTGTGTTGGCTTGTTTCATTTTCTAACATTTGTTTCAGCGACAGTATTCAGTTCTAGTTTCTTATCGTTTACAACTTTCCAGCAATCCACAAATTGGTTTTATCCCTGTAGGTTTTCATTATCACCACCTTTATTAGGAATTGCTATAGGGTGTTTTGTTTACTGTTGTCTGTCTACGTGGGACCTAAAGAAGAGACAAAAATGTAAGGTTTGCAATAAACGTTAACGCACGTGAATACGACAACAGAACGATCAGGTTTTTATTCTCATTTATACTATGTTCTACGTATTGTACGTTCGCCATTTGCTTTAACGGAATCATGTCTTCTGCTGGTTTCCGTACTCGTTCATTTTTAATTACATGTTTATCTTCAGTCTTATTGTCTTTATTTTGTTCAAATTTGTGGTTGCCATATTGTTTGTTATATAAAGAACACGCCTGCTTGCAAAACGTGCTTGAAATATCCTTGAAATTTAAAATGTTTCAGAAATGTGATATTTTGAGGAGTTCCAGCTGTATCATATAGATATATTCATATATTTCATTTAAGAGCTTCTTTGCTTCTTTATGTCTGAATTATGTTTTTGGCATGGATTGGTGTTTCTCTATCCTGAAATTGGTCTTTCTCAAACGTCATCCCATTTTCGGATTTATTTTGAGCGAAATACTTCCACGTTCTAGTCTTCAGATTTATTTTAAATCTTTCCGCAATATATGTCTTTGCGTGTAAGTATGTTGCAAATTTCTCATGTCAACTATTTTCTGGCAAATCGTTCACTTTCCTTTGCATGATTCTTTTCCTTCATCAATCTTTATCTTTGCAACATATCCATCGTTGATGACTTATACGACAGCATCGTACATGCAACCTTTATTGCGTTAGTCATTAATGTCTCGATCCATGCATATTTTTTATAGGACTTCCATTAATCCCGATAGCCATGGTATCCATTGTTTACTTCACGTGCTTGTATGCCAATATCCATTTGACACCTATATACATTTCTCTTCAGAAACACGTTTCCAGTTTCTTGCTTTAGTTTCATTTAACCACTGTTCCAGCTAAGTATGTTTTATATTTTGTTTTGTCTCGTATAATTCTTTCCCACCCTTAATTAATATATGTGTAAGAATCTGTTCCTATTTATACATAACGTTTTATCTTGGTCAGCAACGAGCCTGGTGAAAAGCCAAACGGAGCAAATATCCAAACAAGACTTTATATTGCGAGATTGTCTTTAGGCATTTTTGGAAATCTATCAGACGTCCTTCTACAAGTGAAACTTTGATTACAGGCATTTTGGAGAATTTCTTCAATTATTTAAGACATATGAGTGATTTTAGAGTCACATGAAACTGCATAAATTCCCATGGCTGATTCAAAAACATCCCCTTAATATAATCGGTCACTATGAACTCTTTTACACAGAACCTTGCTTTCCATTGATTCCTTAAACCTGTCCTTGTTTATGTTGAATCGTTGTAGGTAGATCTTGTACAGTTTCCGAGGCCTTAGAGCTGTAAGTTTATCCTACTGCAAATGTTTAAATCTACTCAAATTAAATACGTAATTGAATCGTTCTTAATACTTTAATGTTTTGAATATCTTGCTATTAGGTTTCCTTTCAATCTTTTAAATACCGAATGTAATCTGTAAATATGAAGCATTTCTGGTGCATTTCAGGATACAAGTTTAGATGCTTGCAGTCAACAACTCAAAAGTGTTATACTCTTGTATGTTTACTTTTGCAGCAAATGAAGGTTTGGGAACACCTTTATCCCATATAACACTGTAAAAAACTTATTAAGTGACGGATATATCCGAAACTATTTTAAATTTTCTTACATACTGATACACATCTAAACGATATGCAATTTCCTTAATATAAATTGACACCTGCAAAATCATTATTTAAAATATTTTGTGGACAATAGACTTATTAGCCAAAATGTCAAATATGCATTTTCTGCATATGTTCATTCACGAACAGACATTAAAGAAAAACAAATAAAAAGATTTGGGAAATAATAGAAGTACCTAATACAAACGCCTCATACCATGTTACCTGTGCTATTAGTACAATAGACGTTCACTGATACGTCCAAAAGTCACTCGACTGTGTTGGACCAAGACTACTGTTATATGATACAGGGTTGTCTGTCTTATTCCGTTTAAATCTCTCGGCTGTAGTTTCTTTTTTCAAAGATCTATAGCTCTATCTCTGTCTTTCAGTCTTTTCCTAGTCTCTTACTTTAAAATGTTTCTCATATGCACCAAACTGTGGTAGAGCATGTCAAAACGACATCGCAAATATTCTCCTTATGTGAGACTGACTGCGCTACAATGACCCACATGTACAATAAATAAAGGACTACAAGTAGGTCCAACTGGAGGAAATATATATTCACAATGACAAATTAATGTTCTTAGCAATTTGAATGTCACTTACTTGGTTTGCAGTTAGTGTAGCATATTTTCAGTGACTATGTTTTGCATAAATGGATCGCACAAGGTATATACTATATTTACTTTGAATTGCTAATTTCAAGTTCCCAGATCAACCAAACTACCGAAGTCTGTTTGTGCCGCAAATAATATACCTTACTCAAAACAAAGAGAACATTCATAGCAATGTTAAAAACGCCATCAAACCTGGTTTTGATAGAGATTTTGTACATTTATCTGTTTGAGACGCATTATACAAGGGCTCTAGTTAAAAAAGCTTGATCACGTTGACTCACACATAATAAAAAACAAATCATTCACTGATTAATGAAAATTTTTGGCATATAGATCATAGTACAGAAATACCTCTCAATATGTTCACGAGATCACTACAATAGTGCTGTAACACTTCTTCGACAGCACCATGTTATTAGAAATATGTGTCACATAGTGTCCTAAGTGGGAGCATTTATATTACGCCATAGGTTTACATGGAAAACTGGAGGCCAAAAAGAGACCATCTTGGGCACTAAAAGTAATTTAACACAGTGTTTTATATATGTCCCATACTGGCAAACAAGACTAAGGAACATTCAAATAGCTTAGCTTAGATGTATGATTCTGAATATTCTACAAGATGATACCTGTTAGTAAAATTATAACAACGAACATGCTAAACATAACGTCCTTGACTCATATAAAGATAATGATCATACTAGTTAACACACAATCCTAGGGAAGTACTAAATGCGTATTGTTTACTTACAAAATATAAAAAACACATCAGCGTCTCTAGTCAGGAACATGAACTTGAGTTTGGACAATATCAAGTCCAAAACACAATTATACATACTCACGGAGAAAAGCAAAGAGAAATTAAATTTACATAACACCTCCCCTCAGAATAAACGATATATACACTAAAGTTTTCCTTTAACTATTAGTGAAATATAAATGAGATTAAAATTATATATATTGAAGCCTTATGAATGACAAAAAATATAAACGACGCAATATAATACTTTTATACATGTGAAAGTGCATGTGTAATTAGATATCCTTTGATGGCAATATTTTATACCTGTAATATAAAACTCCAGCTTAATAATCTCTAATTTTATTTTTATCTGACCAATAAAAATAATGGTGTTGTAATCACTGAATACAATACTCGGAGAAGGAGCCGAACTAATATCAACTGCAAAGTATTGCAAAGCCAATATCAAAGCCTAATATTCCTTTCCGATAGTGGAATAATTTATCTGGTGTTTATTTATCTTTAGTTATATATATATGTATGTATGTATGTATATATATATATATATATATATATATATATATATATATATATATATATATATATATATATATATATATATATATATATATATATATATATCATTGAATGCAACTTATTCTTACCAACTTGTGTGCGTTAGTCGGTGGAACACAATATCCATCAATATACCACACCAGCTTCGAGTAGTAGTCCTTGGTACGCTTTTGAGGGGACACCACTCTATTGTGTGTTGGAAACAGTCAAGGGACAAGTTATATCCAGTTAAGATTATGTGCAAGAATTTCATGTGGTAAGATTGTCCTCTGCCCAAGATTTTATATTACACGAAGAAAGAGAATCCGCTATATATTTCTCCACCTCAACACATTCGTTAAGGAATGGTACACTGACGCACAAAGCTTGTGCTATTGTCTCCTGAAGCTTACTGACTGAAAGTAAGTATAGCAATCGACCGTACGTGGATGTACCTGAATGTCACACTCGATGCCAAAGTTCACATTTCCATCACCTTGAAGTATTCCCGAGAATCAGGATGATTGCTGATTATTTTATTAGCTGCTGTAAATCTTATTTTAATTTATTATCTTAAACAAAAGTGCACATTATGCATCAATTGCCCGATTCTCTCATACCTTTGTTCAGTTCTTTGCATAATATGTCTTGAACAAACATATTACCTGGGGTAGTTATATTAAAAGATGTCAGAAGACGTAAGTACTATTCAGTCAAAACTGTTAAAATATAGACATTTCTGGCATACGATTTCCCTTATGCCCGCAAACATATGTTGTAATGCTAATGCGCCTTACATGCCCTAGTAATATTACTGATCAGGTTTTAAACCTTACCACTGACCCACATTCTTCAGTACAGAGATTTGTGTCAGAAAGATCTTATAAGTTACTACTTAAACATTACCACTGTACTATTTAAACAATGTTAATAGCTTTAGCTGTTATTCCAAATTAAAGGCATACATTCTTAATACCAAAAAAGATGGAATCATAGTTCGAGTAGAAAATGGCTCCATTCAATTTAATGCTTATATGTGCCTGTGTGTTAGCGTTATAAAATACATGCAATTGCACCAGAACGAAAACAAAATAATACGTACTAACGTTTCAAAGACAAACGTAGCATAAATAAACATCAGTATTCAAAAAAAAAAAACTACGACAAAATCAGTTATATACAATGTTGTTCTCAACAAATTCAAGCCTACCGCAAATAGTGACATACAAGATCTTATTTTTAGTATATTATATGATTGAAATCCATTAATGATTGCCACGATAATGCCGAAGCCTACCCTATAGATACTTCCCTTCTCCTTATATACCCCTTTCTCTCTCTCTGTCTCTCTGTCTCTCTGTCTCTGTCTCTCTCTCTCTCTCTCTTAAATATTTCCTGTCGAACTTTTTTCCATAAATTATAATCCTCGTTTTCTTTGCGACCTATTATATATTTAACTTTGGTTCATATTCATTGACTAAAACGTAAGATAATATGTGTAAATATGTTTAAATTGATTTTAGTTCAGGACAATCATTTTACTCTTGTAAATTTCTGGCTTACCTGATATTTGTCATGCTCTTTACTAAACTTTAAGCAAAAGACAGGACATTTCTTACTTCTTAGATTGTGCTGGAAATTAACCTTTGACCTTCAACCACGCCTCTTATTGCATGGTAGGTTTTTATATTAAGGGTTTTTGCATCGTAATTATCTATTCTTATTTTCACACCTGAGTTGTTTGTTTGTTTTCAACATAAAGAGGGTTTATTTATTTAAATTATTCATTGGAATTACAAAGTGTTAATTGATGGTAGGACTAAATCGTTATTTGCAATTTTTGCGTATTCATTGAAAGGACATTATGTATTAAATGATTCTATACATCAAGACCATTGAAACATCTGTACATTCAAGGCAACTGACAAATCAGCACATTCAATGCTGAAATTCATTCGGAATACTTTGTACTTTGGATTTCAGATAGGATATAGAATCATTTAGGATTTAATTCATAGCACTCTCTATATATAAACAATCAGCTAGATAGAGCGGTGCTCTGCTGTCCATTAGTGTATTAAACATGGCATGCAGTTTTGGGCATGGTCCAATTTATATTGTAGACATGGTCTCAAGGGTACCATGCAGTTGATAAATTGAGTTTTGCTGGACGTTGCTCAGTTTGCACGAGCACATCATATACAGAATCTCAGCTGCATTTTGATAATTTCTGCGCATGTTTTGTATTTTTTATATTGGAGTGAAATTCGAGCTCAGACACAAGCTTGCCATTAAGCTTTAATACAGATGACTTAAAAATTCCCATTCAAGGAAATTATGTGTAATACTTTTCCTTCACGACCATCACATTAATTTGCCTATAACATCAAACAGATTTGACTCTTTCACTGTACCTATGCAAATTAGCTTGGCAGGCTCTTCGACAGCAGAGTGTCGGCCAGTTAAGTCATCTGGGAAATGATGGGTGCTTAAGTGTGACCACTTTAACTTTTAATTACTTCTATGATGATCTATTGGATAAACTGACCTCAGTTATAGTTATACATAGATCTTTAGGAGGATTGTTTATTGTTTATAAAGACTACATGCTAGGGACAGATTGTTGCTGAAAGAATCTAGCTACGTCTGATTATTTTTAAGATTTTTTTAAGATGTCTGAAAATTTTTTGTTCTTTAATCATAACCATATTGCAGCCCTTGATTGGCGTTGAAAATATGGTTTTGATATAAAGTGTTGCAGCAGGTATCTTATCCCAAAGTTCTAACAGGAAATATTAATATCCTACATATGATACAAGGTCTTAACACTTTTATCCAACTTTCCTGTGTAGCCTAACTTCTCAAATTGGTCTGCATGCATCATACATCATCATTTAATAATTTCATCAACATGGGTTATAGCTCCCAAGAAAATTAGAAACGGCGCATTACATTGTTTGTCTCCATTGCTTTACTGGTAAGCTTGCATTTAAGAAAATATGTTTTCTAACGTCAAACAGCAACTTCAGATAAACAAGACTTCCCGAAGCGAGATACGAAGTCATTTTACTTTTTAAATGTCAGAAATTTATTGGAAAGCCAATATTATAACACTAGCCTAAGTGTTTTGTGTATAACACCTTCAACTATTCATCATTAACATGATATAAATCTCCCTGGGCATTTGGTCTCTTATCAGTATTTAAATTGAACATTTTTCAGCATCAATTCCAAGACATGGTGCGTGATCTATAAATGTGCAAGAGCCTTCTTGATATTATGTCAGATGCCAACATTTACTGTCAAAACTCTGTAGCGAAACCTAAATTCTAAAAAGTGGCCTGCTCTGTTCTGCGACAAATTGGAATATTCATTTTAACAAGATACGCTCAGAGTGAAATTAGTAGTTGAAATACCATGCTTTCAAAACACTTTCCTATTCCAAACTTTAATGCAAACTATACATTGTTGAAAGTGGTCTGTACATCTTATGTAATAAGGTGGAATATTTTTTATCTACCTTTCAATCTTTTTGAGGACCTCAGTTCCTAGTAAATGATGTACAGGTCTTGTGCATCAACTTCAACAGTCTTTGTGTAAGATAACTGCAAAATATATCAGGTTTCTTAATACCTTTATATTTTCAAACAGTATTTAATAACAATATCATTTTTGTCTCTTTTGCCATGACGACCTAAAATGTTTTGGACCTCCCATACATTTTTCAAAGTAGTCCATGTACAGATTATGTTTTATTATACTAGCCGAACTCAAGTGTCAAAGCATATACATTGGCATAGATTGGGGAGGGAAAGGGTCATTTAAAACAAAATTGTATTTTGCAAATGTACAGACAACATTAGATTTTGCAGTTTTAAAAAGGACATATATCTCATTTAAATATTGTTGAAACATATAATAACATGCAAGATGAAATGGATAATTAAGTTTAGTTTTTTAATGTTTATGACATAATCTTATTCCAACAAACCATGAACTTTGTTATGTATATAATTATAGACAGCGCGAAAAAATGTGAATATCTCGGCTCGTTTAATATCTAGCTTAACACTCTGAAGGATGTGTAGATATGTACAAGATTGTTGTATAGCTATGAACAAAAATTGCTTTAACTTATAGTAGGAGGATATAAATAAGTTTTGGAGACATGTAGATATGTCATGAATGTAGTGATTTAATGTCAGATATATGTTCTCCAACATAAATGTTTATACCTGCTTAATAATATCTATATATACTAATCACAACATTTGTTTTAAGAAAAGAATATTTCATTTTATGCTTAAATTGCAATATCGTAAAATTCAATATAAATAGGATAAATATTTTAAATAGCTGATTCGCAGTTGTTTACTTCATCATAACTTACATTGGTCATATTTTCAGTTGCACACATTATTGATATTTGGGTCAAATTTCCTGGTAAAGGGCATGGATCAATATGAGAATGCTACACTGTTTACCTCATGTCTTTTGTTACGTCAATGAATATGCAATCAATTTCTGGCTAAAGGACAAAACGCTGCTCTCCAAGAGGCTATTTTCTGTCCACAATAACATTCAGGCTTTGCCAGAAAAATGTCTTGGTATGCTATCATCATTGAACTGATCCATTTCAGAATTAGCAACATGTATCAATTTCCAATACATAAATATAAGCTAGTGTGGATTTGAAGATGATATAAAACTGAGATGTAGGATTGATGAGATTGTTAAATTCTTGATATTAACAGTGAACTCTAAATGTACATAATTCATTGTATACAGTAGATAATTACTGATTGTTAAGGTTTACAATATCAGGGTCAAACAAGGATGAACTTGGCGACGCGTTGGAATATTCTTTAGAGTTAAATGCACATTCGTTGCTAACCATTGTGCTGACAAATAAGATGCTTTACTTCATTAACTCTGAACTAATAAAAGAAATAAAAAGATGAGATAATCTGTGTAGAGATCAGGAAACTCAAAATAACATATAAGTTGTGTGTGAGCACGAGCCAGTAGAGTTCCATGATCCAAATTGATGTCCCAAGATTTATCCAATCTAATGACTTTTGACCCCATACAGGCAGAATCCCGGCTGCCGAGGCAAAATAGTTTGCAAGATACGTAAAGAATGAAACTTTGATATAGATTGTATGCGTGTTGATGTTGTTTAAGCTAATGACTGTAAAGTGTCTCTTTTTGCAAATGCATAGCATGTAAACATTTAATGTAATGTTTAAATTATTCCAACTATATCCCACTGCCATCACCTGAAGTAGGTATTATATTACTATATGTCTTTGCTTAAAACACACTTTATGGAAACGTACGTTTATGCATGTATAACATTAGCTTATGGATCGTCCAATGCTGAATCTCCCCCAACCCCTTAAGCCCAGACTGCACTTCGAATTTTGCAGCTGAAAGTTAAATATCCTCCTCCATCTTCTTAGACAGGTAGAAAACATTAGTAAACATAAGTAACGCAGCAAAGAAGGTTTCAGAGAAGCATATACATTTATAACAGAAACTGTTATGGTGTGGATGGCAGGGTGATAAATCGGTCCATGCCTATCACATGCGATCATATCACCTTTACTATCACTATATACATGATTATTGCTTTTCCCCAACTGAACTCAGATTCCAATCCCACAAAGATTCAATTGGTAGACAGTATAACAATAGACCATTCTATAACACACATAGGTTATTTACAAATGCAAAAATGTGGAAAATAATAGCCCATGTTACACAAAATATCATATATAAAAATGGTGTTTCTATTTAAATTATCGTTTATGTAAGGTGTTGGCATTTCGCTTGGCTTTATCACAAGAATAACGTTTTGACCTTTCAGTTAGATTGAAGGTAAAGTCACCAATTTCGTCATACACAAATATGTGAATTTTAGAACTACATACTATATGCTCTGTTTATATTTACTACTAGCTGTCCTATTTGACGATGATCAAAAAAAAACAACATACAAGGTTAATAGAGATGATAATGATGATGATGATTATTATTATTAATATTCAGACATATCAATTTTGCCACAGGCGAATCAAGAGTAATTAGAATTGCTGCTCTATCCCAAATCAAGGTACATACACAGTTTGAATTTTCATGTGTCAGAAATGTTCAAATATAAAAATCTATGTATACACTGCGGAGGGAATGAATATTTCGAAAACCCTGTACATAGATAGCTATTTGTTACTGAATTATTAAGACCTCACATTTTCAATATACTTGTTATGGTAAACACCGGTTATGACATTGAGACATTTATTTATTTAAACAAAATTTTAAGACTGCAGTGGCACTGGAAATTTAAAGGTATTTTCTTGAATTATCATATATTACAATATCTTATTTCTCACCATCTGGTAACCAAATCCTAAACGTTGGGAGTAATGCTATGACATTCTCATTGTCTTATTATACTAAATGACAATGCATTACAGGTGTGTGGGATGGTACTCTTTGAAGAAATGGCTAACACTAATTAATTATCATGTTACATTTAGCAATGAGGGTGTTGAATGATAACATATTATCAAAATGCCCTTTTTTTAGACCACATCTCTAGGTGTATTGTACAGCAGTATCTTGTCCGTATGTATTGGAATCAAAATGCAACTTTCATATATGATAATCTATGAGTAAGGAGAAGTGGGTTTTGAACATAAAGTAGAGAAATTGAACACAATGTTTTCTGCACAGACTATTGCAAATACAATTGATTCTGGCTAGTCTTGAACAAATCTGACAGCAACAATGTACCTATCTACAGTGTACATTTAATGACCGCGCTTCACCATCTGGTAACTTCAGTGTTCTCTCTAAATAAAATATATTTAATAAAAGTGTTTCAAATGATGGTTATTATTTTGCCATATTTTCTCTTCCTTTTGAATGCCATTTCCAAGCCCATTTTGAAGAAATTAATCAAAGAAGGAAAACAAAACATAAAAGGTGCGAAGAGAGAATATAAACGAGCGCCGTTCAAGTTAGATACATCTACCATCAAGAATACAGGAACATTCTGACACAGGTGATAATTATTCCTAACTGTATTCTACAAGAATAAAGTTGCCTGTCTATTAAAATGAAACAGATACAATACAGCGAAAACGTGTTTCTCCACTTTTAACCTTAAATTTTGAAAATAACATTGTTTATAAGAGTGCGCGACATTTCCTTAAAGATACGGAGTCGTGTACAATGTATTTTCTGTTACACGCTATCAGTAGCTAATGCACAATCGTATGTAGTGACATTCTAGCTTGAATGTCCGATGCTACGCTAGTCTTGTTCCATCTTTGTACGCTGCACTCCGCTGTACGAAATCAAGCGAACATCGACGCCATTTTGTCACGTTCTAAAGAAATGGCTTCATATGAAGACATTTCGGCAATCTAAACGCTGTAAATTAATTCCTTTAATATTCCTTTTGTGAGATACACATTGCTAGCTTTGCTAATACTTTCGATTTGAACCATAGCAGTCGTTATCTTGCGTTCAAGCTTGCCTAGAAAAATCGGTCATGTAATTTTTTTTAGAAATATAAGTACTAGATGGGGATTGATGAAGGAAATGTGTACACACAACGATATTTTGTGAATATTGCACAATTTTCACAGTCATCTAAACAATTAATTCTCCCAAAAAGTCACTGGTAAAGTTTTACGTTGTATTTCATATGAGGCAACGTACGACGGCCCTAATTTTTCCTAAGATTAGGAAGAAAACGTCTTTTTTTACGGGAAGGTGATGGTAACGATTATTTTGCAAACATCGCACTGCACAAAATGTGCGATGTTTGCAAAATAATCGTTACCATCACTAACGGACGACTTGAATGAGCAAATAATTATGATTAAAATTTGTGAGTATATGATCCAATATTGGATCAATTAAGATAAAACGCACGGACTTAATAATGAAAATACAAAAAAAAAGAACTTAAACAGTAAAAGCACATGGGGTGAATGATTCACAGTGATTTCACAACGAAATAACAATGTGTTTTACTCAAATAGGAAATGAAATGTAGTATTTTACTCATATAGTAAAACGTATTCACTCAAATAGTGAAATTATGTAAACAAAAGGGACAGATATACAAAAAATATCTTTACAGTCCCAAAAACACACTGGATCTTACAAACCCCAAAAATAAGTCCACGGCTAAAAGATTACATGTATGGAGTTACACATTCCGTCACCAGCACAGTCGGATACCAGTCACACTGGCCAATCAAGCCATCATTATTCCAGGTTGATCAATCAAGCAATTAGCGCCCACCAATCTTGGTCAGCAACGCCCGATCATCTGCTACTCGACCAGCAACACTGTTTATTCAGCTCTACGCTCCTATGATTCAGCTTCACAACTGATATGGTAGACTTATATGGTTAGCATTACTTCAGTTGGCACAACGTCGACTCCGATCACTCCCATAACGCAGATCGCTCCGGTCACTCGGGTCATTCCGAACACTCAGATCACTCTGGTCATTCTGTGATCACTCGGGTCAGCTCTACAGCTGAAGGTGTGCAAGTCCTTAAAGTAGATTGCTCACTGACAAGACATTCCGTAATGTGAATATTTAATCTTACTGTGAGGCATTTATACACAGACGAAGTCGTCATACATTGTCTGTGTGCTGGAAGCATTCGGTTTTTCCCATTGAAAGCAATTCACACGAACGCAATATTTCGAAATATTGTACAATATACATAAATAACCCTAGGGTTTTGTTGTACACAAAAACGAAACCCGAGTACATGTTTTTAATAAATAAAAAGATTTATACAATTCCGTGACAATACCTCCCCTCTTAAAAAGGTGGTAACACTTTTAGAAAAATCACGAAATGTGAACATAAAAAATTGTTAAAACATTCAGTTATGAATAATGAACGAAAATGATCTGCTAATTACACCCTACTTAAAACATCAGCACCCACATTTTCTGACCGTCCAATCGCCTCGATTCGGAAATTATACGGTGGCAAAGACAACGCGCAACGCATCATTCTTGCGTTGGCGAACTTTGCCTCGTTCAATTATAAGAGCGGATGATTATCCGTTTGTAAGGTAGACTCCATTCCGAAAAGGTACGTATGGACGTTTCCTATCCCCCATACTAAGATTAGGGACTCCTTCTCAATCACGGAGTAGTTTTGCTCCCTAGAGAGCAATTTCCTACTTGCATAAGCAGTGGACAATTTCATCCCCTCTCGCTCCTGTAGAAAAATAGCCCCAAGGCCCGTATCGGATGCATCAGTCCTCGCACAAACGCTTTGTTCAATTATGGCAACTTTAAGATTGGTGCACTTAACCTGTTTCTGTTTTAAAACGTTAAACGCTTTTTCCTGTCACAGACCCCAGGAAACTTTATTCGGTTGCCCATTCTTAGACAACTATGTTAATGGGCTGGCAATAGCCGCACAATTGGGACAAATTTCCTGTAAAACCCAATCACACCTAGGAATGATTTTACTTGTTTCTTAGTTTCTGGTCTAGGTGCATCTCTTATTGCTTCTATTTTATCTGGGTGAGGTTTCAACTGGCCTAGTACACTTACAAGATGTCCGAATCATTCTAGGTTAAAATACCCAATACTACATTTGGCGATCTTAGATGTAAGGTTGGCAGAGTGAAGTCTATCGAACAGATCCCTTAATACCTTAACACGTTCATCCCAGGTGTGTGTATAAACAAATATATCATCTACAAAACTGTCGACATTTTCCATACCCGTTTAACAGTTTACGCATGAGTCGAACGCACGACGCAACGGTGTTGACTAAACCAAAAGGCGTGTCTTTAAATTGATAAACACCTCTTGGAGTCGCGAATGCCGTTAACTCGCGAGCATTATCAGCGACGGGTATCTGCCAATATTCCTTGGTGAGGTCTAACTTGGAAATGTATTTATGACCGATCAACTTTGAAAATAAACTTTCTATATCTGGCATTGGTTCTGCATCGAACACGGTGATTATGTTCAGTTGTGGGAAGTCAATGTAAAAACATTTTTTCCCGTCCTTCTTTCTGACGAACACAAGGGGGGACGAGCACGGGGAACTAGAAGGTTCGATCACTTCCTGATCTAATATTTTCCCCAAGACTACGTTGATTGTCTACCGCGCATTAAAGGGTATTGGATATTCTTTAATCCTGATCGGCTCTGAGGCATTCAACTTGATCTCGTATTGAATCAATCCAGTACGGCCTGGTTTGTCCGTAAACACGTCTGGGTACTGAGACAAAACCTCCAAGATCTGTGTACGCTGACCCTCGAATAAATCCGGGCATACGTTGATCTGGTCAATACCTTCTTTTCCTACATCAATGGGGTATTCAAGGGGTATTTCACCAGAGGAGACGAATTCCGATTCGTCACACGACCTATCTTCTATCACCGCTACACATATTACGTTCAAGACCCCTTTATTAATTGTTTGACTAGGTCTTTCTACGTAAAGTTTCAGCATAATGGCGTGAAATATCGTTGACTTACCTTCCACGTCGATGATGTAGTCCATTTCGCCTTTCACCTGTTTGACTTCGTATGGCCCTTTCCATTGGACTAGGAGCTTGTATTTATTCGTTGGGAGAAGCACCAATACTTGATCCCTAGATCAAACTTCTTACTCCGCATTCATCGGTTGTAGTACTTCGCGTACATACGACTAAATGTCGCGAGATCGTCTTGCGCCATTCGACATGTACTCTCTAACATTTCGCGCAAATCTACCACGTGTTTCTAAGTAGTCTTCACTTCTTCGTTCGCGACCTCGTCTGACCACAGTTCGCGTATAATACACATAGGACCACGAACTGTTCTACCGTACAATAGTTCAAACGGGGAGAAGCCTAAGCTTTCGTGAGGAAACTCACGATACGCGAGCAGAATTGCGTTCAGGTACCTATCCCAATCCATGGGTGTTTCTGCACACATTCTTCGCAACAGTTGCTTCAACGTCCCACCCTATTGCACATAGAGTAATAGGGTGTTGTGCGCAACTGTTTAAGGGATAACTACCTATAAATTTCTAACATGATATCTGATGTGAATTGCGCTCTATAATCAGTAAGAACCTCTTCGGGCACACCGACCTTGTTGAACATGTCTACGAGCGCTTCGGCTACATGTTCGGTTTAGACCGATGGCAAAGCTATGGCTTCGGGGTATCTAGTGGCGTAATCTACGAGCGTTAAGATGCATCGGTTTTTCCGATCTGTATATGGAAATATAGGTCCTACAATGTCAACGGCCAATCTTTTAAACGGAATATCTGTTAAGAGCTTCTGACCTAACGGTACTCTAGTTAACCTGCTCTTAGAGACCATCTCCTAGCAGACATCGCACGAGCGACAAAACCGCGCTACATCGCTATTGACACCAGGCCAGTGTAATTCTCTTAATACCTCTCGGTTGTTTTCTTCATATCTAAATGACCCGCCATACCCGACTCGTGCGCGACCTTGAGTACATGCGACCTAAATTTCTGGGGAACCACTAGTTGCAAGAACTTCCTATCAAGTGTAATGTATTCCCTGTACATTAAGCCTTTTCGAAGTAGAAATTTAGAGGAACCCCCGTTCGTACACTTCCTCACCGTACCCGATAATGCTTTTGGCGCGGTTGCACGAAAAGACGCGTCACGTTCTTCCTCGTTCCAAAAGTCTTCGCGGGAGATATCAGTAATGGTTCCCGGTACTTATAATTTACGTAATGATTTACTATCCTCCTTTACCTGAGCCTTGGATGATCGGGAATTGGAAGTCTGACATGGTTGGGAGTCTAGCTCCCTGTACATTGCCAATCGTAAGTTCATAGATCGGGTTGGCTTTGCAAAACGCTTCCAGGGTTCCTGTCAAGAAAGCTGTTTCGATATATACCCTTCCGAGATGAACGTGGTCGATTGTTTGGTCCAGCAGTATACAAGGCGATTTAAACCCAGTCAATTGGTCATCGTGAATGAGGCTCCGTTTCACGACTACACCAGTGCAACCTGTGTCTCGTAAAATCGGTCACTTCTTGTCCCTTGACAGTGCAATTTGCCACCGGTACACTTGCCTCGGGGACAATAGACGTACTGATCGATTGGCTCGCATCGCGACCGATTTCTGCATGCACCACTGGCTCGTACACTGCTTCCCGCTCAGCCTGATGGGAAACATCTAGTTTTTCATCTACCGACCATCTGCCTTCAGTGGTCACCGCGACTCTCTGGACTGGTCCCTTCCGCTTAGGACAATTAGGGGAGATATGACCCCACTCCTTGCGAGTGAAACGTTGCTTATCCTTATGCCTTCCTTTGTTATCCGTACCAGGTTTTTCAGGTTCCCTGGGTTTTTGGTTCTTGACCTGATTCCCACCCTTACCGTCTCGCGAGATGACGTTCTGTGAACCTCCCTGAGCTTCAGCGAAAAAATCAGCTTCTGAAGCCATCTCATATATATTAGTGAAGGATTTCTCCCTGAAGAACAAATATAACTCCTTATATATATCATAAGAGTTGGTCCCGAAGCAAGAAATCGATAAGACCCTCAAAATGTCTTAACGTCTTTACCACATTCTACAAATCGCTGCAAGTAGTTGCACGTCCTACTGACGAACTGGGTGAATGTCTCGCCTCTCTCGGGTTTGCTATACTTAAACTTCTTGCGAAACCTTTACTCAGTTAGTTCGTATTTGTTCAGAAGTGCGTCTTTCAACGCGAGGTAATTCAGCGAATGGGCCACGGATAAACACGAATACATGTCTAATGATTTACCCTTCAACAACACGCTAAGATGAAGCGACCAATCGTCTTTTTTCCATTTTTGTACCTTTGCTTACTTTTCAAACTGTTTAGATATTTATTCATGTTCTCTTTGTCGTCTTCAAATGGGGGCAATTTCGGATCTCTCAGTTTAACATCGTCTTCCCCATCCCTTTTTTGTTTGCAATGGCTCCAAATTTCTTTGATACTCCCTCTGCCTAATTCTATCTTCTATCTCCAATGCTTCTAACCTAAATTGTTTTTCCCTTTCTAACCTCCTACCTCTACTTCTTCTCCCCTGCTTCTTGTTTTTCTAACTCTATCTTCCCCTTCTCTAATTCTCTGAACTCGTTTTTCGCCTGCTTTTCTAATTATATCAACTCCTTCTTCGCTTCCCTTTCTATTTATAATTTCCCTCTTCTGATTTACATCTCCTTTAATCTTTGATCCCTTTCCCTAGCCTGTTCTGCACGAACAAAATTTCTAAGGGATTCCCCTTCGTAGCCTAACTGTTTCCCCAGTTCTACAAGTTCTTTCATCGATGACATTTCAAAAGTCTGATATGACCGCCTTAAAGTGCAGTATTATACAAAAATGCGTAAATATTATAATATCAACAAACCGTATTTTCCTTCTCGAAAGGCAACAAAAACATGAAATGTGTACCAAAACTATAAGTAATATGTTTACTTAACCTCGCTCTCTTGTCAAGAACGTCTGAAACACACAAAATATCATACAAGAAAAAGGAAATAATAATTTCAGTGCTTTGCTAAATCCGAAATGATCCCACTTCTGACACCATTTGTAACAAGATAATTGGGTGGGATTTCGGATTTACAACAGAACACTTTCCACGGTGATACAAATATAATGTTTAATAACGAACAACTTGAACGAGCAATTGATTATGATTAATATGTGCGTGTATATGATCCAAATTTTAAATCAATTAACATAAAACGCACGGACTTAATAATGAAAATACAAAAAAATGACTTCACACAGTACAAGCACAAGGGGTGAATGATTCACAGTGATTTCGCAACGAAAAAACAATGTGTTTTACTTAGAAAGAAAAACAAATGCAGTAATTTACTCATATAGTAAAATGTATTCACTCAAATAGTGAACTTATGCAACCAAAGGGACAGATATACAAATTATCTTTACAGTCCCAAAAAAAACACTGGGCTTTACAAACCCAAAAAATTGGCCCACGGCTAGAAGATTACATGTATGTACTTACATACTCCGTCAGCAGCACACTCGGCTACAAGTCACACTGGCCAATCAAGCCGTCATTATTCCAGGTTGGTCAATCAAGCAATCACCGCCAATCAATCTCGGTCAGAAACGCCCGATTATCTACTACTCGACCAGCAACACTGTTTATTCAGCACTACGGCAGCTATGGTTCAGCTTCACAGCTGCTTTGGTCGACTTCGTTGCTTATCTCTGTAGCTGGCACCACGTCGACTCCGATCACTCCGATAACTCGGATCGCTCCGGTCACTCGGTTCATTCCGAACACTCCGACCACTCTAATCATCTGGTCATTTTGTGATCACTCGGATGAACATGTGCAAGTTCTTAAAGTAGACCGCTCACTGACAAGACGTTCCGTAATGTTATTATTTAATCTTACGGTGAGACATTTATACACAAAAGAAGTCGTCATACATTGTCTGTGCGCTGGAAGCATTCGGTTTTTCCCACTGAAAGCACTTCTCACGTGCGGCAAAGAATGAACCGAACTCACTATTTTGAAATATTGTACAATATACATAAATCACCCTCGGGTATCCTTGTACACAAAAAACTAAACCCGAGTGCAAATATTTAATAAATAAAAGGATTTATACAATTACGTGACACTACATTACTACACGAGTTATATTGTTGGTATGTTTTTCGTGATATGAAGAATTAATAATTCTAGCTAAAGTTAAATAATAGTTGTCGAGAGTTCGTAAACCTGATTTATATTTGGATGCGAATTTATTGCAGAATATTCTTCATCTAAGCCTTTTTGCTTTAAAGAAGACGTGTAAAGATTTTCTAACACATGCAATTGTGCTTTTCTGTTTTATAACAGCAAGACGGTAACCTACAAACCAATAAACGAAACAACTTTGAATTATCTCATGGATGTCTTGGTCGGCGGAGAAATAGTCAACAACAAGAAAATTCCATTAGGAGCTGAACTTTTTACATCTGGAGAAGATAAGTAGTTTAGCGCTTGCAAGATTGAATGTGCTTTGGTGTCTAACTATTATCTGCTGCAAACACAAAACAATCGATTCATGTAATTGTATCTACTGAAAATACCATTAGGAATTGTGTCCCAAATAGAATAAAACTAATTTAATTTGTCTTATTTTTATTACTGCACATTTATTTTAATTCATCACATATAAACTTCAGCCACAGTCTGAAATATATCGATTGAACAAGGTGAATGGTCATTATGAGATGACATGTGTCATCGATGCAGACATGATATTCTACAAAATTGCATGATTGATAAGAAAGAAATGGACATCAAACTCCAAAGATAGAAGGTTATCGTTTCTAAACTGCCGAGAAACGCATGGACGGACGGCTTATTCACACCAATCACACTGGTTCTGCGTAAAATATAGTGATAACTGAGTTTTCGCCATGCTAGCAAACGGACATGTTTACTGAGTGAGGCGCACTCCTAATCACGTGATGTATTATATAATAACACGAACAAACCATGGGACTGTGACAACTTGCAATGGAATACATGAACCAGTATTAGGGTTATGACAGGAAAAAGCTAAAATCTTGTTTAGCATTGATTGTGGAACCCAAACGTATACTTTTATTATCCAGAGATACCCCCAAAAGGCACCCCATTGAAAGCGTTTAATTATCTTTGTCTTGTTTTTCGAAATATTATAATTGCATGACCTTGTGTTTCAAACCACGCTGGCATTTTTGCGGTTTTATTTAGTGTGGTAGGCGCTGTTTTAAATCAAACAAAGTGATTTGTATTTCAAACATATTTTGTCGAAACCAAGACTCCCTAAGTTTCAGATCATGTCGTTTATTATCCTTAAATGTTACTTTAGCGTGTAAAACATTCGTAATATACGCGGATTGAGAGCTATCAGCAACCTTATTAGTGTTCGGTGAGATATGTTTACAAAACTAAGCTGTTAATAAAAATATCAACATTTGCGTATAGCTGTATTCTTCATTAGGAAATAAGTTAAGCTTAAATAACAAAATATCGTTGGAATCAGCTGACTCCCCGGAAATTACTTCATTAGCAAAGTCATTCTTTTCTCTAAGTATTTTCAATCCTGTATGGGCTGATTACAATGAGTTTTATCTAACAATGTTCATAAGAACTGACCCTTAAATTGTTTTCTCAATCATTCATGATAACTGTTATTAACATACGTGTAGTTGTCCAATTGGCTAATATTTGTGCAATTAATGCGCAATCACTCCTAACATGTCATTCGTCAGTTCCTAGCTTTAGTGGACATGTGGGTAAAGTGGTGGAAGGGTCAATTAACATATCGACTATCACTGCCCACTCGTAAACATACAAATCATGACCAGTTTGGGAAACAAGCCAGTATGGAGGTTACTATGGCTCCCGCGATCCAGAGGAGAGAGGTGAACTTTTTTATTCATCAATTTTAAGAAAATTCTTTGAGAATATTTTGATTCATGCCTACAATGAAATGATCTGACCTGCATTAGCCGACGTCCAAGGGGAAGTACGAAAACCGTATACTTTTATAACTGTCTAGACTAGACTTTCTCTCGTCAAGACACACACACACACACACATACACACATGTGAGATGCATAAACACATGCAGTATCAAGATTCTATACTATGCGCAAAAGAAGCAGCCGTATGTGACTCCTTGCCAGAGGAAATGTGTTCCTAATATATATAGATACTCTCAAATAAATGCACACAATTTTGCACACGCCTCGGAGAAAATTAAAAACATAAACATGTAAAAATCACATGAAAATAACACTAAAAAGGAAAATTATTTACAGGAAAATCGTCTCCCAGATTCTTATCCAACCAATATCGGAACAGTTACCTGGTAGCAGTTTGTACCTGCGAGTGAATGATACATAAAATTCTTTTCTTATATTTCCTTAATAATAATATTTGAAGGCATTCTTTCTATGATTACCAGTTGTGGATTGCAAGAAATTTAAAGTTGTTTATCTCTCTTTCTCTTTACATTGTCTATTAAAAATCCAATGAATTCACAAGTAACCGCAGTTTATGTGGTGTCAGACATGTACACAAATATTTATATATGAGGATAGTACATAATTTGAATTGTTTGTCAAAATGCATGTCCTAACTCAAGCGGACAAGTAAATAAATTACTAGTTATGCCTAGCAACGATTAAGACCAGTGATGAATGTCAGACAGACTTAATGTTTTACTAAGAGTTTCATGTTATATTCTACTGGTGTTATTTTCTATCTAATCCACGTGATAAATCCATTCATAGATGAATATTATTTCTTTATACTTCGTAAAAGATGTAAATGAAAGAATTAAACTTGGCTCCGAAAAATCAAAACCAATGCTCATAGAACGTGGCGGTGATCATGGTGGTGGTAATATTAATTCTAGAACAAACAAATTACATATTAGGGGTAGTTAGTATAAAGAATGCAATACTCTTAAGGACATGTAGTAAAGATGTTTTATTACCTCTGCTGCAGTGACATATATATATATATATATATATATATATATATATATATATATATATATATATATATATATATATATATATATATATATATATATATATATCACATCTATCAGATAGCTACTAACAAACTAACAATCCATTAGCAAACTTAACCAAAATACTATTTTGAAGTTACTTTGAAGTGAAACCGTTAGCCACATTTTTATACTAATTTAAAACATAAATTTTCTTTTTAATTGCATAGATTTCTAGCCCTGATGGACAAATTTCAGTATTTAATTTTAGGACCTTCAGTCTGGTTGTGTTCGCTTGTTCTTCTGGTTAGTATTGTTCGTACTTAGATGTGGAGATTGGACCCTTGTTACTGAAGTGAATATGTACTAGACTATATTAACTACAACACCATGCATATATATATATGGGCAGAATACACTTTTTAAAATATAAATGAGAATTTTCTTTACATAATAGGCTAATTTAATATTTATTGTTATGGGTTAAGACTTTCGACTTCCTCATAGTTACCATGCGTGTATTGCATTGTGTAAAGTTACAAATCAATGCCTTTATCTCATTACTACACAATATCATCTTTTGGTGAATGAAGAATAAAACTATAAAAAAATTACCTATGTAATTATTATTTTTTCTGTATAATAATTTCATTCATTATATTTTGCTCTTATCCTAGTGTGGATTTTCGGGATAACTGCCCTCTCTCATAACATGCTTCTCTAACAAAGGCCTACTTATTGAATATAATGGAGGTCTTTGTGACATTGTCTGATAATTCGATATAACATTTTTCAAACGAACTTCATGTTCGGCTTTTAGCACATTCCTTTTGTTTCTTATTTGTACTCATTTCGATCTCCACACAGAACACAGTATGTGGGAAACAATACGATGCAATACAATATTCATAAGAGACTCTGCATATTTAAATAAATTATTATAGCATTTTCTTACCCTCCCATTTGTTTGTACCCCCTTGCTGTTTATAAAACCATCAAGCATGAAGGATACAACAAATGCACAAAACTTAGTTATTAGTAGTGTAGTAAAGACGGTATTTGAACCGGCGTAACTGATATAGGTCACGGTCTTCTATCCCAATTTTCATTGTGTTTCTATTACAATAAATCACATGTGATTCCGTGGACTGTAATCCGTGAAAGTTGCCCATATGCTACCACATATGAGTTCAAAGCCATTGAGTATATAAAAAAATATGAAAACAACCACTATTACACTACTATGGTCACATTTCATTGAGACTGTGACGTGATAAATGCAACATATAAGTACAGACACAGTGCTTAGCTTTGGTATTTATATCATGTATGGCTTGTAAAGTAAATGACTCGACTTCAACTGTCTGTAAATTAAGTACCTCGAGGTGACGGTGGTTTGCCAGCAAAGCAGATAGCCACTGCGCACAGATTACTAATTGCACTGAGAGTATTTTACGCGAGAAGTTCTTATTAGACATGTATTCGCGAATGTAATGATATCCGAATGTTCTTACAAGCATCACCCTCGGCACCGATTACTCTCGAAATAACCCGAACAACATTTCGAATTGGCGTGTCTATAATATTTGATGTGATTGTTATTCCCGCCACGCCCATATCTACTGTGTTTGCCTGGCGTTTCCACAAATTCCATTGGCCACAAGAGGTGACGATTTTATCTTGCAGTTGTTGCTCTGCTTCGATTATTTTTTCACGTGGGTAACACTGAGAATCTATGACAGTTGTTCTATTAATAATGTAATATTATAATTGATCGACCGTCCGAACTTGATCACATGCAACACGTAGAAGCAGTTCCAGCCAATTACCCATTTTACAAATGCCACGCAAGTATTGGAAAACTCTGATGGATAGTTAAATCTCCATCCTGTACATCCTGGGGGCTTAACAGCAGGTCCATATAAAACCAAACTAATTTTACACCAAAGAATAATGTCTAAAGTGGTCGTTCTCATCGTCGAACAGGCACTTTTATACGTACAATTGTATCAATGTTGAGTCAATGTTGGTAGAACATATTAGTTGGATAATGTAACTATGTTTAATTCAGCGGTGAATTCCACTTCATAGATGTAGAAACAATTTCTTGTTGTTTTTGCATTTGGCTGTGACGTTTTCACATACTGATGCACACATTCCAAGATCTCTTTGGAACATTAGGGTGGTCTCAGCTGTTGATTTCCATTTGACACATAACATAAATATAGTTCGGTGTATAAGAGGATTTGTTAACATAATATTCAAACGGATATGGATCGAATAATGGAAAGAAATTGTTATCGATATTCTAAGCACTGTAACCCAAACCACATCATTGTCACCAAATTCCGCAACCTCGTCACCATCTGAATACATTACTTCTATATACTAATAAATTTAATCTAATACACAAGTCCAAAAATGCTAAATACCCTTCCGGATAAATGTTGAAACATTATAACTGAATCTTATATCTTGCTGCTAATAATGTTGATATATGTTAAATTCGCCAATGTATGTTATATCAGTACCTAATAGAAGTGGTGCAAAATAATGATCGAGAAGTCATTGGTCAGTTTCAACATTTTTATTCCGCCCCGTGTGCCTTTACTCTCGGTTATGGGTTTAGGTCTATCAAAGGAACTTTCAAGATGGCGCAAAGCAAGTCCACCGTTTGCTAAAGTTAGAAAGTTAGCTTGTTGCTCTAACTTCTTTGGTTAATATTCCGTGAATATGACTCCAGTCTTGATCCCTACGACTTCACTGATCACGGCCAGAGTATTGCGTCGGCAAATCGCAGCTTGAAAATAACATCTTGAATTTCTAGGTTAGATGTCTTAAGTTTACCAGATCGATCTTCAAAAATCTCAAGGTCACCCGAGTCAACTTCAGCAACAACCAGGCTAATAAACTCTGTCAAATCGCTTCGATGGTTAGATCTACATCATCACGTCGTCAGCATGTTGATCGTTTGTAATATCAACATACATTTTGTACACTATCAAGTATACTTTAATGTACAATCTTTGGTTCGATGGTAAACGCGCAAGTGTATGCAATGCTTTAACAAGATATCAGTATATTAAGTTTGCAAAAGTATAGTTGAGCAAAATAATGGAAGACGACTTTGTCTACCTCGGTTTAAATAATTAACATCTTCTGATAGTGCTTGAGTCAAAGTACAAAAGATGATTGGATGTTAATACATATGCAACCCAGTGCAAGTTCATCCCACATAAAGGCATATCGGAAATATTTGATTGACATTGTTACCAATAAATCAAAATTGGTCAGCGGCGAGGCCACTTCTGTATAGACGTATTTTGTTTCCATAATTAGAAAAAGGAAGATCTTTTCCTTTTAATGAGTCTTAGAGACCCACATCCTTTTTCAAACCATCAGGGATGCCGTTCCGATTATGCATCTGCCTTTGCCATCGCTGGAGCCGCAGCTGCTAACAAAAACCAAGAGGATTTGACATATTCCACCGGTCTTTTACGCTTCTGCCACTAATGTCACCGAGGTGATTCTGTGTTTGTCCACATGCAGACGATTACGTTCTGTTAAAGTCAGCCACAAGAGAACAATTCAAGTTATCATTGTTTGTAGAAAGCCTCAGTATAACCCTTAAGTCGACCTTTAGTACGTGTTTTATTTGTGTAAGCTAACTTTTGATAAGGACAAATTTAGCTTCATGAAACAAATTAGTATTTGAAAAAGTGACATGTCTAATTACTATATGAGGGTTATATAGGCGTATCAAGGACCCTCATTTGACAGTCTGATCGTCCCAACGACAAAAACGTATCTGAGAGAATTACAGCAAATATAGTTGCAATTGCGAATAATGGGAGTTAATAGTCAAATCAAAAGTACGTACATGAAAGTATACATCGAGCACGGACTGTCTGAACATGTCCAGATGTTCTAATGAAAAGTATTAAATCGGTGCAACGTTCGAAAGTAAATTATGATGGGAAAAATGTAGAAAAGTGTCGATGATTTGATGACGACCCATTTACGACCATAGCCTGCGAAATACACATGGGTTTTTATCGTCTGCGAAGCTAAGTAAACTTTATTCGGTGTGATAACTGATGGCCGTTTGAACGCAGAGAAACATCAGATACTTCAAGCCTATCAAATATCAACGCACTTCAGATTTAATCGTCTGCACGAGTTCAATCTTGAAACACTATATTTTATTGCGTAGGGGCCATGTAGGGTATTTATTTGCTATATAATCTGTCCTGAACATTATTCACTGTCTAAAAGTCGGAGGTGAGCGTTAGAAAGGATACCGATGAATCGGTTTCGGAACTCATAAACGGCAAAAAATGGGGTCAGTGCAGGGATTATTTCAGGTTTCTGCACTATAATGATGTCAACACAACATGGTCAACGGTGACATCATCGTGATGCCGAATTGCAACGTTATTGATACTTTAACTGTTTAATATGATTTATGTTTGTTCCCAAATATAACCTGGCGAAACCCAAATATATAACTGAGAAAAAAATTGATCACCATGCAGTGATAATCGACCCAGAAAAGCAAAGGTTTTTTGTTTTGTACTTTGATTAACGGTGCAACTACTACCAGATCTGGCTGACAAACCAGCTCCTTGTGAGTACTCAAAGGCATTTAGGTTTATTCTGATTATACAGGACGATGTTGGGTGTCATGTTTACCCCGACCCAGAGTAGCCCAGTTGAAACATGTATAATCAAGGTAATTCTGACAGGCCATTGTTTGATGTCGAACATTGCCGAAGGCTAGCACTAATCCGCTACGTAAAATTGTTGTGGCTAGAATTGAAGAATCGGACATCGGAGTTGCGAAGTCACAGACAGCCAATTATCACCTAGGTGTCGAACTGTTTTCCAAGATCAAAAGAAGTTGCCTGAAGAAGTGGGAGTGTCTTAACTTCTTTCCCTGCAAACAGACAGACAGGTTGAACTGGCCGCTAAGACGATTGGACAGGGGCACAGCGCCACCCAATCAGAATCGAGATGGGGGGGGGGGAGACCTTGATTTGGTTAGAATGATATCTCCGCGTTTCCCGGCAAGAGTTAGTTCGCTGAGAGAAATTACCCAGAGAAGAGGTTAGCGTAACTCCGAATAGCCATTCGTTATTGGCGGGAAAAATCTTAAAGCAGGAAATTCTAAGTAGAAAGCTTCAAATAAGGTCAGTAGATATTTGTTTGGTCTTTGTGGAATGCGACTGCATTTTAATTGTAGGTCGTATGTATACCTTATTATTACTAGAATCGTAATACGAAGAATTACTTTGTTTTGTTAATATGTTTGCATATTTTGAAGAAATGAGTTGAGATTTGTAAAGAATTATATAGCTTGCTAGCCGTCATAAGAGTTAATATTGTACTTTGCTATGTGGGTATTTTATAGTAGACTAACACATATGTTCATATGATTATAGATTTTGCCATTGTTGAATATTTGTAATGTACAGACATGCGTCTGATTGTTGTCAGATTGTAGTACGATGAGATTAAATATATGTGTGTATATACTGACGTGACGCAATGTATTGATGTCTGTATAACAATTCGCTGATACCGTGCTATTACGCCATTGTTTACCCTGCAAGAAATGTGTGGGAATTTCGATGTGTATGCATGCGTGACCGAAACAGTGATAGCTATCTGATGATTAATTGTCGATATAGTGTGAGGTGAGATTCGATAAAACATGTTAACGCCTTGTGGTTTTTCACAGGAAGCTTTGAGGGACAGACCAGTTATAGTTTGGTCCCGTAGTCTCAGATAGAGAGACGGAGGAAAAGAGAAGAAAGGAGAGAACTCTGGACAAGTTGAAGTCTAGGAGCGAATTGGAGGAGGAGATAGTAGAGACGGAGGAAAGGAGAAGAAAGGAGAGAAGTCAGGAGAAGTTGAAGTATGGGAGCGAAATTGTAGGAGGAGATAGTAGAGAGGGAAACGGAGACAAAGGAGGAGTTAGAGGAACGGAAAGAAGAAAGGAATCAGCGGAAAAGAAATAGATGAGTAGATGCAAGGACAGGGGGAAATCGAACTCACACTGTAAATCACGGGATGAATTAGGCTGTCACTTGGTCGAGGGAAGGACGAGTGATTGGAAGTTATCGTTTTAAATTATTACATTTATTAAATTGTTATTGATTGAATTTCATCTTAGTGTTCTCTATAATTTAACCGTCGGCATTGCTGACTGGGGGCTCGGAGCTGTAAAACTATCTCGTCACTGATTTAACTTTCTAACCTCACGAGCCAGGGTGGAACTTTCATCATAATTTAATTAAATTATATTGGAAGAACCCCAACCCAATACGTGCAAACCTCACATTGGGCATATTCGTGTGTGTCCTTATGAATCTTCACAGACGGGCGAGCTTTCCCTTCATAATCTCTGCTGTATATTGTGAGTCCGGGATTCATTGTGGCAATATCAATATTGTCAAGAATTGTATCAATGAATTAACGTGCTCTGTCGAACAATGCTATGATGCCATTTTTAACAAATGACAAATGCAGTCTTAGCACAGGAAGTATAAGGGTTTTTCCCTGTATCAGTTGTCCTTCAATTTCCAAAAAGGCCTCACATTGACTAAAATATCGAGACATGGAATACACTTGTAATTATATTTTTTATGGTCTGATTTTCCATAACGGATTAGATAAATACTGAAAATCTTTGTTACTGTAAAATATCACCAAAGGCGCAGCCACGACCCAGGTGATATAATGTGAATCGTTGATTTTTGCCTTTATACATCGTACTCCAATTCCCGTTGCTAAATTTGTAATCATGTAATCAGCTGTGCGTTGCTGAGCAGCTTCGTTAAGTGGGATGGCATTCCTGCTGTCAATGGAAGCGTACCCGGGTTTCAGTCTCTATTCACTAATCGACGTTATCAATCTGGAATAGATTAAACCGTCTTGGATCCCAGATTCTTTTTTCTGATCAGCAGCAATGTTTTCGATACTATCAACAACTCGTTTTGAAACTTGTTTAGGTATTGGTGAAGATCGTGAAGACAGTCCAACTACTACATTAGGGTCTTTAAACAATTCATGGACAAAATCAGAAAGACTATTTCTCGCTGATTTCTCAGCGTTGACAATGCGCACTGGTACCACACGTCTACTCACAATGGTCATAATATTCAAACGAATAGGTCTTAAACGACGATTATAACAAGAAAGATATACAGGCATAATATCAGATCAGCTGCAGCCTCATTTGCAGCAAACCCAAACAATATATAACCCTGGAAGGCTTGCTTTGCAAAGACTGAAACTTATTAACTACTACTGCTTACATCACAGGTCACGTTAACCTGAGTCTTGGTGGTGATCCTATCAATCTTATTGTTATATTTAGGCCATAAATTGCATGAATTATATCGGCATATCATCAGCGTCAACTTTGTTATTACAAATTGTATTAGGCATTTTAATATACTAATCAAATATTGAACAAGTGCCATGTTGAAACCCAAATGCCGTCCCTGAATCTCACTTTGTCCATACAGTTTTATCGCCGTTGATTTTCTTCTTCAGGTAGTATTCCAATTTGGGATAACTATAAAGCGGCATTTAAGGGATTTTCATAGCTCCACTGGGAACCTACTTCATTAGAATTGTGTGAATCGTTTTCCAGCATAGACTGGTACACGCATGGAGTTGGCTGTGGAAGATTTTTAAGAGCTGCTCGGACGCTTTTATCAAGTTGTATGTTGCCTTGTTCAAATTTCTCGGACTGTTCACTTGCTTGGGCTGTCCGAGCACATGGAATCACACTATCATCTGTGGTTTTCGCAAGTTTCTTTACTGCTTTAGTGGTTTGACGTTTGGGAATAAGCAGAGGTTATATATACATATATTATAAAATAAACAACACCAAAACGTAGAATGTGTGACTTGTTTACAGAACAACTTACCTAGTGAATGTATAAACTAATATAAAAGATAAGTTTGCTAATTCTGTAAATATGAAATGACGTTTTGAAATTAATTCTCAATATATTATGATTAATTATTTATAAAAAAGTGATCTATTTTATGATTATAGGTATTATGCATACCATATTTTTATTATATAATTTGAGTTCTGATGAAATATTGAACATTCGTCAATAATATATCGAGGTACATTATATTATTTTTTATATATTTTGTTTATCTCTAGTTATAAATTATGTAAAGAGAGAGTGAAAGAAAAAAACGACCGACTGAAAACTGTTATGGACGCACTCACAAATTTGGCATGACAGGAGACGTTTTATAGATTGAAGACGCTTGAAGATATAATGTCTGATTCTAGAGAGGATTGATGGTATCGTTTACCGAGGACCTGAAAACGTACAGTACGCTATGAGCTTGCCGTATTAACTTAAACTATTGGGGCGCAAAATGGCCGAGTTTTCGAAACTGCTCGCCTTTACCGTGCCATCTCACCTCTGTCTGAATGGGTTCAAGCTTCAGGTTTGGACAATGTGGTATCTCAAAAAGCTTGCCAGTAGCTTCCCTTGTGTCTGTGGTTCTTATCAGGGTTTTCCCAAGCTCTTCCACCGCCATTTATGCTGGCCGTTATGTTTAGCCTAGTATCCGCTGAAAAATATGGCGTTAAACCCAAAGCAACAACGCTATCTTAAACTATTGTGTGGAAACGTAAACGCAGAACAAAAGGCAGGTGTTGCCTAATATGTAAGCATGTTCCCCAAACTTCTTTCAACAACTCATCTAAAGTTTATATAGTATGTATTGAACGTTAGACTGTATCAGTGGCATCACCAAAAGCATCATGGTATGTTTCATAACGTTGATACTAGATCTCAGATTATATATGCTGGTGATTGTGATGAATATATAACAGATGGGTACTTTTTGGATATGCAAAGAGAGTCAAAGTTACGTCTAAGGGGTTTTGGATCTATCAATTGATTATTAATAATATATATACATATGCGTTGACCTATTGACTTGTTTTAAAGGACACTTTCTTAAGTTTAACGTGATAAGCGGTAGTTGAATAAAGTTGCGGAAATGTATTTTGATTACCAGAGATATCATTCAATAGATTTTGTCGTTTGATCCATCTCTACATGAAGCCTTTATAGGCTGCTTTCATAACTGCTTATAGATCACTCGGTATGCGTGAAAACAGTTTGAGTCTAGTACACCTGCTTCCAATCAACATTTCAACCACGAATTGTAGATAAGTTTTCAATAAAGTTATTTTCTCCTGAATCTATGGTCACCAAATGTTCCAGTTTACTTCAAATAATGCTCATGATTATAAAGACTTATAGTCTATAGTTTAGGCTTTTGCAACAATTTTCCAAGTTTATCACTAATCATAAACTTGTCCAACAATCTTTCAGTTGTATCAGTTGATATATACGGATTTATTCATGTAATGTGATCTAAAATTTCGGGTATTGTATTAAGCAATTTAACTTAGGCCTTCGAATATTTTTAATTCTGAAATTTAACAATTTATTTACCAGGATATCTGTGATTTAGTAGCCACTTTTATGATTTTGAATTATTTTTGTTTGGGAGATCACTGGTGAAATTTCCTCAAAATTGTTTTTAATAATCTGTGGTCAATGAATGACTTAATTTTAACTTCACATAACACGCTTTTGCATATAAATTATGTGTTGTCTTTGAATAAAGATATTAATCTGCCTATATAACACTTACTCCATACTGTAAATGTATGTGTGATCGACTGTTTATATTTTTCTGAAGATCTCTGTTTCATGAATATCTGTGAGATAATGGAAGAATATTCTCTTCTTCCAGATCACACAAAGTACTTCATGTAGCAGTCGTCCAGGATACAGTTTATGAGATTCAATTATTTTTCAGTTTGAAGCAGTCATCTTCCTTGAACTTGTGCTATTAAATTAATGTAATAATCATTATAAGAAAAAAGTTCCAGGTAATAAAATCGTCCTCTGCAAAGATTCTCAATTATACTAATACGGAGAACATTTTAATAGTTAACCAACAATTTATAACAAAAATAGTATGAATTATTTAGTACGCTGAATAAATGGAAATCATATTTATCAATGAATCATTATGTCGGCGAAAAGAAATATTTGCAAAAGATAGATTGATATTGGGGAAACAATTACAGGATTACAATTTCACAGACCAGGATTGATTTTCTACTTGTGTAGAAAAACGCCTGATGATTCCTTGTCACAGAAAGATATTTGCTTTTTCATATGCAAACATATATTATTCAACTCATAAAACGCAAAAGCATATTCCTGGGTATAATGAATGAAATTGACTTGTTTGTATTTCAAGATGAGGAAATACTATCCAGGTTTGCTATAAATCATTAGTTCTCAAAAATGACCAGATAAAAGTATTCATTAACCAATTTATAATATGTTGAAAAAGTCAGGTCTTACAAAATATAATAAGTAGGAGTTTAATAAATCGCATGTCCTTGGTTTCAATATTAACCTTTGGGGACTGTAATCATAAAGAATATTTGTACTCAATGCATACATAGTAAATGTGTTCACGACATATACTACGTATTCCTGAACTGCTAAATAGTGCCATTATTATTGTTATTATTATTATTATCATTATTATTATTATTAGCATCAATTATTATTTTTTGGTGGATACATAATTGGAAATCAAACCGTCGTACAAGACATATTGTATTTTGCAAGTCATTAGTGTAATACCATGAAAAGTTACGCAATCGCGAGTCTGAAGTTTCTAATGAGTGTGATCCAGTTAAACTGGTTTTTGCTTTTGTGGGGTTAAAGTCAGGTTTCACAACTTTATAGGCTATATATGGCGGTCAGTAAGATGAAGAACACTGGAAAGACCATTAACTCACAAGAAACTACTGGCAATCTTTCTCACAGACTCAGACTGGACAAGCCGAGAAACGAACCCTTGTGGACAAAAGTGAGATGAAGTAATTTGTAAGATTGAGCTCTATATATCACGCTGCCACATGGGACCCTTTTAGAACCGATTCGAAGATTATTTACATAATAACCTGATCTCTATAGCTCTTATTATTAAGATCTCTTTTATATGTAAACAATAAACCAGCTAACCTTCAGGGCCAAGTGGAATAAACGTTACACGTTCTCGGAACTCGATTGTACAGTCCTTAAGGAGCATATCTGCAAAGTCATTTTATCATACTATTACACGTATAGGGTATCTCTACCAAACGAATCGAACACTCGCGTGAGTTCTTGGCTTGAAGTATCTTGTTGACTCATATTTCCAAGGACGTCTAGACAACGGTCATTGTCAACTGTAAGTTTTCCAGTTCCACTAAAGTTGCAACTAATTTTTCCTTTAATAAATCAGTGACCACAAAAAATCACGACTTCACATTTGCATGACAATTTCAAAATTGTCTGGTTTCTCCTTGATAGGATTCAGTAGAGCAATGTCAAGACTTCACGCCTGAAAAAGAAGTCGCATTTTAAATAACCAGTGCAGGGAACTATTCCCTGATTCTATTCAAGGTAGGCTGAAACGATTATGAGCCACATTTCACATGTACCCCTCAGCCACATTACCTTTATAGCAACAATAAAGGGCATGTACAGACAAAGGAATAACCCTTTCTCGATGATTCAATGGTAAAACCTATTAGGCCTGTCAGGAACGTTTCACATTTAAAGGCACGATTAACTAATACCTTTAAATAAAATAGGGACTACATGGCTCAATGCCCATTTATGCGGCTCTGACCTGATGTCAGCTACAAACTAATCCATGCCGTAATAAAATCTCATCAATACTGAACACTATGGCAGTATGTACACTATGACGTTTGCCACTAGAAACTGGCTAACTAAACGGGTTGAGAAATATGATCTAAGATCTAGTCACTAAAATGTAACAAATTTATCAATGGAGACCTAAACATAACTTGCATTTGTTACATTATGATCTCGCACTATATCGCTTTTCCCAGAAAAAGGGATTCACATTCTCGAGGCGCAATTGGAGAAAACATGATCTACATTACGATGACATCATCTCTCTTCCATGTTTAATATACGAATTATTGATGTGGATCATATGAATGACAATAATTGTCTGATTTGTTTTTGTGGTTACTGACTGGTTATTTAACGATTACATGCTTGAGTCTCGAGATTGAATAGTTGAACCTAGAAAACGTAAATAATCGATTCCTCGTGCACACAAGTATTTCATTTAAAAGGGTTTTCTCATTGGCCCACTTGATATCGCATATTCAGGGCCCCGATATTACAAATTCTGATCACATAAACGTCACGTGTATACTTTATAGCCCAGTTGCCTTTTTTGAGTAGTTTGTATTGAATATTTCGATGTTGCGCTGATTGGAACTCATGCTCGTAAAGGAGCCTTCCATTTGGCAATACATATATTACTAGTGATCAGAAAGTATGTTGTGATTGACTTTCTCTAAATTTTTTAATTAAGCCTCCTTTTCGTGTAAGGTTTCTACGTTACCTCAGCGACAATTTATCATATTGATATGCCTCAAATAGTTCCTGCTAACGTCAGTGGATGATGCTAATCACTATAAGTGCTTTCATGTGTGTGTGTGTGTGTGTGTAAATCCTTTGATTCTCGGAATATTACTGACATACGAAGTTTATTCTCAAGAGGCATTTACACTTGTATGGTATTCAATTACAGCTCTGTTTTGTCCAGTAGTTTTGTCAAGCAATTAAATTTAGATCTACATGCTGTACGTTTGCATTGATTAATATGTGTGTGTGTTCATACTGATAAATCACTATGTTACCTCTCACAGATATAAATAAACAAAAGAAGAATATGGAGAGTGAGTTTTATTAGATTTAAAATAGGAACTCTGTCTCAGGTACTATCCAGGGATTGTCCAAAACTCTCAGTGAGAGATCCACTCCCTAATGGACCGATTGAAAACGCTTTTTGTCCAGCCGGCCTTGCTAGTTAGAGGCCGGATTAAACTGGGTGTTTTGCTATGAATTAGGGTCATAAAATGTTTGCAAAAGACTGCCTGCTGGACCAGATAGGTCAATCCCATAAGAGTCATCATCTGGTTAATTGACTTAAACTGTCCATAGATTCTTAGAGAGTGTTCATTCCTTCATTCGATTACATATTTGTTTCGCTCCTATTGAACACTATCTCTTGGAATTCCGGAGGTAATTTAAGCAATACGGTTCCCCGAAAGGATGGAATGCATGGTAACTGCTCGTGTCTGGGTGACCAGGTTTAACTAATGACCCATCAGAATAAACTTCATAGATAACAAATAAATAAACAGCAGCGAACAACCACTTCCAGTTAAATAAAAACAAACTTTGGTCTTCCTATACGCTTGATCTCGCGTTTCATTATGTTCCTCATATGTGGCTAGGTTTTTCAACGCCTAAATTACAACAACTAATAAACTAATTAATTAACTGGTAATTGTATTATTTTTGCAAAATCTCGCTTTCTTTAGCATCATATCAGTCTCTGTCGTGGATAACACATTAACGTTAAACAATATATACCCGTTGGTTCGGGAAAAGTTATATTTGTTAAACAAAAGTTATAGTATATATATATATATATATATATATATATATATATATATATATATATATATATATATATATATATATATATATATACAAATAATCCTTTTAGAGTTCAACCATTTGGTTAAAATGTATCCGAAATCCACCGTTTTTAGTCAAAAATGATCCAGATGGTACACGATTTATTTGGTCTTCACTTACTTTAAAAATGTTTTTTAGTGCGCAATTGTGTCAAATCGTTTTGTGTGTCGTGGTTTTACCAGTAATAATCGTAACACCTCTATATTACCTTCATGTTGTTATACATATGAAATATGTGAACATAAAAAGTATATTGCTCCAATTTTTGTAATCGCCGACCTAATAAAGCTCTATGAAAGGGTGCTGAAAGATCAAACATCAAGGAATACAACGAACAAAATGATTCTGATTCTAATGATTACCTCGACCGGAAATTTATTCATTTAGGTATACATGTATTTTCGTTATAACTTTCAAGTATTAGTAAAGCGGACTCTAGGCATCTCGATCTCAGTGCATATTTTGGAGGCACAAGATGATTAATAGGTTCACAATGACAGTTTAGAGATACCAATGTATGTCAGGTGGTTAAAATGTGCACTGGCATCTTTTTTAATTTGATGCCTTTGGCGACTGTAACAGCGCAGCAATGGTTGTATGTCGGTTTAGTATGTGCAGATCAAACCCAGTTTGATGGAATAAACATTTAACGGTGGCAGTTGCAGTTTACAACTTAATATTAAAAACATACAGGAGATATCTAATATATGCTTAAATGCCTTTGGCGGCTACAATGTTTTCAAACAAGTTAAAACAAAGTGCACGAATAAAACAGACCTCAACAGCAACTCGAGTTGTGTTCACCCGTTACTGCAAGTCCACATGATATGACGGCCGTGACTGGGGAATGACTCGAGCCACAAATATGTTGCTTCTTCATTTCTGTAGTTCCTGTCATTTCAATAGAAGTTACAGATCCTTTAATGAATTTATCTCCTTGAGAACATTATTGTCTCGCCACTTCATCTATTGATTCCGAAGTGTACCCAATCTGCGAGTTAGACCTATTTCATTCTTGAGCATTACGGCTAAGACGAGGACTTCATCATGTGTCTGACAATTTTAGTTAAGCGGCGGTTAACATTACATGAATGGTAACTAGACCATATATCAAAGCAGTGATCTCATGGAAATCAGAAAAATGTGTTAGAAAAAATGAATTTTATGTTAATTTTCTATCACAATAAGAGTTTGTACTTTTTTCTTTTCCATTGTTATATACCTACCCTTACTCATGGGATATAATCAGATCGATAAATAAAATGTTTATAAAGAACAAGTAGTGTTGTCCTAATGAAAGCATATTATATGTCGTCATCTGCAGACGTTATTTTGTGATCTGGGAAGATCAGAACAGCAATAATAAGCACATTAAATGAACTGATACAAAATGTGCATGTGTCGAAATAATACAAAACTAACTCCACTTACTTTCATTAACCTCCATTTAATAGTATTTCACAGCGATAAATACAAATCAACGTGGTTATTGTATATTAAGTTGTAATTTTTGCTTGAGTCTGTTTGTATTTGTATCTTTAAACTGTTGCATATTGTGGATCAAATGAATGAAATTTTCCAACAACTTTAAATAAATATATATGAATATATCATTAACCGCTATCAGACACTTACTTCATTACTTTATTAGTATCCTTTATTTATACGGAATTGCACACCCTACTATGGACAAGAAATGGTTGTGGCACAACTTGTACTTGCAATGTGGCTATTCTCTTCTGGGTGTTACTTGATCTCTGAGATTTTAAGAAATTCTTCAATTATTATTTAAATTAACCGTCTTTTCCTCGTCATGAATAAAACATTTTAGTGGAACCAGGCCAAACAATTATAAAGATAATTACATTTGTATCTATGATCTCTTATCCCTATTATCTGATGCAGTTATATGGCTTATGACACTCAACATTGCACCCTAAAATCATTGGACACACTTGATGTGATTACAACAGGTGAGTCTCACGATGTAGACCGCGGCCTTTGCGCTGAGGACTAAGCTACTCATTGACACAGAATACTCAGAGGATTAAAATCATAGTTTTATTTTCAACTTTGAAAAAGATAGGTTCATACCCTATGTGATAATGGAATACCTTTATGTGGAACATGAGACACCGGCTTCACGCCAAGCAGGATGATAAAGGGGCGAAACTCTTCTACACTTCTGGACGTCCGATATTATCTCCCTACTAGTATGACGCGTACAAATGAGATTTGCAATGCATAGTGACTGAGAAAGAAAGAGATGCAGACGTTCTAGAAAGGCAAAATACCAAATTATCACGACAGTCATTTCTGATGGGAAAGATTCAAAGCAGGAGAAAAGATATATGTATTCCTTCCAGTTGAAATACTGTTTTTCTCCCAAGCTGTCCAACCATTGGTAGTGATCATTCAAGCTATAATCAAAGCTAGTGAAGTCAGAACAAGTCAAATGTGAGCGAAACGGACGTCCACAGATTGTAGATTGTTTCTCTTTTGCCCTACTCAGCAATAAGTGGGAAATCGGGCCCAACACATATATCAGAGGATACCGAGGAGTATGAGCATGACCAGGACATTAGAGATGTAGATTTTCGTGAAATCACGTTGATATCGATGAATGCGATTCTGAATTGGAAAAGGCATTGACTATGCAAACTAGATGAGAACGGCATGTTTCATCTTGGATGGATGATAATGATCTCGTCTAATGTTTGGAATTTCACGTAAATACTTGCAGTTACATTTGGTTTTCTTTATATTTTTTGTCCAGCTAGTGTTCACCAAGATGACTTCTAGAGTGTCGGGAATAATAGATCATTTATGTCAGGTCAGATTATACACTAAATAACAACGGGATTAGATATACTGAGTGCAGAAAGCAGAATCAGGATAAGAACTTTTAATGATAAAGATGATTGACGAAAAAGCTGGCCGACTAAACCCGTCACCTCAAGGGCAAGCAGACATGTGGATACCAGAATAACATTACCAGCTCTTAAATCGACAAGGTACAGCAAGAATGATTTGGAAGCTCATTATCCAGGCCAACTTAATTACCTGTTGGTGTACTAGCCATATATTAGCCGCCAAGAGAAGCTGATACAACTTTTATCAGAGGAAGAATGTTAAAAAACCGACGCAGAATGAATCATCAGCTCCAAAGAGATAATTTATGCAGTTGGTAGCAGTAATAGCAGGAGCTCAGATGACAATTACCTCAACAAAAATGAATACAGGAAGATGGACTGCACCGAACGTGTTGACACATTCCTCCGTTAGGTATTTCATATTAAAAATACGCCAACTGATGTGGCTGTTCACAACGAGCTAAGCCATACATCAGAAGATTAATATATGCATACAAAAGCATGGAGTCTGCGTAAGGATGAGTCTGTACAGAGAAAGCTAATTCTTAGCCACCTGACATTCCAGACTTAAATGAAACAGACGAAACGTTGGTAATTCAGAAGAGGTGAGACAAATCAAACAGAAAAGGGAGAAACACGAAGTATAGTGGAAGAGACGAACGAGTTTTAAGAATGATACTTTAAAAAATGATAAAACTCGAATCAGTGACATTGTTGACCATAGTTTTCGAGTAAAAATCTTAGCGAGTAAAGTATCTGTCCTATATTAAAGCATAAAATCTTAATACGTTGTTCTATCCTTTGTCAAATCATTGTAAATCCATGCAATGTGTTAAAACATATCTAATAAAGACTTGTCGGTTGAATTATCCTCATAATCAAATGTTGTTTGATTATGTTTTTGTTGCCACGTCCTCATTGCTTTTAAATTTGATAAGAATACAGCATCACGAAAGCGATGATGACGTTATGAACAGAGTAGTCGGATAACGTAATAGGTCACACGGCACATGTTGTTTATCAAGGCAAAATCTGAGCGGATTCGAAATTATGATGAATATCATCCATAAGAGGAATCAAATTATAGACAAGCGATAGAGTCAATATAATCATGAGGTAACAATTTAAATAAGTTGAATATGGTTAAACATCCTGAACAGTCTTTCGAACATATATAGTTATTTAAGGTGATAAAGAGAATATCCTTTTTATTTTGTTCGCACGGGCAAGCGCCAATTCTAGAAAATATTTATCTGGCATAGACACAATCTATGAGAAACCAGAATATGAACAGATTGGGAGAAGTTTCGTTGCCAAACCTGTACATGTTCGATGCACTACCCTTACAGGTCACGTTATAATGACATCTGCAGTATATATATATACATATATATATATATATATATATATATATATATATATATATATATATATATATATATATATATATATATATATATATATATATATATATATATATATATATATATATATATATATATATAGTTATATATAGTTATATATATAGTTATATATATATATAGTTATATATAGTTTTATATATATATATATATATATATATATATATATATATATATATATATATATATATATATATATATATATATATATATATATATATATATATAGTTATATGATCTTTCTGTTGCTAAATTATACATACAACGTTTTCTTCCTACAAAAATGTAGATGAAAGGTGTTGGTCATTATTGAATGTTATCATAAAATGACTGAGAGTATCATCAATGTATGTCTAAGAAAAGGGTATAAGCGGAAACAAATTTAATTATACAACACATGGAATATATGATACCAATTTTGTGTGTATCTTACAGTATATAGCCTTATGTTATATTCCAGAACGCACTAATACTTTGAAACATAAATTTCAGAAATATGGTTTTGTTTCTTATTATTAACCAAAGGTCACTTCTGGAGTATATAGACATTATGATTCCTCCATACAGGAGTACCACTCTCTTCTATACACATTTATCTATTACCGTGATAACAGTAACACTTTAATATACTTCACTATTTGAATTTCATTACGCAGCAGCATATAATGGATTATTTCTCTTGAGTCAATATAGAACAAGCAAATTTATCTACACCAGCGGTATTACATTAAGGTAAGCCTAAGGGAGCATCAATTGCCAACACCAAATAATATATTATACGTTGATCTTTATATCATTTGGAAACTTTTGTAGCCTGCAATGCTTTATTTCGTTGTACCATATTTCGATTTCCTTAGTAAGCATACTACGGCCGTACTTGGTCTTCTTCCTGCACATTACCGGTCAGTATGTGTCTGCGGCAATACCTCAAACAATTGGGATGTATACCATTGAGACATATTGGTCTTACGCAGAGAATGATGGGACACATCTTTGTTTTACGCTCACGAGGGAAACACACAAGTGATTTGTCAGTAGAAGTATCTTATATATTTGGAGACTTGTTTTAACGTTATTCACAATAGAACATAACTATTTCAGAAAATGAATAGACACCACTATGTAGAATAACATTACTAAAAAGAGTCCAAAACACCAATTTTGACAACCCTGACAAAAAGAGACATCTCTGTACACAGCAAATACCAATCACAAGCACCAAGTGCTAAATATGATGTTACAAAATAAGAGGAATCATATTATAGACAAGCGATAGGGTCAATATAATCGTGTACGAGTTCACATGTATGCTGTATAGTTGCACATTAATATTTCCATATATAACATCAAACATTTTAACATGAGCCACACACCATTGATCTCTCATTACACCAGAATAGATTAAATGTATGAGCGAGATTGAAAATGATAATATTTCAGTCCAGTTTAGAGATGTTGTAATGTTTCCAAAGTTCTTTTTGACTTATGTACAAATTAATGAAAATCTGTTGTGATGTTTGATTTGAATACCTTATAAGATTCTTAAAAACTCTTATATTTTATACAGATAACCAAACTTAGAGAAATATGAGAATCTGCAGAGCAATTTATTTACTTAACCTAGACTACGAACACCATACAAGGTCATTGCAAGTATATTTAGTAATGTCCACAATTATAGAGATCAAATTTGTGAGGTGAAATCCCGTTCTCATTTTGATAACGGTAACCTGATTCGGAACAGTTGCGATTAAATAGCGCCAACATATTTACCATATTTCGTTACCTGACTCTGTTAAGAAAAGCTTTCGATGTGGTAAACTATGGTGACAAATCTTAGAATCCGGTGGGTTTCAAAAACAAAATTTATCAAATGGGTTTCCATATTTTGTACTGGTATATTGTGTTCCGTCATTATAAATGATCACATTTTAAATCTTAAGATGGGTAAGCCAACGTAGCATTCTCGCGACACTCATGTCTGTAATAATAAATCTTTAGCTGTAAAATACATTATTACAAGGCAAAAATAGGTATACTAGCATTTCGTCTTAGTCAGGCTACTTAGCAGATTCCTCATTCTAATTGATAGATTTGTTTCAAGCGAACGTTGTATGCAGGCGGTAAATAAAATACCTCTTCTGTTGCGCTATATCATTAAATCCTTCACAACAGTCACGTTTTAGTATTAATGCCTGTTCTAACATGTGTATCTAGCGCTCATTGGCCTTAGATTTCAAGTATTGACGCATTCGTGAAACGCAGCATCACCCAAAGGTAAGTACAGCGCTTCTTGACCTTATAGCAAAACTTAACGTTACCGGGAACTGACTAATGCCTTCGAGGTGATGCTGCTTTAACAAATAAAAAGTTTAGCTCTATTGCGTAACTATGGCATGTCCTTAAGGAATAAGAAAGGAAAATAACTTATCCATGCAGTACTTATTCACTGAGTCATTATCACCGAGTGTTAAGTACTAACTCGTAAACGACAATTATAAACGGGTCCTGTGATGATCAGTGTATTTTACCTAGGTCGTTTAAAGAGTCAATTGTGTCCATTCTTTATTTAACTCACAGTTGTGTATAAATCACACTTTCCCGTGTCTTAACCACATTATTGGCTTATCTGAAATATATAAAAGTATGTACCTTCCTTTAAGACAAAACAAGACTCAAATGCTGAAGACAACCATTTCTGAAATCTGTATCACGCTGTTTACAGAGCGATGCACTAGTACAGACTAATTTATTTGTTTTAAGTTTCAAGAATACACTCCATGATGCAATATTGAAAATGTTTAGCTGGAAACGAATTTTATATCGCGACAGTAGCAACACCACTTTTATCGCCACAATCGCAATATCCACTTCGGAAATACATACTTTTCCAATTTATTACATATATATGTTATTATGTATGCTGTTCGAACCTGCACTCGCATATTTTGAGCTATTTCAGAATTTGTTCTTCTACTTCGTCATTGTCATCTTCTTCTTCTACTTCTTCCTCTTCTTCTTTAGGATCAGCATACATTAAAATATGTCAGCATTGTATATGTTTATGTAATCACGGAGGATATGCCGTAACAAACGCCTAAACTAGCTCCAAACAAGGAAAAGTAGGATACAAGTATTACCTTTTTCAAAAGTTGTATTCCACATGAATAGTGCAACATTATCAATAATGGGTAGACAATTTATTTTTCTAGACTGGAACTCAAATGATTCATCATTGAAAAAGAAATTGCCAGCTCCAACCAAAATGAATTGAAGAAAATATTCTCGCTTCAAGTTAAAGAAGAAAAGAACTTATCGTATCCATTATATTAGTAGTGCAAATTATCTTGAGGTGAACAAACCTAAAAACATCTCCTGCTCGAAAGAAAATCCACTCCTCCCTCCTTCCAAGAAAAGTAAATGGTTGGTTCCTGACTTAACATACATGAACTGTTTATGTTAGATATTAAGAGAGACACACACTGAACGTCTTACACTTTACTACAACGTGACGGGTTTTAGGGATTAAAAAACTCTCGATTAAATATAAAAATAACATTTTAGCGTCGTTAACCAAATCATACCGCAACCTTGTCAACGCCTAACAATTCACGTTTGAATGCGGAAATAAAAGAAATGTGTAAAATCTTTAGTGGTATACGCACAATTATTAAAATCGCTTATTTAAGTCGTTACGCTCTGATATCAGACGGCTACGATCGCTCATTGATGTTTCTCATTACCCGACGGGACAAATGTTCAAAGTATCAATCCTGCTAGCGAAATGTGTTCACGACAATTAAACTCTTCATTTTCGTATGAAAACTGTCATTAATTCGACAAATATACCTAGGATATACATTTGTTAAAGATCACTGTCATAAATTATTTTAAGATTTCAGAATATCATTTTACCTTGCATGGATAAAGCAAATGCAAATCAGCTATTTTTTACCTATAAATGTTTCATAAAATATAAACTCGACGTTTCTTTTAATAGATATAATGCGATATTTCACTCTTGAAGTACAACCACTTTGTATTGTTACAAGTGGCTAACAATGATTCCAATTCACTTGTGAAATATGGCATTGCACCTGCTCAAAAGCGTTGATATTTATTTAGCACAACTGTACTGCACATCCGTGTTTTGTTTTCTATATTGACTTGTGTAACAGTATTATTTATGTCCACTCGATATCGCTGACCATGTTATCTGCTTTATGTTCTATACGGCTTTGTTGTCTGTGGTAAAAATCATGACCTGATATTGATTGTAAATGAAAGGAACATTTGTCGCGAAACTATTAATATGTACAAACTGTATCCAGTGTCATTATTACTGTGTCAGAATCGAATGTGTTCCTCTCTATCCTGATGAATATTTCATGTCGTCTATTGACTGGACAGGAAATGATTTTCGTTGTATTGTCATAAATATCATTTTATGAAAATACATTTTTTGTTAATAACCAGCATGGTTCAATATATTAATAGTGATATAAATGGAACATATAAAAAATGATGACTTTAAACGGCACACCAGGATAAACACTTCAAGTTAAGTTTGCATATTATATGTTCCAATCTTAGAAAACGTTTAAGTAAAATATTTCATCCCTCAGAAACAATACATTTCTTTTCCATTCATGTAATTCAAGTTATGTTAAGATATCGGGTAGGATATCTGGAATTTGCAATAAAACACTAAGTACGTTTCACTTTTTCCCGTCCTTATTAAAATACAATTACTGAATACGAGTTAGAAATCTACTAGGATTATCCTAATCATATGTATTGCAAAACAATTATTAAGAAGGAAAACATGGCAAATTTCACACTGCATCGAGGAAAACCGCTAGCTAATGTATCCGTATAAAATTAAAATGTATCCGGTTAAAAGTAAATTTAAAATGCATCTGTATAAAATTAAATTTAAAATGCATCCGTATAAAATTAAATTTAAAAACAAACAAGGAGAAACAAATTCCACCGACATGACTTAATCTTTAGAAAAACTTAGCATCAGTTTATGATAAACGTGTCGAAACATCGAAAACGTAAATTGGAACAAGTGCACTTGTATTTCTTGAAATGAACAGAAGAAATGTATCGTATATATTAACATTTGTTTTCCTTGCTTTGCATCTTTTCTCGTGTATGTTACAAGGTGTTTCCAATATTTATTTTTTAAAGATATCTGGCAAAATTAATATATATGAAAGGAAGTAACTAGTGAAAAACTATTGCTGCATAATGTTAGAAACTGATAATTATCTCCATTTTTAAGACAGTTATAAACGAAAATTAATAAGATCAATCAGTAAGTGATCAATTTGGTTTTTAAAGTCACTGTTTAATGCCCTTTTCCTCTAATGAGTCGCGTACTTATTCATATTCACGTTTCTATCAGAAGATGTACTAACATATGCCCAATTGACAACGTAATAATATACGCCTTCCAAACAATGTACTAACTTATGCATTCCATGCAATGTACTAACATATGCCTTCCAGACAATTTGGTAACATATACATTCCAGACAATTTACGATGCCTTCCAGACATTGTAATAACATATCCCTTTCAAACAATGCACAAATATATGCTACATTATGCATTAAAAAAAACTTAATGCCATCTGCGATAGCAGTACATAGTCTTTATTGAAGGTGTGAGCTTATACTCTCACTAGAACTATTGGCCTCGTATTAGACTAGGAAACGCGTAGTTGTGTCTGTGTTTACAAAACTTCTTGTTTTCTTTCTTTCTGTCACTGAGCTTCAGCCATAGAGTCATAACACTTTGATTTACGTTTAATTAATAGTTTTGAAAGAGATGTTCAAGAAAGAATTGAGCGTAACGATATCACCTTTACTAAAGACCAGATTCCCTAGAGCATGCCCTTCGAAATACTCCGACAAAATTTTCATTAAATTGACACCAGTGCTTTGAAGTTGTAAAAACAATATTTTCCAGTCAGTTGTTATGTAAGCCACATTGTTGGTGGAAAAATCATTGAAGCAAACAGTGTGGGAGAATATATTATAGTTAATACTTATAAGAGTTTTAATCACATTTGAATTTTGCGGAAGCTGGTAAATAAAATGTACAACTGTTATATGGAAGCAGTAAGGCGGTTAGGGACGGTACCCAACACAAACTTTGGTAGATCATATATTAAGCAACATTCCATGATGTTTGACTTAACTGACCTTTTAGATTTGAAGGAGTTGTCCAAACAATGCAAATTCCATCTAACTGCAAGGTAACCCGATACGAACACCATTCGCTACAGTACATTCCATTGTAAATTCATGCCAAATTGCATCAATGTTAGCTTTCAATATATATATATATATATATATATATATATATATATATATATATATATATATATATATATATATATATATATATATATATATATATATATATATTTATCAATTTTATTCATTTTCATGTTTTGAATGTGTATAATTTTGTATGAGCTACAGACAGAGGATGGGTATTCAAACGTGGTCTAGCTAAGGCTTTTTAAGCATTTTCTGACTTTGATACTTCTTCATTGCATTGGTATCAAGGTAATAACATATGTAGATAACTAATATTATAATGGCATTTTAATTTTCATTTTGTATTATTATAATTATTAGTATTATCATTATTATTAGTAGTAGTATAAGTGTTATTATTGTTGCTGTAGTGACTTATGTTCGTAACTTAATTTCAGGTCAACAATGGTAATTTAATTTGTTTGAATGCTTAGTGGCTTTTTTGTGCAGAAATTCCATTTATTCTGTATAATCTACTCTATTTCAGCTTGCTCGTTTACAATACTGGATATTTGGGTATGTGCAAATGGCGATTGGTAATATCATTAGGAAGAGACACTTCTGCAATTTAGATGTATTTGCTGTTTAAGGTTTTCACTCTTCTGATAAAAACAGCAAATGGAAAATAAAAATCTTTTCAGCCTACACTTACCGTTGTACTCATGAAATGAGTTATATATTCCTGCATGCACGTGGAACTGTTGTGTGGATTTCCGTCTCTCAATACATGGACGATAAATAACTGTATCTTGGTTTATTTCATAAGGGGCATTACCAACAAAGTGCTTGGAATGATTCTCTCTATCATCTTCGCAGATGTGTACATGCATAATTCTTTCAATTGAAATTTAAACAGGATGATTACTGGTCACGGAGACAATTATAACAAACCAATGACTAATAAATGGTTTCTCTTGACTCAGATTTTTACTAATAGACTGCAATCGGGGCAAAGATGGATACGATTGGGTGATTTCGTCTTCAGTTTTGATAATGTCTTATTTTCTTTTGCAATAAATAATTAAAATAGAATTTACGGCTGTCACTGGGATAAGAACACATCAATGTTTGTTTAGTACAAACGCCAATGACGTAAATGACAAACGAACACAACTAAGAAAATCTCATGCTAAAAGATGACATCAAGCAGTCAAGATCGAATTATTATGATAATGATGTGTTTGTTATCTATCTATCAATTTCCAAATATTTTAATAATATTGCTAAATTTAGTAGAAAAAGAACATTAATTATTTAACGTTTCGTCCTATTCAAAAGCACTTCATCTTATGTCATGAACCAGACTACATACTGATAATTTGATTTGCGCATTAATATCGGAAATCACATTTTATTAATGAAGCAAGTGTTATATTTAGGTCCATACACAGTTGTTCTTAAATGTTACCTTTTGAAACTTGTTGTCTAATATTGGAAGTGTCATCTGCTGCTCTAATGGCATTGACACTCCCATGTACAAATACTCATAGTCGATGGATTCCTTCTCCTTCCAAATATTTTGCCTGAGTCCAAGGTTCCTCCTTTGCATGGTTATCTTTAATGTTTTGTATTATGTTGCCTGCTATGTTTTTGATTGTGTCATCGACAATCGTGCAGATGGATTCCTTAACTGTATTTAAGAACAAAATACAAAATATTTCTTCATGAAATCCATTTGTAACCAAGCTGTATTTTTCTCCTACATTTCGTTAATTGTAAATTTTAAGAAAGATGAACTACATGAAAAGTTTCCACATACTTATTTTTAATTCCAATGAGTGATGAAAAGATTCTGCCAAACATTTAAATACGGTTACTAACTATATATGGCATAGTGTGAAACCTAATAATATGCTGGACAAGGTCATCCTTTATGTATTTAGATAAGCAAGGAAACTAATGTATTGTTCTTTAAGCAAGATTGGCTCAAGGTACACAAATTAACAAATGGACGGCAATGCAAATCCAAATTGCAATGGCTCAACCATTATTAAATTTAAGGTAAGGTGAATCATGTCCGTAGGTTTCATGTTTTCGCCGTCCCATGTTCTATTTTAAAAGATCTGCATTATTATTCTTGGGGAAGCACAAACGTGTTCTATCTATCTTTGTGCAGTGGCCGCAATGAACAAACGAAATAACTGTAGTGCATGTTCACAACTAGACACCTAAGCACAAAAGTGAGCTTCATGTTTTTATAATGACGAATATCATTAATACTAGCTTTAGTCCCTGAAGTAGGCTGGGCTTTCTATAAACTGAAGAGGCCGAACAGGACAAGCGGACATAATGTCAGTGGTTGACAATCAGTTTAAGTGATATGGGGCACGTCTGTTAATAGTCTGAGAGTAGAAATTGGTTGGTTAAGGTGGAGAATATGCTTCTAACGAAATTGTTGTATGAAGAATTTCTCTTGTGTTGTATGTTTCACACCGTATGTTAGGTATGTGCAATTCTAATCAGCAACAAATTATCGACACCTATTTGAACTTCTGCTGAAACTGTTTTCTTTAAAAGTTTTATATGATTTTTTCATCATTTCAGCTGCAAGTATCAAATCACATTTTTCGAAACAGCATAGATTTTATTAAAGTCGTCTGCATTTAATGCTGGAGGTTTACGGTACTCCATGATTAGAAAACATTGTTGGTGTACAGTACAGGAGAGGTACAATTAATACCACAGTAGAACAATAATGATTTGTTTTTGAAACTTAAAGGACATAAAATTTACTATCCATTGTATCACAACCAACATTTTCCATTCCTAGCATTGTGCTACCACACTATCTAATGATTGAAACAAACTTACTGTTTGAACATTGGTAACAGTTTTCAAATATCTAACATTATTCTTAAATAGATGAAATCCCTCTGTATGGTTATCAATTCTGTGCACTTTCCATTATTCGTCTCCTTAATAAAATTCAGTAAATTCAGTTAAATCTAAAGCATATGAATAAGCGTTTAATGAATTAATATCACCAGTTTTAACCAACTCTATGGAAACATGTTTTTATAACTTTTTAGTCGTTATAAGCATACGATATTTGCCTGAATGCTACAGGGCCTGATTTATATATATTTTCAAAACAATTTAATGAGGTTATCATAATAATTATTGATCTGAAAGGTCTAAGGTCTGATTTTCTACTATTGTATTCATCTGGATAACCCTCAGAGACTTCAGTTTATCTGGGAAGACAAATATTTTATATTTATACTTCTGAAATAGATTGATTTTTCCTTCCTATAGAAATATATTTGACGATAATTAAAGCTGACAATAATAAAACAAATGCGATTTATTGAAAATTGAGAGTTATATTGGAATCGGGTCTTTAGGTTACTATGCACGTTTAATATTTTAGGTCAAGATTTATATTATCACCAGAGAAGAAATGAAGGCTTAAAAGTTGTGTTCTATATAGAATTACTACTCTTTCCGTCGCTTTGTAACTTCATATGCATATCTCTTTTCTAGCTCATGACAAAATCTCTAAAGAATGATTCTTTAAAACACACACACACACACATCTTCCAGAGATGCATTTATTACTTAGAATGTTTAACTTGATCTGTTCTCTTTCTTCGTGGATAAAAGCACTAAACACGGAACAAACCTATCCAATTTTAACTACCTAACTTACACAATCAAAGCGATGCAAAGACCAGACAAAACGGTTTAGATCGATTATATAACAAATTGTGCAGCATATATATATATCTACAAAAGTATAAATCATATAATATATCCTGAATTGTCTGATATGATTATGACTACCTCTTATCTTCTTTCTCGTGTAAGTGCTTTCCATTCCTTTTTCCCCTCTATCAGTATCAGGTGTTGTTATCACATCTATTGCTCCTGAGGTTGCAACAGACGCTAGAATATTTTGAAATATTTAAAAATATAACTATGTATTATAATGTAAGGTGAAGCGCATATATAAATATTATAACCAGATTTCCAACGTTTCGAGCTAATACATCGGTTTACCAGGGTAAAAAACAAATTACGAGCAAAACTGGCATTGCCCAATCCGAGTGAAATCCTTATCTATTTATAAATCATGAATGTGAGTAAAAACTTTCAAAATATTTTTTATATGATGTGCAGATTGCAAGTAGTAACCAACGTAATTAAAAATAAACAAAAGATTATCAAAAACAGTCAAATGTGCGTTGATCCTCGACAACGAGTATTGGTTTTTTTTTTCTTTCTCATATGTTCCTAACTCGAAAGAAGAGCTTGATTGCCTGGAAAAGCTGGAAAACTGCTACAAGCTTGTGTGTCAAGGAGTTTCACAATTTGTATAGGAGACATCTTCACATATTAGCTATTTATCGCATGGCTAAAATACTGATTTGATTTGAACAAACAGCAGAACAAATTAGTTAGATCAACTTGAAATACATTTTGCTGCTATTCGTTTAATGAAGTTATGATGTCATTTGTAAGGTCAATGTGTTATATATATATATATATATATATATATATATATATATATATATATATATATATATATATATATATATATATATATATATATATATATATATATGTGTGTGTGTGTGTGTGTGTGTGTATGTGTGTGTGTGTGTGTGTGTTCGTCTTTGACTACGCAGATATAGTAACCTGCTGGATTAACGACTGAAAACAAAAAACATATCCTTATCCTAGCTATGTTCCTTACGTTTCAGCTAATTTGTCGTCATCGGTCAGTGGATGCTGAATATATGCATCTGGGTGATGACGTAAACTTGTGCACACAGTAATACCAGCCTGACGTTTACATTCTTGAGCCACTGGTAATGGCGCAGTAATTTGGAACGTGAACAGACTTTGTTATTTAAAACTTATTTGAGACCTAATATATATATATATATATATATATATATATATATATATATATAGATAGATAGATAGATAGATAGATAGATAGATAGATAGATAGATAAGAAAAAAACCATATTAATGTAACCTAAACAACAAAGTAAAGGAAACCTCACTGTCAATGGAAAAGTAAACGTTACTGCTATTAAGAAAATAAAATACATTGCCATGAAAGTAAACAACAGTCTCTTTGATAGACACATCTGTGTTAGTTATAATTAAATATTTATTTTTAATTCCAGACATGTTCAAACTTATGATGTGCAGGGGCCTCAACCAAGAGCCAAAAATAATCCTAAGATTTTATACTAGTTGACTGCATTTAATGCAATTCATCCGTAAACATATTGTTGTTATACATTACAAGAAAGCATTAACTGATATTATAACCGAATAATAACGAATTAATATTGAACTTGTAAGACACAAGACTTACTTTACATGATATCAGAATAAACATAAAAAACATTCTGATTATGTCATTATAATTACTGCAGAAAACATATTGGTAACCGTTTATTAAATACAGTGCAATCTATCGCTGATAACTACAACCAAAGCATCTGCAGGACTCACGCTATTAATTTTATGCAAGATTAGTTACCGACGAGAAAAAGCTTCAGATAAAGACGAGTATTTCTGCGTTTGGCTGGCTATGATTCGTTGATGATGAAACGTATATAAAAACTGTTGTGCGCTTATCCTATTGAAACCTGAATAACACGGACATTGCAAATGAATGATTTGTACGGAAACTGTTAATAAAAATGGTAGTATGACAAGGTTTCAAACAACTATGTGGAAACATGTGTTCACATTGTTTCCATATATTAGTGGTTAGAAGCATAACATTTTGCCTCAGGTTTAATTTTACCTGGTCTGAATGAAATATATATATATATATATATATATATATATATATATATATATATATATATATATATATATATATATATATATATTAGCTTTGCTTCCAAATGGAACAGATATTTTAAAGATAAATTGAACTGTCAAAAGCACATCATACCCTCTGGATGGGGAATGTTTAATAATGTTGGAATCGGGTCATTAGGTTACTATGTGTATTTAATAGTTTTACGTCAATATTTATATCATCATTAAAGAAGAACGAATGCTAATAAGCTGATGGTCTGTATAGAAATAATAATATTTGAATCGCTTTGTAACGAGATATAGATATCACTTTACTTACTTATGACAAGGCCTCTTAACAACAAGTCTTAAAAATTGGGAGATACATTTTATTTCATTCATGTTCGTCAACAATATGAATAAGCATGTTTAGGAAAACATTTCTTTCTTACTTAAAAACAGTTCTTTTTGTATTTACGCTACACGTGGCATATTGATTGTGTTGCAGAAAGAAAATTCAATAGTATCTGTGTTGTTTCTTTATTACTGTGATTGTCGTTGAAAATGTCCTCAACAGCATTTGAAACCCACTGAATAAACGAGACTCTTAGATAGCCATTAATGCTCAAAATGTATATTTAACTATTTTGCAGAGAAAAGTACTAGGCACGGAGAAAACGTACCTACCCGAAATAATCGAAACGATGCAAATGCCAGGCAAAACAGCTTATATCTAAAGTGAAACATTATTCTTAGCTAATAAAAAATGAAAAAATATAATGCATCCAGAATTGTCTGATATGATCATAACTACCTCTTGCTGTGTTGCACTTATCTCTGTCATATCCTCTCGGTAGGTTGATTTCATTGGTAGTAGACATTTGTACTTGTCTCTTCATTGTTTTAGAAACTTAAATATTTGAAAATATTATAAATGGAAAATATCACGTGCAAATCTATATCTTACACAAAGTTTGGTAACACTGTTAATTTGCGTATTTGGAAATCATATACATACTACCTACAATTAGAGAGAGAGAGAGAGAGAGAGAGAGAGAGAGAGAGAGACAGAGAGAGAGAGAGAGAAATAGATTAGATTGGTACTGGTGAAATCGGAGAGCAACGTTCCGAACATTTTGAACTACTAAAGCTGTTGGTCAAGAAATGGAACCAAGCAGATCACATATATGCCTATCTAAACGTGAACTATTTATCAATTTTGAATCATGTTGGAAATCTTCATACGAATAGTTAGATATTGAACACAATTAGACACGAAAATAGTATTACTATGTCCAGACTACATGAACACTTTCTTTTAAGGTGGGAGTAACAAAGAGTTATCAAAAACAGTAAAATATACGGTCATCCTCAACAAGAGGTATAGTTTTCTTTGTTATTTGTTTATATCCCTGTCGAACAGCAAGATCAACTGGAAACGTTCAGAAAGTGTTTTAGAACTGATATGTTACCAATTTCTGTGTTAGTGAATTTTTATTTAAAGAAATGTATGGGACGAGTCTAGTAATTTAGATTTTGAAGATTAACATTATTAGACTAGTTTCATATTGTTGATTGCATTGGATACACATGTATCAGATAAATCTAATGACGAAATTATAAGGATTTTGCTGTACCAAGCAGCAAAACAATTTTGCGATATGATCTTTAAATATATTGGATGCCTTTCTTGGTATGACTTTATGTTGTAATTTGTAACGACAAGAGGTGTTATTTGTTATACGTGCTGCTCATAACAAAAAATATAGGCAGTATCCTGTTGCATAGTTGCAAAGAAAACAAAACTATTTTTACACAGCGTACAATATATAAAATAAATATTTCTGCTCTGTACAAATTATATATACACAATCCTCCTTAGCATTTTACAAGCGTTTGATCTAATGTGCCTTTCCTGCCTTCATCAATGCATGCTGAATATGTAGTCAACAGATGTTAAAATCAGCGTATTTTTCCATGCAACCCTGATGTTTATATTCATAATCCACTGGTGAGGCGAATTAGAATGGATATTTAAAGAGCCTCTGTCATTTAAACCTAAACACAGAATTAAAACGTATAGATACAAGATCAAATTACTGAAACATAAATAAAACAGGATAGGAGATCCTAGTCTTTAGTAATAATCATTTAAACACACACAGTAAACATAAAAGCAATTGACATTTGGTCAGATAGTCTACTAATTACCTAATTATAATTAAAGCGTCAATGTCACATGTTCTCTTTTCTATACGTCACCTTGATCAAACATATTCCCCAATCAAGACATTCGTAAATTCAATGTATGCGATTTCGAAATAACTATGTGCCACTTTAAAGCTATTTTAATGTGCGGCATAGTGAAATTCCTAATATTGCCTTGGTCAAGTTATGTGTTCTCTCATGTATATAAGCGGGGACACTAATGTGTTGCTTTCAGGCATGATTGTCTTAATGTGAATAAAATGACAAGTGTAGTCATTCCTCATGTAAATTGCAAACAGTTCACTCTTTATAAACTTGAAGGCTGGATAATAATGTTGTTCTGCTTGATAATCACGCGCTACTACAAACATCGTCTTCCTAATGGTGTCCAATAAATGAATTCGTGCTGTATTCATCCATACCCTGTTCAGGTTTCGACGATGTAGAAAATGCCCGAAGTTACAAGTCGTAAGTGTGAAATGGGTGTAATCAGTTGGTTGCCGTGGATTGCGTGCTGTGTCGTTAGAACAGGATATCCTAATTGTTAAGTAGAGTAGATACCATATATTTGATCCCCTGTCCTACGCACTGCTTCAGCTAGACAGGTATGATCAATCGCCTAGTCACACCAGTCTTCATGGGTACTATTCCAGACATTCAAATTGATAACTCGGCATATATTTCCGTACATTGTTATGTTTATAGTAAAAAAGTTATATCCCTGGGGGAGATGGGAATATTCAAATGAGTAAGATTCGATTCGATTTTTTCTCAAGATTAGTACCATGTGTAGCACATCGGTGATAAACGCACCAAATCTCTGAAATTCCTTATCCTCATTCTGCCGTCGGAGGCGGGTGTTATTTTTGTTTTCCCACATTAGGAAAACTAATTCAACTAATTAAAATTAAGCATACAGAGTCAGAGCTGGTATCACACTAGGAATAGTTCCACCTGCCCGTGGATCAGGAAACATTTCGGAATCGATGAAACTGACCATGATCGTTAATCACTGAATCCAACGATAGGAGACAAACCTACTTAAGCCATCACGTTGTTTGTTAGCTAAAACACTTGAGGAACTAGGGTGATTGGCAAGAAGTGTAAATAATGAGTTCTGACTCATATTCGTAGACTTTAGCTGCAAAGCTCATACTGACCATCCACTTGCACAAAGCAGATTCTGGAATTATGGACTAAGATACTTCTACACAGGTCACGCAAGAGATCTTGTTCGACCTAGATATTTGGATGGCTGCAGTGGGCCTTGATATCTTGGAAATTTCAGCTATATCGGAAAGCTGATTTCCACGAACATTCACATCCTTATATTCACCTGTGCCATGATATCAATAAAAGACAGTTTCATGAAAATCTATGCCCCTTTCCAACGTTTGTCTGTTTCAATTGTCAGAAATATAGCCATAACAAAATTGGCTGCAAGAAGACACCACCCTGGCCCAGATTCGGGCATCAGGTTTGAGATGGATCGTCATGATCGGATAATATATCTTGAACGATTTGCTAGTCAAAACATTCTCATCGTTGTGTGACTAACCTAAGACGAATCTCCAAAGAGTTTTAGCGTGATACAGGAGAAACATAATAAGCATTGAAACGAGAATATTTGACAAAACCACTGCCCCATTTAGCGCAGCTAGCAAATTCTATGCAGGCGCAAAGTGAAGAAGAAAATGCCAGAAATACCGTCTATATCCAGACGTATTTTTTATTGTAAGTCGGTCAAAGCACGTTCACTGTCTTGACACCACCAAAACCTACAATAGAAGCTTACAAACGGATAGCAACATAGACAACTCAAATACTCAGAATGACAGCGTAGTAATTAAGAACCAAAGTGTAGAAAAAGATTAGGACCTCTATACACTCATGAAAGGACCTGAAAAGCCACATAAAGTGTCTAACATATATAGGAATCCAAAGAGAATAAACACTGTAGAGCCCATTAATATAGCACTAGGGAAAGGTCCCATACCTCCACTTTTCGTAAGTATGTCAGACAAAAACATAAAAGAATGGCAGCAGTTTAATGTTGAAATTGTTGTCTGAGTTCAAAAGATAATTTGAAAAGAAAACAGTAGATTTGCTATTACATTCGCCAGAGCGCACATCATCTTTTATCTGAAAATATTAATGGAGGGAAGAAAGCAGAAGACTATGTTTAAAAACACAGGCTTTGAATTAACAAGTTGTGCACTTTCAAGAAGCCTGTCACTTGACCCGATTTCTACTGAGACCTGATCTATTCAATCCGCTTCTTTATTTCTCATCGAAAATAGACATCGACCTATGTGGTAAAGTCCGTTTTCAAAATACCTAAGAAGATAACATCTGCAGACCTCAAAGCCTCTGACAGAGATAGAAATTTAACAAGGCAGATTAATATATGTTTCAATACAATCTGCTAATAAACTTTTTAAGTTAGTCGTAGTTGATCCAGTACATTATATATTATGATCCAGGATGTTGCTGAGGGATACAATATCAAACCATTGGGGAATTTGTAAATAGTTTTGATGATGCATGAAAAGTCACCGCCTTGAAGGGAAAGGCCATGAAACGTTGTCAATGTTAGGCAAACAACATTCAGTCTGAATAAATACCACATATGTCGATATATCGAACTCTCACTAATCTACTCAGTCATAACATACTCTGATGAACTGATTCAGCCCTATTTAAGGGGTTGGTACCTAAAATATCGAAGTTTTTGAAGATTAGAAATTTCATTCACATGGCAGCACACATTTAAAAATCAAATCATAATATTATCAGCCACTTTACTTAGCATGAAAAGTAATTGCATATTGATATGACCTAATTCAGACGCTGACTCTCCGCTAAACGTTCAAAATTATAAACTTAGTTACAGGTCAATTACAGTTAATCATATATAAGGTTCAGAATTGAGTAAATGAAAATGTTTTCAAAATTCGAAAGATCAACAATCGTTTGCTTCTGCCTATTACATTAAATGTATGATGACCCAAAGCACTATATTAATTGTTCACTTATACTGATTACTGTTGTGGACACCACATTTGAAGAGACTATTTTCTACAGTAAGCTTTGTCTTCAGATTATCCGATAATTCAGCGAGCAATATAAAACATTTGGATTTAATAATGGACGTGACAAACGGATAAGTAAAAAGTAACTTTGACTATGGTTCTAATCAGCCTGCAAATTTTCTTCTATATCATTGATCAGATATATAACATATGACATATTTTTACTGATGAGTTTAGAACTGTCCCTTCAGACAAATGATAATGACTCTTTCGTACACTACCAAACTAGTATGTAATCGATGTAATGCCTCATGTGGTGGAGACTTCAGGCACAAGCACCAGACATTGCAAGATCAGAAACAAAATTCGTTCAATGTTTACAAAAATGAGAAATATTGTATTCTATAATCATAATGTTGTTTATCAACATTAGCAGAGGGATAATTTATGTTTTTGATTTTCAGTATTGAGATAGGTTAACACCCTTTTTACATCATGATTTTAATTTTTTTAGACGATTGGCACACGCTAGTGCATGTGATATAGGACAACATAATTATAACTGGAATGCTGGTGTGCATGATTTTCTGTAACAAAAGCGGATAAGGTAAAACAATTTAATTTTGGGGACATACTACAGCTTATGATCGCGTAAGCCTTTTTGCTTAACCAACCATTCAGGCAAACTGACAGCATATTCTAGCAAACAGTTTTACGAATGTTACTGTCTGAAAATCCGCAACCTGTTTTCTGTCGCCATAGCCACGGTTCTGTATCTGTGCTCAAATTCGCCATTGGTGTTCTATTTCCACCAGATCAATTCCGCTTGGTGTGACTGTAACAGTCGCTGTGGTTGCGATTCCCGTCGTTATTGCCGCGGCATGTCCACAAAACGCACCTACAACACCGCACATTCGTTTGCATTTTAAAAGGGTCGGAGTTCACGACGGCAAATTTGGGTGTCCAGTATAATTCTTCTATTAAATATGTAATTGTGTAATATAATAGCTCGACAGGTGTAAGACACATACGCACTTCTAATAAAGTATTATTTTCTTACTGGTACAACTGTCATACAAACATGAAATATATATGTATGTGGAATTCGATGTTCAACATTGTACTCTTTTCAATTGAGTAAAATGTTGGTGCAACATAATCAGAAGGGGTTGTTGCCGGGGTGGGTTAAGCGGTGAATTTCACTTCCACTTAGAAATAATTCCTGAGTGATTGTGTGCCAGCTGGTGGAGTGGCCGATTGAGCGTTTTCACGTGACAGTTCAATGGTTGCATGATCTGTTCGAGATCATAATGTTACATAAGGGTGTTTCCTGCAATTAATTTATGTTTAGGCCCTTACCAATACTACATCGTTTTGAAGCAGGTATTCGTCGACAAGTAGAACGAAATTGCAATCATTGACAGCATCGACAGTCAGCCGGACCAAGTCTCACCCAGCAAATTCCCCGATATCAGTACTGTGGTTAGGATCCATTATTTATATGTTATGATAAATATAACCGTAAACACAACAACCAAAGATGGTTACATACACATGCGGATAAAGTTTGAATCGTTTGAACTGGGTGTAATATCTGGCGACTAATGATTATGATACTGTCAATGCGTCCAGCTCTGAAAGAACACTGCTTGGTCTGATACTGGGCGGTAAAAACTCATAACAAAGATTCCGCTGATAAGTTTTCAACTTTCCTATTCGACCCACCAACCTTTGGTTACGGTTATGATAATCCGGACATGAGCACCTTTACGATGTGAGGTATAGGACTAACAAACCGATTTTCGAGATGGGGGAAAGCAAGCCAATGTTACGTGGTCAGTGTATTCCTCAGGTTCTTTGATTAGTGTTTCTTGAATTCGGATTCAGAAGGTTATGACGCGTGTCGGTAGTGGCACATTTGTGATCTGTTTCTCCATAGATTGTTTTATCCCGTCGTTGGAAGCATCGACAAAGAAACCGATACAAGCAATTGACAGACCAGCGTCTCTGAATGCCCCGTTTACTTTTATTTCAGACAGGTTCTTTGCAAAGTGTCTAGCATATTTGTTATAATTTCTGCAATATCCACGTTGGACGTTTTTAATTTTCAAGTTAAATCTTTTTGATCATAAGTTCATCTGAGAAAAAGTCAGCAACAACCCGGCCACTATTTTCGATTTAATCTATTTGGTGGCAGACCTGCTATGATCCGCATTAGCTCAGTATCAGGTTAAGCTGCATTCTTAATAATAGTGGTTATTTTTTATATGAGATTAAGCGTACTTTAATGTAAAATTCATAATCATTTGAGCGAATGGTGCATAAAAAAAGTTTTGGTCCTAAAATGAGTAATATAATAGAGTGAGAAACAAAACGCTTTGCAAATTAAAAGAAAACACTTTAACTTTCCAGAATAAAATGTAAAAACGTAAAACAATGGAACTTGTGGTATAGCAAATTAAATCCTAAATTATATTAGAATTAATGGCAATACGTATTTTGGTATTATTATGTGTGTGATCAAATGCTTTCCACGTCTTGTTATCAACTCCAAACTGATGATGCCAATTGAACTGTGGGTGATATAATTATTGTAAGTCATTCCGTATAATTACATATAGAAATTTTTGCCTGATTTAAAATGGTTAGCAGAGAGGCCCTGTGCGAATTGTACCGGGTAGTCAAAGACCTCTGCCTGGATATTCTGCTAGATGTTCCTAAGGTTCATTTTGTTTCTATTTATTTTACGAGACGAAACACCAAAAAGATGTATCAGCCAACATCCTTTAAATCAAATCCATTTCGAATTCAATTGCGACGGCCACTGATGCAGCTGTTTTTGCAACCGCTGAAGCCTCAACTACTAACATCGCTGATATCGCAGCGACAAAAGGAAATATTCCACTATTGTTTTGCATTAGCACCACATCTGATATGGCTAAACTTAATTTCAATGAGGTGTTCTCTCATTTGGAGATATTAATCTGATTAAGATGAGTTTTTGTCAACCATACGGGGCCAAATACAGTCAAATTGTCGGAAAGAGTCTCAATGTCAGCCCGTATTCCTCTTTCTATTTTCATACGCTTGATTTGGCTAAGGCAAGCTTAAGTTTCGTGATAGGGTCTTACTGTTTTTATACGTAACATATCTGATAAATCGAACAATTTTCCATAGACGCATCAAGTACCATCATACCACCACACGACTTCCTCAACAACAGTGTCTTGTCGGAAAGGAACGCATCAAAGCATCCATTACTGCCAGCACCATTAGTTCCTTTATATGCATGAATGTACATGTCAATCACTTAGTGCCTAAGCAAAGCCCGATGTCCAAATGAAAAAAGAAACAAATTGGGCACAGCGCAAATAAAGTCGTGATGGGATATCTACATACTGGTGTTAATGTTTTAATGCTGTTCAAAATACGACCACGGACTTATTAGGCATGTGCAATAGTATTTTTGTATAAAAAAGTAAACTTTCTTTAGAGGGTTGATGAGTCTCGTTCAATCGCAGGGGAAGTTCAACCACTTATATCTCTTCAAATAACATGTTGCTACAGGTTTGGTCTTTGTCTCGATTTTTGAGCTTGAAACATCTAGAATGTGTGTTTTGGTGCATTAAGACCATGTCGAATACTTACGTGACATTTAAACCGTCCATCGGTTTGCTGAAGTGCGTCTGTGGTGTGCTTGAGAAAATACAGTTTTCATGAGCTACAGCAAACGGGTCATCCCTGATGCTAACGTTGACAGCTATACTTTACCAGCCCGTTATCTTGCCGAATCCAATAATCGCTGAAGCAAAGCCAACGTTGTAAATAATTTATTTTATTTCCTTTTCACCGATGGAATATGGTGCACTGTTGAAAAACGCCAGAAACGCATTACTAATAAATCCGACTGTAGCATTGACGGGATAATCGCTACTGAGGGCACAACTAATTTTTCTCCCAGTTTCTAAGAAAGCCTTACACTAAATAAGAAACCTAGATGAAATCTAGATGTGTCATGAACATTTAATTCTACATTGATTTGATTATGTAACCTATCAAGCTAAGAATAACACTAAAACGTTCCTCTTCTTCAATCTACGAGCACATACGTGTCAATGTCAGACGCGGGATCTGATGCTTCATATAACTGAACTTAAGTTTCGATATATACATTATTGGTTTTGTTTATTATCGTTGTTGGACAACCGTAATTCGCTTCTCATTCACAAACTTTAAATCACTGGTTTGGAAATATTTTGGTGTGCGGTTTCCTTAATGATTCACATGCGTTATTGATGTTGATGGGAGTGTAATTATCTTTGGTTGAGCCCTTGAATGTTGACTGACTAATCGTCGTAGTTGATCTCGAATTGATCAAACAGCCTGCAAGCCTAAATGTTTCAAACGATCTGAAAAAGATTTTTGATACTATCAGTGACTCACATTGTAGATGTTTGCTATTTGGTTAAGGAACTGGACCGCGTCCACTTTTGGTGCAACTGTAATCATTCTCCGAACATGATCATCAAGGAAAGTTCTGAAATATGCAATGTAAACGGGGTAGCAACACACACTGGTAATTAGCGTATACGTACGACTATCATTAAATATCAGGTCGAATCTTGAAATACAGTTGTATTCTTCATGTCTGTTGGATAGATCTACTATTCGCCCATCCTGGTCCAATCGGGTATAACGAATATGACATGAAATAAATGCAGGTATCATGGGACAAATCACCCGGTTTACAGTTGGGGAAAACCCAAACAGTAGCTGAGCAGCAGGTTTATGGAAGATCCACTGGCATCACTTGTTAAATTAATTTGAATCTTTGATGTATCTTGATAATGTCTAGCGCGATAAGGTGTCAAACCCTTCAGGTCATCTCCTAAGATTCGTTTGTCCCCTAAATTTTCATTATTGTTTTCAAGCTAACCAAACCTTGTTCATATTGATGACAGCAAAATCAACCGACTGCTTTACAGATTTAATTCAGATGACACAAGTGAGTGACGGTTCATGTTACCTTATAAAAGTTTATGATTCTATACCGGCCTCAAACAAACTTCACTGTGGATCGTCTTCATTGTTCTATTCCATGTCGTATACTCCCAGGGGAAACTCAATGTTTTTGCAAGTAGCACCATCAGTCATCAAGAACACAAATAATTCTGATGTAGTTGATGAGATTCTCATCATCGAGGAAACACAATTTACTACGGCAAGCTGCTTCTAAATAAAGAAGTGTTTCAATCGCCTCATGATTCAGTTGCGGTATCCTAATATACATCATGAATCCCTTCCGTAAGTTCAAGCATAAACGCGCGAAAATTTCCACGGCCTATGATGTTATTCAAGAGCATTGTCTAACAAATCGATGCGGCTCTTTAATAATGTCTGGAACATTGTTACTTGCACGAACGTACGCCACTAGTGTTTCCCAACATTCCTCTAGTACGTTAGGGTTAAACAGTCCACCAAGGCCTAATCCATTATATTGTCTTTGTATTTAGTATTTCTTGCATTCTCCTCGTTTGTGAAAGTACAGGCATAGATGCGTGTAGCTGAGGTTCGAGTGCGTCTTCCAATTCATGTTCGGGTGAATATATTTGGGCTGCTACGGGTTCATGTTGTTACTGCATCACAACTCTATGATCTTAAACTTGCTAACATAAAAGAGCAAAAAGTAACAGGTTTTGTACAATTCAACACATCATCAATTTTCCTATAATGGAAAGTGAAAATATAAAACGAACTTAGAGTATTATGAATTAAATCTCAAATATTCCTAAAAGTTACACAACAACTCCAAAAAGATTTGAGTATTCCTAATAAATTGAATTCCAGAAGCGTTCAAAATGAATTCCAGTCTTGAATGTACTGATCTACCATAGCCTGGAATGTGAAGATGTGCTAACATTCTTGATATATTAGAAAGCTATAATCCAAAACGTACTTAAAAAAGCTCACAATTATCCCAAAATATTGATTTAGTCAGAAAATATTATTAAACACTTTGTACCTCCATTGAAGTATTAAAATAAATAAATGCTCTCTAACTTTAACTGAAACGCAACTTAAAATTTCCCCCAAAGACTCTCCAGTTCCCTAAATACTATGTTAAGCCCTTTAATATACATGTGTTTATCATGTGTTCGTGATGGTTTTCTTAACATGTCACGCGTGGACTGAAAAAGATGACTTGCACGTGATTCGTTAAAATCACCTTCTAACTAAATCTAGACATTACTGAGGAGTTGGGCATATCCTCTTGTAGTCAGATGCAACTAACAGCATCTGAGAAATTACCTCTCTAATATATTCGCAATTCTACAGGTATCTTTAGCGATCACACTAATTTCTTCACCAATCGCATCTAGCTAGCCTTCAGTAGTTTCCAAGATTGCCATTGTGACTTTGTTAACATCGTTGGTGCGTTTATTTATCTTACCAATTGGGATATTCGTCTTTTCCGTTAACCTGTTCCACGGTTGATCTTGTGATGTATAATGCAATCACCCCATTATTTTGTGTGTGATGTGATTCGACTCAATTTCACACACGTTACGTTAGAGACACAATCTCTGAAACTAGTGAGCAATGTGTTCACGTTTGTCAGACCTGGCAGGTCAATCGTTGTAGCTAACAGGTTCAGGTCTAAAATACAATTGCCCGAATGTATGATAATTTGCCGTATAGCACTGCTGTATATAATCATGCATAATATGGATGGGACCAATAGTCGAAAGGAATAGAAAATCAATTTAGATTCAAAGTTATACAAAACATTGAAAACATAAAAACTTATCTTAAATAAAATATTGCAAATTATGAATTTGTTAGTATGAATGTCATAAACGACATGGTTTGATGATTTGACATTTATAAAGATTGTAATTCGGGGCTGACAACTGTGTAGTAGTTTTAAGTAAATGAAGCCAGTTTAAATAACTTAGATAGTCCAGAAAATATTACGAAACAAGACCCAGTACAAATGGTTTAAAGACCTTCAGTAAAAGTCGTTAAGTTAATAAAATAAGTTAATAATGTGTTATATAATTATGACTATATGAAAATGTTATATGTTACAAGTCAAGAAATAGTAATACTATATATATATATATATATATATATATATATATATATATATATATATATATATATATATATATATATATATATATATATATATAACAGTGTGTTGTTTAATGCTTACTAGATAAAGATCGATTACTCACCATCTTTGAGATGTTCTACTCATTCTGGGTTAGGTACTAAATTCTGCAATAATAATAATAATAATAATAATAATAGCTCAATAATAATAATATTAATAATAATAGCTCATTAACTGATTCACTCTTTACTTCCTCCATACTTAGATTTTTATGATACAAACACGTCAAGAAATCCAAACGGATGAAAACATTGAACGAAAATAATGTATAAATATACAAATGTTAGATTGTATTATTATATTATCCAGAAGCTAAGGATACTACAAGTACGTGTCTGATGGATACGTAGATATTGGTGAATATGAAGAAGATACATGGAAACTCACAGATGAACAAAATGCATTAGTTTATAAATATGATTATGGAAAAGTATCAGATGCATCCATCCGTTTGCATTGAAACGGAATGTGGTTATTTCCCTGGAATCATAGGCTTAAAAGTACAATAGTATCACGTAAAGAAGGAGAGGGCGGAGCGGCTCCACCAGCAGAAGATCTGTAATACATTTATCGTCCGTGATACACTTTGGAGATTACTGTTACAATTAACGTAAGAAACGCTCTATTTTAAATATTAGAACAAGGAAGTGAAACCGTGTTTCATTAAAGGGATCGTCGTAGCCAAACCCGAGTAATTTAGGTGGAATTAATTACTAATTTAATATGCACTCCCCATGGAGGACATGGGCAAAATGGCCATTTATTCATCAATAAGAACTATTGGCAACCTGCTACGTACTAATGCAATATGTCACAACATGAAGAGGAAGGTTGATGTATGCTAGTAGCCGCAGAATGAGACACAGCGACATAATTGAGAACCAACAGAGACGCTATCAACTGTGATAATTTATGGTCGTACTTGTTGGTTGCAGTGGATTGAAGAACAGAGATTAGTTGTGTGTCTATGAATAAGTTGAAATTGAGAGAAACCGTAATTATTTCCATTATCATATATAAGTTATGGATGATGACAGAGGAAAAGACACCGCCAGTCGTACTCCTTATATGAGAACAACCAATTCAGACTAGCGATTGTTATCAACAACCGCTTTTTGTACATTCATGTACTTATCGTGGAGACTTTGTCTTTAATGACAATAGTGAAAAGTATAAGAAAACTTACATAATGGCAAGCACACTCTTGGTATCGAAGAAGGCAGCATAAATATACCAGTCATTGTCAGAATTGTAATGGATAACCTCTTGAATGATGCAAATGACTGTGTGTCTGCTGAACAGTTTTCTGAAGCCCTGCTGATGGGAATTAGGAAACCGAATTTCGTATATTTCCACATACAGCAAATGATTTGACATCACTGTCATACGGTTATAATTTTCATATGTACGTTCTTGTTTGCATAAATATTTTCTTGAATATTGGTTGAGGATGGAAACCGCTTGTCAATAGTCGAATGGAAAGTTTTGTCCAAGGAATGTTGTCAGTGCAATAATCTGCGAGTGCTTCGGCTACAGAAAAAAAAGGTTCGACTATCTGTACATATTTCAACACCTAATGTGCATTTGTTATATTTGTTTTGCTTGCTTTATTCAAAGTCACATGCAGCCTCTTCCTGGATTTAATTCAAAGAAGTAGATAAAAATAAATCGCTAGTAATGCTCTTTGCATTACTAAATCAACATTTTTCGTTTTGTACTCTTAGAATTAAATTTTATAGTAGTTTTTAAAACTGTCATTAAATATAGCTGTGTGCAATGATTGATGCATTTGACATATGTTTATCATCCACAACATTTATCATTCATTCAGTTACATTGCAACATGATTCGTTTAATCCCCTGTACAGTGTGTTCCTGTACGTTATTGATCAGTGTATATTGATCATCACAAATAAGCGATGTCTAGTCGACTTTGAGCCATAACGTTAGATAATATACTTGAGGTAACTATATGAAACACTCTTATGCGTCTGGATTAAGCGAAGAAGAGGCAAAGGATCCTTGTACGTTAAACGGTTACTAGATCGTGCGTTTGACATTAAATAGTAATTATTTCTGCTTTTTGAATTTTTCATACTGGAATTTACACTGACACGGGAAGATGCTTATGGGCCATGAAAGATGCTTTGACTGTACCTCTTGTGCATATTGTAATATTAAATTTACACGTATGTACACTGTCCTAGATTTACTACGATATAATTGGAGTAAGGTTTTTGCATGCTTTGGTTTCTGATATGGGCATCAATATTTGCTCTCGTGGAGGCGTCTTTTATTCTATAAATACCTAACAATACTTCATCAGCGTGTACAAATCATTATGTGTTTTATTTTTGTATATGGATATGTATTTCGTGAATGTTTTTGAAAATATTCCATAAGCTAGCGAGAAACATATTTATGGTATTCAATCTTTCTCGATTAAAAGAAAGAGTTTTAAGTTTTCACCATGTTTGATTCAGATTGTGATTCGTTGTTGGTAAAGATCTTGCCTTTGCTACCATGTGATCAAGTTCATGGGCTGTCAAACATGTCAACAAGTTCATATACACTAGCTTCGCTATACGTTTTTTTGGTGAGGGGTCTATCTGTTTCGACATGGTTTCGTCGCAAACTAATATGTAGTATTAAGTTTAGGCTCTTACAAAACGTAACAGAAAATAATGAACACAACATGCTTTGTAAAATTTAACAAATACTTTGTTTCCCTAGACAACAATGTAAACATGAGAAGAAAAAAATACCGTTTTACGAATCAAATCCAAAATTAATCCAAGAATTAAAAGATAGAACTCCTATTATGAAAATGTCCTAAATGAATCTGAGTTCTAGTCTCGATGAAATCCAAAATTGAAGACGATGACGTCTGTTGCAACCTTAAAAGTGTTGTTGTGTCAACAGTTCCTTGTTGAATCACAGGAAAAATTAATCCAGTTTTGAATTCCGAACAAATTTCAATGAATAGCTTTGTCTAAGAATTATGTATGAACACTTATATATTTCCATTGGAAAGAATTACTTGTGTTTCATAAGATAAAATTTCAACTCAAACAGGTCACAAGAAACACCTCGAAGTGTCAATGGTTTGGAGCCCAAATGCCTAAATCCTATCCATAAATCAGTTATACACTAATTTAAGACGCAAAACAGATTCCCGTACGAGGATCACATCGTCACTATTCTATAATAAAATAGAAGCTTTCTACATGCCTAACATCACGTACTCCCAGTATGGCCTTAACTGAAATCAATGGTTCTTACTCTTGGAAAGAAAAAGAAAAACAATAAAACAGTTGTTTACCATAACCCTTACTTGTTCTGAATCAAAGTCAGCAGCTAGATACAGTGTTTATATATTGTAACAGTCAGGCAAACAGAACTGAACTGAATTTCTAAAACAAATGTCAAATCCAGTATACAAAGATACCATAAAATAGCATGTAATGGAATAAAACTAACAAACAAATAGTTAAATTATATATAAATAACACTTAGCCCATAAAAGAACAAGTGATTTATATAATACAGTTTTTTTAAATAATTAGATTAATTATATATGAGGGTTATTTTTTATATAAAAAATAACATAAGAAGCAGTCTTATAAATTATAGACAGTGTACATGAAATACACGGGAAAGTGCATCTGCTATTAAACTGTATTTTCCATTGATGTGCCTGATGTCAATATTATATTCCGGTAACAACAAACTGAACCTTAATAATCTCTGATTTTTGTTCTTCATCTTGCCAATGAAAGTAAGGGGGTTGTAATCACTAAACACAATAATCAGAGATGGAGCTGAACTAATGTAAACTTCAAAATGGGGTAATGCCAGTATCAAAGCCAAACACACCTCCTCGATTGTTGAATAACTTGTTTGGTGCTTATTGACTTTCTTAGGAAAATAACACCTACTTTTATCGTCTTGAATCAATATTGCTCCAACTCCTATATCACTTGCATCAACAGACAGTTAAATGATTTTCTGAACATCGGAGCTGCAAGAACTGGTTCACTCTTAAGTATGGTCTATAACTTATCAATAGCCTCCTGATATTTTTCAGACCAATGAAACTTGGTTTTCTTGGTCACTAAATTTGTCAGGGGTTCAACAATTATATAAAACATGGATAACAATTTCCGATAGTATCCAGCCATGCCCAAATATCGCACCAGTTGCTTTTTACTGATAGGCACAGAGAAATCAGAAGTAGCCTTGACCTTAGCATCTATAGATTTAACTTCTCCATGTCCCACAATATGTCCAAGAAATGTTACACAAGCACGGCAGACCTCACTTTTGGATAAATTAATTGTCAAACATGCATCAGTGAGTCTGTCAAAGAATTTTCGAACTGTTGCTAAATGTTCTTTCCAGGTGTCGTTGTAGATGAAGTAATCAGAGGTAATCATGTTCATTAGACGTTGAAAAGTACTTGGTGAACCTTTCATCCCAAACAACATCACTTTATGCTGATAAAATTCATCTGGAGTCACGAATGCCGAAATCTCCTTTGCCCTTTCCGTCAGTGGAATTAGCCAAACTTCATTTAGAAGGTCACATTTGGTGAAATACTTTGTATTTCCAATTTTAGCAATGCAGTAATCGTGTCTTGGTAATGGAAATGAATCTTATTTCGTCACACTGTTCACAGTCCCTATAATCAATACACATACTGTGTGTTTTATTGGTTTCGGAACATGTATACGTGCTGAACTCCAGTCAATTTTATTAGGCTCTATGAAATCATAATCCAACAAATACCTAATTTCTTTTTTCTAGTATTCATATTTGAGAGGGTTCATTTTGTATGGGCGTTGTTTCACAGGTTTGGAATTTACAATTTCAAGATGTTAAAATTTGTTTGTTCTCGTATGAACATCTGGAAAAAGTGCTCAAATTTAAATAATAACTGTTTAAGTCCATTCCTTTCTTGTTGTTGCCAATGTGAAAGTATCTGGTCCAGTTTATTCATAATTTCTGAAGTCCGAAGATTTTTCGCTCCAAAACTAATAGTGTCCGATTTCAATCCTTCACTTAAATCCTCACTGTGTGGTCCAGGTACGACTAAATTAAATTGCATGATAAACCTGGCCATCTCTCTCAATATACTGGCTTTCTTTAAATTTATTTACATCCCAGGAGTACTAATATTATAATTTAACTCATTAATTTTCTTCTTAATTTTGTAAGGACCGTAATACCTAATCTGAATAAATTCTTGATGAATGAGCAAGAGAGTCAACATTCTATTACCAGACTCACAAGTACTGTTCTGTCAAACCATTATTTCACTTCTGACTTAAATTGATGGATGCCTATGTCAAGCATAACTGGCTGGAAAAGTCGAGAAAAAGATTCGAATTCTACCTTCGATCAGATTCGTAATTTTTTTTAGAAATTCTTATTGAGTTAAACAAATTATCAAAGCTTTTACTATTGTTTTGGATTAGATATTTCTCAAAGGAATTGTCTCTGGGAACCTTGATGACGCACACATTATTCCAAATTGTTCTCTACTTTGTTAGTTACATTCTTCAGTGTAGTGTTATCGACTTACAATTTTTTATTTTGCCATACAGGAAACTCGATACTTTTGGTAAGACTATTTATTACCTGCTAGTATTCACTTTGCAGTGCAGTAAGATATATTCCTTGTGAGCGTATAGCCATTATCAAGTCGGTATTCCCAAGTTGTGTTGATGATTGTACGACGTTATCAGAGACAATGTCTGACTTACTAAAACAAAATAAGACATGACCATTGAGAATGTATCAAATAGCGACAGGTTACTCGTAGCTGATAAATAGTTGCAAGTTAAATTGTTGAAACTTGTGGATGCCAAACGGGCTATATACGCTTAAAATCCAAATGGACTGGCGATGCTTGGATATATGTATGCTGTACCGATTGTTAGAGTTTCTTCTAACAGTGTTAGGGATATATGATCACAAACTTGTGTAACAGAAATGATGGAAAAGGAAAAAGTTTTGTAAATCTTACCAAACAATGTAGTTAAAGAAGTAATTGAAAACTGTGAGAGGAACTTACAGTGTAATGAAGTAAATCCGAATTAGTCCTTATAAAGGTTTATTAAAGTCCTAAACTAATGAAATGTCCCTATAATTTTCAATACAGGAAATGGTCTGATCCTCCAAGAACCCATGCCGTTGTGAAGATGGTGTTGTCTAGAATTCTTTCGAATAATTTATACCAGTTCGAGAATAATTTAGAGTCCAGATAATGAGCACTTATATCACCACTCAACAGTCCAAACAAATGTTTTACCTCTTGAAAAATATCTAAGTACAACATAAAATACGTCAACAGACTTAAAACAGGAACACTAAAAGTGTGAATCACTCCAGAAATCGGAATGAAACTGAATGCTTAGCTTCCTATTTATATACACCGTAAACTGCGACTGCATTTCTCAATGGACTCCCATATGACAACATGCACTATTGATTTACGATATACTTAATCACGACCTACTATATTCACATGACCTCACGCAACCAATGGGAAACCCAGAATTTTTCTCGAAACATCCATATCCCATCAGTCACTGAGAACCTACGCCATAGGCACCATTTTAAATATTATTTGGATTATTATTGCTCATTGTCAACATGTACGTAAACAATTATTTATAGATCCGACGTGATTTGTGTTTTCAGCAGAGCCAAATTACGTATACAATTTATAACAAAAAATATTCTATACAGTTTACGACTATAAGTACAAATTACGATAATTAAATACAGTCATATACCAGAAGTTACAGAAAATATAGACATACATAACAATAGCTAGAGCACCTTGAAGGCAACAAGGAGTAAACTTTGCTTTTTATAATTACTATATACAGCAAATTAATCTTCGGTATTATTTACAATGTTATTTTGATTGGGAATCTAGGAGAATTGGAAATAACAAACATGTTCAGAGTGTGAATCAGTGCAGGATTATAAGGGGGCATTTTGACTAAGGTGTGTAAGTAAAGTTCATCGTCGTGAAGTATACAATGTATGTGATGACGACCACGTGTATATCAGTGGTCCTCCGCAGTTTTTGTCAAATGACCCACCTCTCTTTAATGATTCTTGATTTGTTACAAAGACACCATGAATCTCCATCCAACAACAGATATGTATAAAGACTTAATTCTGACAATCAATGCTTTGAATCGTCAACATTGCCAATGGATTCTAAATTCTCTCAGACCGATTTACCCGTTGTCGCATGCCGCTGAAAAACTTTGTCGATCGTTACCATTACTATATTATTATTATTATTATTATTATTATTATTATTATTATTATTATTTTGTACTAATAGCATTATTATTCAGTATATTGGTACTGTATTTAGTACCGGTGACACGATCAATCACTCACACTTAAAGATAATGACCTCCTTGTTTTAAGGTTTTCATCGAGCCCAAATTGTTTTTCACTCTCACTCCATATTTCTGCGCAGTTTTTCCCTTATGCATAATAGGGGATAGGCGAACGGAAAAAAGAAAGGATTGCGATTAAATAGTGTACCATGTTAAATTCATTTAGAAAACAGGAACTATTAATACTAGTTATAGTTATCTTCATACGTCATTAATGATTAATGAGTGAAAATTCATCATTGATATATACACCTGCAGTTGAAAGAATGTTTATATATTCGTATTATTGCGCCATGGTCCGAACACATTTTGATATAGCAAAATATTGGTTTATCAATTTGCTTTATAACAGCACTGTCTTTGTTTGTACGCACAAAATACTAAATAGTACGGTGTCAAGCGTTCAAAGGCATCCTGAAGAATTACACTCCAAGTATCATACAATAGCCTAAGTTAGTTTATAGAAACAAGTTTTCGTTGATTTTCTTGAAAATTTCTTTCTTTTAAATGTTCCTTTATCAAACATTTATGAGTCGCTGCTTCTGGCTGTGGTCTGTAGGAGATATTCCCTAAGGGTAGCATCCATGTTCCAATTAAAAGTCACTGCAATAAAGTTGGTTTGTTAGCTGTTTTTCTGGCTAAGTAGTTCGTTGATTTGATGGCTTCCCATTCTTTCGTTTGGCCATTCCTTGCTTCATTATTTCTTTGTTTGGCGGGTTGACTGGCGTAAGAGTAAATGATCACATATGATAATTGCCCGCAAAGGCAATCAAAGGGGTGCCTAATATAATCCCCCTGTTGCTTGTGTTGTGTGCAAATATATGAATCCAAAGACTATGGAGAGAAAACATAGGTGACGAGCAACAATTGGTGGTGCATATCACTGTATTTTGTTACCAAATATTACTATATACTCATGTATGTACACTACAAATACAACAATACGTCAGTCGAGAAAGAAAATATAAAATTATTGAGTCAAGAGTCGTTGAGATTGTTTACATCTGACAAAGCTTCACGGTAAAGTAACTCCAATACCTAAGGAAATTAATTAGACTAAATTTTAATCTGAATTAGAACTTGACATGCTTGTGCGCTCGGTTCATTTTAAATTACTGAGAATATGATACGGGTGTGGGGAGTTCGGGATTTAAAAAGGGCCGTCTGACAGTGGCGAATATGTTTTGACATTAGTTGTCTCTGACCTTGAAAGATGACAACTCACATTGTTTTCATATGAATTTGACGATCAGTGTGCTGAGCCTTTTAATGATAGGAAATATTATATTAATGAACAAACTGTTGTTCATTAATATATATGCAGCCATTCACAGCTTACACAACATCATGCTCACTGATGCATTACACGGTACATGAGGAACATGAAGATACCTGAGGTAGCAATAGGACTACGAAAAACGTTTATGAACCACTGAAGTTATTCTTACGTAACCTTGGTTCAAAGTCGCGCTTCAGAATATATGTACCTTTTTCATTTAGATTCTAGTTCTTCACATTATGTTTGTTTGTAAGGGATTAAAGGAATTATGTTCCTATTATTTTTTAATATTTTCATTTTATCAATTCTTTATATTTTGAATTTTAAAACTGAACTGAAATTCGACAATATATAGTCATTTTTGTGCGGTGTTGACTTTACACCATAATACATAAGCTAGTGCATATCAGCTTCGAACGAAATGGCCTCTTGTATTATTCAAATAAAACACCCGAAGCAGGATAAAAAGGACAGGTGTTAAGCTATGTCAGAAGTCCTCTGAACTTTTCCTTCTCAAAGTCGGTTGGGCTTTTCGACTCTTTTGTACATCACAGGCAACCTACTTGTACATTTTAGAAATTTCACCCACTGAGCCAGGTAAAGGCTGTGTTATCTGTTGTGGTTTATACCTTGAGAAGTGGAAATCCAGGAAATTTGAAAACGTCTTTGTACGTTCAGTTTTATTCAAAACTAATTGCTACTAAATGCTTGCGAAGAGAGTGTTAGCTGCATTTATGTATGGACTGACGGACAAAGTCATATCATCATACTCTATGTTTATTCGTACAGTTTGTGTTTACAGTATTGCACACTGAACTCGATCTGCTTTGTTGCACAATGAACGCTACTGAAATGGTATTTTATTATTAGAATGGTTTGACCTTTGACCTTTGTATACAAAATGGAAAATTTGATTATATATCTTCGAACAGTAAAAGCTTGTACGTTGACCACGTAATTCCTTAAGTTCTCACTTAGGGCACATATGTGACAGCTGGTCTCGCGGTAGAAATGCATATCTAGGCCCATGAACAAAACGTTCCTCACATAACGAGTTGATTGTAACAATATAATTAATATTTAATATAATTGTTATGTACTAATATCTTTCTTTTAGATTTATTAGGTGTTCCTATCCCCGTGTATATATATATATATATATATATATATATATATATATATATATATATATATATATATATATATATATCATTGTTGTATCAATTTACCATTTTGCATATATGTTTCACATTTTGTTTATTTAAGATAAATGACGAAATGATAAAACTACTCATATGTACTTTACACAAAAACAACATGCATTGCTTGACGATGTTTAATCAGCAACCCTTCCCATATTTTCATTATAACAAATTTTGGAACGCACCGGACCTTTATATTTAGGACAATTGCGTTCAGATCAGGAAACATTTTAAGTATACATTTTATTGTTGACATTTCCATTGCAAATCATGTGTGTCCTTCTAGGGGGAATAGGGGCGCTTTTGGATTAGATACAGACATCTCTTTCATTGTAAAAGTGTTGCTATATTGTGATATTGCCGAAATCATTTCAAACAATTTCCAAATAATTACAGAAGCGAGCTGCATAGATCATCCATATATATATATATATATATATATATATATATATATATATATATATATATATATATATATGTGTGTGTGTGTGTGTGTGTGTGTGTGTGTACATAATTGATCCATTACAAGATGATTTTTTAAAGTACTAACATTGAAGTAGACTATACAACGAATCAATTATTATTTTTGAATGCATTATTGAACGTGCGTAAATACATTTGTCTAAATATACGTCGGATTCGACGTATTGTTGCATTTCAGATGCAAAATAAACACATTCATATTATTAATTTAAATTTACATCTGCTTAGTAAAAGCATCAAAATAATGTGACTTTAGAACATCACGCTACTGAATTCAGCAACCAGTTTAATACAGGCATATAGGTCACCTCGTGTTTGTCGACAATTCTGGTACAGTACTCTAAAGGTTTGGGCTGGGGTTTTAAGTCAATACGATAACGGGGAAACTACGAAATAAGAATTCAACTTAGTAAACATGCGATTGACATTCGAAAAAGCCTGGAAGAACAATATATACAAGGATGCGGAAAATAACGTCACTTATGTATATGTCAACTAGCATAAAGTGTGTTGGATAATATCACTTAATTAGCACGTGCCCTTTTATCTTTCTGCTGCTTCTACATTACCTTGCCAGAGTGGCAGCCCATGTTCTGTTAATATCCAATATCACAAGATCTTGATTTTTAGTTACCTGCAAAGACAGAAAACAGCTAAGTCAATCATGTAACATTTTGCTGCGTCTCAAAAGGTCTACAATTCGTCTGTCGAAGTTCCTCGATTTGGATTAATGGACAATAATTGCAGTTACATCGCAGTATAGTTGAACACAAACGAATTTGAGAAATATCAGTCTCAATAGAAAGTATCAATCTCAATAGAAAGTCATGCATTAAGTGCTTGTTTTTGCGGGGTTTCATGAGAAGGTGGAGCCGATAAGTTAATAAGCCACTTGTTTGTTTGTTTAGGGGTATGGTTTATTAATTTACCGGTTGTGACTCTCTCATTTTATAAGTATCATCAGCAAGAGTAGAGAAGAGGCTCAGATGCAACACATGCTCTACGACGTTTGCTTAAAACAGCTCATTTGATGTTTGCTTTGAAATGATAACCTATGAGGGGCGAGGGCTCTGTTAAAGATATTCAGTTTAACTTATTTGCAGCTTACAAGTCATCTTTGTGATAAAACACCATAGTATTGTACTTCAGTTCTTAAAAGAAGCGTAACCTTTTAAGACTGTGACAAAGGTGGACTGAGTAAAGTTTCTCCCCATACTTTGGTATATCACCATGTTTAGCCCTGACGTGAGGAACACTTTGTGTAACCGTAAAGCTATCTCCCCATTTGGGACTCATCATAAGTGAAACTAGTGATGTGAACACAAACTAGCTATGCTACCACCTTTTGTGATAGCTAATGCACTTCACTGTTTAGCTGGAAAGGCAACAAGAATAAAAGTAAAAACAATTAAGATTCAGCCAACTACTTTAACTTTAGGGCGCAACCGCACAGATCACTCTGTCAATCTTCTTTTCTGAAATCGGTCTGTCGAGATCTTCATATCGGTATTTCCACACAAGCCTCATAACTCGTCTTGTGGTGAGTGCGACTTGGGTGGCTTCAGTGAGACCGAGATGTGAATATATCAACCTTCTTAATGTCTCACGGGTGAAACGAATCAATTTTCAGTTTAGACGTCAGTTGACTTCTACAAATATTTACATCATCACTTTTTTGCCTGCGCCACTATACCTTCACCGATCGAATCCGGGTTCTTAAACACCCTTTTGCAACCTTTCATTCTTAATCCGTTCAGGTGCTCCACGGCTGCAAGACACGTCAAAGAGATGTCCTTATGAAGTATCACAATGGATTAACCTGCAGAGATAACATTTCGTCGTTAAAATTACGAGTCGGAAGTTTTACCATATTAATAAAATTGCCATAAACGAAAACTCGTGAGTAGATCCAACGCGTAAAACTGGAAACGAGAATGAGCTTTCCTGCGGCCAGGGAATTTCCACGTAACACAGCTGGCAAATCCTACGACAACGCACCTATATATCAGATGAAACCTGCCACGAACTAGGTCTATAACAAGGAAGATAATATGGCCAAAGCAATTTCTCGGACTATACGCCACAGAAACCCAAAACAGCAGCTACGCAATCCTAGAGCGATATGAATATCTTCAATCATCAATTACACCGTATAGAATCTGGAAGGATATTGCTGCTATAAACCAAAAATCTCCCGAAGAGCGGAAAAACCACTTGGTCTATTGGACATAGAATCCATATGAAACGCAAGGTTCCCAACAATACCACCTATGACGTATTAGATCTGGCCTACGGTAGGAGCAGTAGACCGTTATCGCCGACGGAAACGCGTGCTTTAAAGGATATAAAGGGAGGATTAAACTCTTACCTGACTTTCCAATGTTAGATTGATCCTATCATATTCTTCTAGAACCCAGACATTGTTGTAATCAGGTATCAAAGTCTTTTATAGATTTCTAGGTCTTGAGATCATGGACGCTGCAACCCAATTATATCTCACTAGAGGAAATTCCAAGATATCTTAAACTATCTCCACCTTCATAAATATGTCTGATGCCGTAATGCATTAAAACTGCAGCAGTTTATATGCAAATATTGATGAACATGATCCAAATGATGCCCACTCGCAGTCCTTTGCATTGTGCTTTATATGTGCATTTTGTTTTTGTGATATAGCATTGCTACGTAACAACAATGACAGCTATAGATTTAATCTTACAAATATCACAACGAGGCGCAGGCTGTTAAGAAATAATGATATGACTGTTGGAGGATCGCACATCGTAACAAATAAAGGATATTACTCAAAGCTTAGAAAATCTCATTTCTGTGTAAGATCCGATAGACATTTCTATGTCCTAAAAAGAACGATTTAACTTTCCTCAGTATAAATCTCCAAACACTCCGATCAATATTTCTAATCTTGAAACTTTTATTCATCAATTGGCATTGTAGTTATTACATTGGCGAGTTTTGCAGCCACCATAAAAATTAGATGCTATAAAGACATCAGCGAGGGATGGAATAAGGTAGAAAACTTTGTATCAATAAAGCATCTTTGCCTTTTTGACGAAATGTTGCATATTTCTGCATCCGGTAACAGTGTCCTACTCGCAACATATCCAATACATCTCTTTTACATGTCCTCTCTTTTGAAGTTGGGTAAGCTGGTGACGACCTCTGTACCAGTGACCCTTTTCCCGTACAGCAAAGATGTAATAGTCCCAAATCTAAAGGGCTTGATCGGAGAACAAGGCATATTTCGAAACGTTTGAATTATATTTGGCAGCTGAATGTTTTGAAAACGTCGTGGATACAGTACCACTATTTCCACTGATATTCCTGGATGTCGCTACTTCTAAAACACAAAAATAATCAGGTGGTCCCTACACACGTCGATTGGCCATGGTGTAATGATGCATGCAAAAACGCTATCATGGAGCCTACAAATGTTCTTAACCATTTGTATGTCTATCCAACAACTGCAAAATCGTAATATATACCGTCTATGCTGAGCTAAATGTACCATTCAAGGGAACAAAAAGAAAACAAGAGTATCCTATGTCTCTATGTTGAATTCTCACTCAGCTATAAAATTAGCATAAATATGGTACGAAATATTATTGCCAAAAACTTGTGTGAAGCATTTAAGGAAATCTAATGAAATAGCTAAGACAATAGTTGAAATCTCCAATATGTTACCTGATGCACTGAATATCTCAATAAATCAATCATGCAATCAAAAGGCTATACCACCGTCAATGGCAAGCCAATGATACTTCAGCAGGACCAGGTGAGACGCCAGATGCAGCGGTCAATACTCTACTAAGGAGTCCAGTTCGGGAGCATGGATACTTCCCATAGTCTTCAGGAGATCCAATAGTGATACCGGTACCTTCAGCAGCAGGGGGGGGGGGGCGAATCCGACATTTTGTCCAATCGTTATTTTGCTTAATTAATACTTTCTGCACTCAGCGGATCCGGTGTCGTCAGCGGCCGGTAAAAAAAAAAAACGACGACGGTCCATCCTACACGACGGTGACGTCATCTGGTTTAATACACTTTCTGCGAGCCGATCCCAGCGTCGTCAGCGTCCGGTAAACACAGCGACGACCGCGTCGATGTCATTGCCCCCCCCCCCCCCGCTGCTAAGTGGTTATTTACAATGAAAATTATTTACAACTAACCGAATATTTGGTCAAGTCCGATACGATATCGTGTCCGAGGATCATGTAAATTTATCGTTACAAATCCATGTGGGGTCGACTGAGCATGACTAAAAAAGTTTCGAAAACCATTAAAGTCCATGTCACCGCCGCACCATGTCTGCCAAATATTTCGTAGCGTGTGTGTATCAACGCCGTTGAATACAGCAAGAATATTACAGTTGTCTCTGATTACTTTTGGAATCTGAGTGTATCGTTGAGTGACATATATCACGTCGGTGTTTTTATGCCTGCCGCTGGAAAATATCCTAGCTGGGTTTTTTTGATTGTCTAACATAACATCATCGTACACGACTAGATTGTTAACGTCGCCATCAATATCATCAATACCCGGTGCATCATTGATATCTGTAATAAACTCAATAACATTTTTTTCAGCGATCGCTGATGCATTCTCGTTAAAATCTTTCAACACCTCGTAGCATCGTTGATCATCCACGCTAGGGGCGATTAAATACAACTTATCCCACTTCATCCATCTCATTATTAAATTGAGTAACAATTGCGTCTTGCCGGATCCAGATGGTCCGATGATAATCATCCGGATCGAGTTTGGTAACGCTGCAACATGCTTAACTGGTTCTCTTGTTTTAGTCGCCGAAAAATCAATTATATTCATATCTCTATACATAAATTATGGATCTATATTGTGTGAAGTGTAGAGTGCGTACTGGCACAAATGATATGACAACCGTTACAACAAGAAATAACAGATCGGCACTTACTGGTAAGTGTGTACAATGCGGTACAAAGAAATTTAGATTTATTTCTGCTAGACCCGGGGATGCTTTAAAAAAAAGCGAGGAGGTGATATTGCAGCCAAGTTATCAAAACTCCCCGGAACACCGTGGGCAAAGTATCCAGGAGAAAAGCACCTCCCAGGATATAGCTACTGTGGCCCCGGAACACGATTAGATATCAGACTCGATGATCAAAATCAGCCCAAACCCGGTGAGTATCCAATAAACGCTATCGATAAGGCGTGTCATGCTCATGATGTTGCTTACTACAAAAGTAGCGATCTGCAACAGCGTCATATCGCGGATGTAAAATTAATTCACGCGTTAAATGCTATTCCTGATAAATCATTCAAAGAAAAATTGGCTTCATGGGTGGTAAAATCGGCTATGAAAGGTAAATTAATGATTGGAAGCGGAGCTTCTCGCGCTGGTAATTGAAAACGCTAGCGTTTATAATAACAACATGGAATCCATCTATTATTCTCCGAGAGGATACTGGAAGGGGAAGGCCGCAATTGGTAAACTCGCAAGCGCTGCAAAGGTAACAAAGGCCGTTGCGGCTAATTGGTTATCCAAACAGGCTATATGGCAAATTTATCTACCACCGCCTAAACAAATCAACTTCTCGCGCTTTGATGTCAGCGTACCCAATGAAGTTCATCAGGCTGATATACTATTTCTGCCGCATGACAACGGTTACAAATACGCGCTAACCGTAGTTGATGTTGCGAGTCGATACAAACAAGCGGAGCCGTTAAAAACAAAGTCGGCAACTGAAGTAGCCAATGCGTTTGAGCGGATTTATCGAAGGGGTCCTCTGCGCTGGCCAAATCTATTACAAGTTGATCCTGGTAGTGAATTTCGCGGTGCTGTTTTATCAACGCTGAAACATCATAGCGTCGCGATACGACGAGGTCATACTGCGCTACATCGTGATCAGGCAATTGTTGAACGATTCAATCGGACTCTTGCTGAACGGTTATTTGGGTATCAATACGCGAAGGAATTCATCCAAGAAAAACGATCTCGTGAATGGGTTAAAAGATTACCAGGCGTAATTGCAGCGTTAAATAACGAGATTACCCGAGCAATCAACATGAAGCCCAGCGACGCGATTAAAAAAAAGTATATACCCGGAAGATCAAAAATAGATAGCGTTTCCAAGCCGATTCTCGGCGATGTCACTGTTAGATATCTGTATGAACCAGGAGAGCTTGAAGGCGGTAAAAAAAAGAGCTACTGATCCTATTTGGAGTGTTACCACACATAACATATCAACGATAACACGATCAACTGGTAGACTGGATTCAACTGCTCCTCAGCGCGGATTTACTCGCGAGCAACTACAAGTGATACCTGACGATACTCAATTGCCCCCACGTGGCCTTAACTAGCGCCGTTGCGTCTATTGCACTCAAGACAAGTTAACCTCACATTGTTTTTGACATGACCGAGACTGTTATCGATCCTGTCCACGGTAAATTGGCGAGCGTCTTTATCCGAATAACGCCAGCGCATTACACAATTGCAACTCGCGCAGTGATTATTCTGTTGTTGTCGTAACGCAATTATTAATTCGGCATCAATATCAAAACGCCGCTGTTTTTTTTTATCCTGTTGGCGGTAACCCGAGAGTTTTCTATCAATGACGCTTGCATCGATGATGTCATCGTTGTCACTGGCTTCGTCAATAACAATTCTTCGAAGCTGATTCATTCTCCGTACTCGGGACACTGCAAGATAGACTAGATTTGACCATTCAATGCGATTATCAACCATCCAAACAATTGTATCCGTGATAGTCAATCCCTGCGAGGAATGTATTGTCGTTGCGTATCCTAGCGTCCACGGGGATTTATCAGCACGTAGCGCGTCCTCGACGACGCTGATATCAACGAGCACGATATCATTCAGCACAAGAATTTGTTTTTTTGTCCCTGACGCTGTCGGGCCCGGGATTTCAACTTCAATGTTTTGCCGCCGTGTGTCCGCGGGTCTATAACACAACGGCACTGGACGCGTTGGAAACTTTTCCTTATGCAACGCAAACAACTTCCGCTGAAGTGTGTCTCTGACTATCTTTCTACTCGCTACAATCAAATCGTTTGGTCTCCATGTTTCCCAGAATTCATTTAACGGCGTTTCCGGAATCACCTCGCGGATTATTTCACATTGAACTCTATCCGGCTGTAATCTGATTAATTTTTTAACCTCGCGCAGTTGTTCATCAAGTGCTCGGTAATCAGTATCGGTTTCTTCATAATAGTCCACAAAACCCTTTAACCAATCATGTGGACCCTCGCCGACAAATGGTGGTGGTTGGCCATGGTCGCCACACATGATTACCGCTGTATTCGCGCGCAGCAACCACTCAAGAAACATTTGTAAAGTATCTAACGAAACAGTACATATCTCATCCCAGATGATAACCTCAGGAATAAATTTTTCCCCCATTCCATCAGGAGTCCACTCACCGCCGCTGTATCGAAAAAAGCTGTGATAAGTAACGGCGTCAACATTTCGTTGTTTTATCTCTCGCGCTAGTCTATGGGTCGGTGTAAGCACGATTATACTTGCCCGCGTTTGAAATAATTCAATTGCCCGAGTCGTCTTTCCTGACCCGCCACAGCCGCTTAAATAAACTGTTTTGTATCTACAAATTGGATCAGAACACGGTGGTGCATTAGACCATTCTGACAATTTATCACCGCGTAAGTAATTATTTTCAACGGTGACATCTGCTGACGGGGAATAATCTCGTCGTATTTCGTTTTTAATTCTCCATATACCCCAACTCTCGTCCGGACTAGTAAACTCGGCTATGTTTCCCTTGTACTTTACGTCTATATAAAATGAATCAACGGCTACTCTAACCGCGGTGTCGGGAAATCTATTTATCATCGAGAATAAATTGATAGCGGCGTAACCCAGCATAGACGCCCTCAAATGTGGATATGCCGGGCTGTCTCCATCGCTGTAGGTAACAACTGTACCCAACTTTGTTCCATTGGACAAGAAAGCTGTTTTGCAGTTCACGTATCTATTTTTTGCCACTGCGTCCTTGATTACGAAATCATATTCTGCGTCATCTATAATCAGCCGTGAGCAATATCGTTTGTAGTCGCAGTTTTTTCCACCTTGTGTGAACTTACCAATTATTCTTCTACCGAGATCTTTTGCCTCGCGGTTTCGTTGGTTGAATATCTTTTTGGACCATTCGATGATATATTCCTCGTTGGCATCAATGTGTTTTCTGGACTCGTCAATTATGCTATCTAGACGCTCTGGTTCTGGTAACCAGACTTCAGTCTGCGCCCGATATGATATTATTGCGTCACTGACAATCAACGATACAAGCATGCTACAATCAATCATATACCGTAGCAGCGCTATTGGCAGCCACTTCTTTTCAGCCATGTGTCTACCGATCCAAATATAACAACAGCGATGAAGTCCTGCTGCGAATTCAAATGATACTATGCGAGCGAATCCGGTTAAATCAAAATCAGGCAGTGGTCCATTAATAGCAACACGAGTCATTTCATGTCTGGGGTGTCCAAATCGTTTAAAGTACTCAGCGGCGGATCCATACCCAAGAAAACTCGCTGGATAACAGGCAACCATATCAACGGAAATCATAGCGTCGCGGTTGTATTCAGTGTTCCATAGTCCACCGTGATAGTATTCCAAACAACTGGATTGTACATCCGGTAGAAATTCCTTGCGCGTTGGTCTCCACGCATTTTTCCTTGCTGCAACATGAGCCGCAACCGATGGAATCGTAAAACAATTTGTTAGCAGTTGTTCATCATGCTCTTCAAATTCCATGGCGGTTTTTTTCATCTTGTTGTGAAACGCTTCAGTGCGATATAATTCACCGTTTGGTCTTACAAACTGATCAAAGGTATCCATGTCGTTTTCAGCGCTGCGAAGTAACCACACTGACACAGGGTCGTTTTTACACAAACAAGCAATAGCATCAAATAGTTTCCTCTCCGCGAGAAAACTATCCTCTCCCAGGAATTCCCCTGGGATATACTTTACTGTTCTATCCCGTGGAAATATTGTGACCGCGGGCGTCCACGCGTGTTCGTTATGATCAATAATTTTGATTGGGGCTCCATTTGATTTATACTTTGATTCATATAATACTTCACCGGTTATTGTTGTAACGGTTATTGGAAATCTCAGCGACGTTTCTAATTTCGCTATGTCGCTGATGGTTGCTCCTCGCTCGCGCACTGTCTCCTCCCATTGGTTTATTTTACTACGTCGTAAATCAGTCAATTTGTTTCCTCGACACGCATTTGTAAAATGCTCTATTACTCGTTCTGCTACACAATTTATCCCCGTTGACTGTTTCATCGGCGCTAGTTTTCCGATATCAGGTTTCTTATTTAACGGGTATATTCCATAGACAACTGCTGTTTCAGGATACGCTCGTTCATAGTATGGTCTGTCAACTCCGGTTAACAGCCCTGGCTTGGAGTCGCGGCTAACAATAACTGTTCTCTTGTCGCTGAGAACTGGTTCAAATTTATCACGTATGATCCAATTACCTGATTCCACCCGGACAATGAATTTTACTCTGAAGAAATACTTTTTACCGTCAAGTTGTGATATTATCGTTGCCGCGCGTTTGTCGTTCATGGTAGCATCAACAACACCATCAATTCGAAATGTTGACCAACTATGAGATGCACCATCACGCTTGAATTCATTGATACAGTCGCGTATTTTATTCAACAGGGTTCTATCGTTTATTAACGCTTTTGGTGCGTCCTTGAGGACTCTATCGAGATTGAACTTAATATTTTTCCAGGGCTTAATTTCTGCTAATCTCTCGAACTCCTCCATATAATTAAAACAAGTATTTAAATGAAAGAATATAGTATAATGAATCACTGCAAATGGTTGATGATTGGGTCGACAACCCCGTGCAATAAATCATGTAGAGGTGAATTCTGCGGGTATCATTTACAAAGCGTTCGTAATGGTTCAAATGGCCCCCTACCGTGCTTGGTTTGCCACGTTGGTGTAAGAGGAAAATCGCAATTATGTATCAATTGTGGCGGAAAGCGATACAGAGAGTTAAAACGTTATTACGACAAGCGAATAAAAAACGCCGTCATTGACCCCACCGCCGACTTCGTCATCAAAACTCCTCAGGACTACATTGCAAGGTTTATAATTAAACCAAATAATGAATTAGACAAGTAGTATTATTATACAAATGAACCAAGAATTTCAGCCGCATCCTGTGCTCGTTAATTACGAAGCATCTCGCGACGGCGTTGTTAGAAATTGTAGACTGAAGAAGCCGGTTGGTACCGTAAATAATCAGGGGTATTTGATGTTTGGTGCCGGAAAGAAGAAGTATTATGTTCATAGGGTGGTATTTGAAGTATTCAACGGATTAATCGAGAATGGGCTTGTGATTGATCATATTAATAATAATAAGACTGATAATCCTCTTATAAACTTGCAAGCCATCTCGCAAAGTCAAAATACCAAAAAAGGCGGAACTGGTAAACACTCAAAGAAAGCAAAACCCGTAAAGTCATTTGATACAACAACTCACGAGGCGAGGAAAAAATATTTCAGTCGATGAATGAGGCAGGAAAATATTTTGACATTTGTATCGCCTCAATACGAAAAGGAGCAGAACGAGTATATCAAACAGCGATCTCAAAAAGGACCGGACACAGAATTCGATTTTCGTATATAAATAAGGTCACCATGACGAATTGTCTGTAATTGTTTAAATACTATCAATAGTAATAAATAACACACTGCGCAGGGTTCATTTTGTAAAATAATTTTTTTTAAATTTAGAAATAAGATGTTTTATAAGAATATGAATATCGAAGACATCAATAATATATTAACCGAGATTTCAAAATTAAAAAATCAAGGAATTGTATTATCTGATAAGCTTGATAACCAAAAAATATTGTCCGATTATGAAATTATTAACGAGCAATCAAAGAAAGGTCGATATACCTTGCCACGCGAGTATTCTTTTATAAAGCGATTACAATATACGATCAATGAAAACTTGTATGGCAATGACGTAAATGCATTTATTGGACTATTTACTGCCGTTGAGACAGTACGAAAAAAACTCGGACAGGCTTTTGAACGACGGCGGGAGATTTCTAGTAAGATCAAAAACATTAGAAGGATTATAGACGAAAACTCCGTGGAGCCCCCGATGGGACATATCCCCCCGCCACACTCGGCGGGAAATTAGAAACTACGGAGCAATTGCAATAATGGTAGGCGAATCACTTACTACTCGGCTAGCCAGAGAGCGGCTAGCAGCGCTTAAAAAGTTCATACCGTTACGAGACAGGGTCCGAAAACAACTTCAAACGCGGCAACAACTACAAACTGATTTTGCTGTTGGAAGTGAACAACTCTTTGCTCCGGTAACTAAAGCGACCAAAGATGTTACGGCGGCAACTGTGCCCGTCCTCGGTGCGCTTGAAAAGATAGCGGCTCAGACCGAACAAACAAAAAAGTCTTTAGAAACACTTCCCGTGGATATAGTAACCACCTCACGGCAACAACAACGAAAAGAACGAGTATTAAAAGAACTACAACAGCGCCAACCACGACCTATTGCACCGCCCCCCGATCCACAAGAACCTTCTGTTACAATCGCCGACGAAGAAGAACTAGGCGCCACCGCAAGAGAACCAGAAGAAGAAATACCGGAAGAAATACCGGAAGAAATAGAGAAAGAGGGGAATATACCCCGTAATGTACTTAAAAAGAGCACAATAGACACAATTAGAAATCTCGGCTACGAAGAATTAGTTGATTTTACTGTTACAAATTTTGCTAAGGGCGCACGAGATGAGCATATCAATAGCGGCTACGAGAAAAATATAAGGTCGTTAAAGGACTGGACAAGAATAGTGTATTTGGCAAATAAATATAAAAATGAATTACCACCGCATGATAATAATTATATAATATTCCACAATAAAGTAAAAAGTGAAAGACCAAAGCACGGAAAAGGATACTCTGTTGGTAAAGACGTTACTTGTCCTGGTAGTGTTCTCAGTGATATATCACGGCTGGAAGTACTAATCGGAGGAAAACGAGCCGGAAATAACTCTCCGGAAATAATCAATGAGGCCGCTGATATTTGCAGGCGGTTATTTGCCGGTGGTATCATGGACATTAATGTATATCGAACGCTCATAGACGAACTCGTGGACCACGGTCATTACAGCGATTGATCAATCACTGGTGATCAATCACTGGTGATCAATCACTAATTGGAAAACACTGGTGTTTTTTATCATAAAGATGATTATACACTACAGCCATGATAAACCAGTCAGCGTCTACGTGGTAAACTCACGATTGCCTGTATACCGCGCGTGGTACGGAGACGGTCTCGGTAGCACCATTGCGGGGTTATTTACAAGAATGGCTCCAAAAGTGGCGCCGTTAGCCAAACAATTAGGAATGAAGGCCATTGATGTTATTCGTGATAGGGGTATTAGTGCTATTGGAGATGTTGCCGGAAGGGTGTTTTCTGCCGCACGAGATAAACTAATGTCGTTGGTGAGAAAAAGAAAACGGAAACCACCGGTGATGCCATCAACGACAGTGATGCCTGCAAATGTCAGTAAAGTAATAAATAACGCCGTGGAAGAAAAACTAGAGTCGTTGGCGGCTCTGGCAAAGCCATCCACCGATGCAACAACCAACGCGCTCATGAACGCGATAGCGGCAAGTGGCTTAAAGAACTTACGACGAAAACGACGTTGATGAATTAAACATCAACATGATAAATAATAAAATGTTTGCGCAAACCGCTGATCCCGCGTTTGATATGGACGCCCCAGTGCGCAGGGATGATTCTGTCCGTGATTATCAATTTTATTCCTATCAACCACCACAAGCCAACCTACGATCGCGAATTGAACTTCAAGTCCAAGATACCAGTAAATACTTTTTACCGTGTGAAGCGTTTATCGAAATTGAGGGAGAACTTGTAACAAATGCTGCCGATAATGCACCATACGCAAATGACGGTCGTGTTCGAGTTGGCTTCGTCAACAACGGTATCATGGCGTTATTTGAGAGTGCTAGATATCTCATTGACGGGCGAGAAATTGAATCAATCGAAAACGATGTTGATGTTGCAACGACGATAATCAGACTAGCGGGATACTCAGATGATTATACAAGATCGGCGGGCCCATCTATGATGTTCGCAAAGGATACCACTGATAACGCTGATCATATTCAGTACATTAATGTGTTGACACCACGAAATACCGCATCTGACCAGGATGAAGCACCTAACCCAGACCGCAGAGTAAAACCAGACGCTAATTTCACTGTTATAAAAAGTACTAACGATAATTTTAATCTCGGGTTTGCAACACGATTAGGGATGTTGCAAGGACAACGCCGACAGTTTTCATGCGCGATTCCACTCCATCACATATTCGGATTTTGTAGAAATGTCAGAAAAGTTATCTATGGGGCTAAGCATACAATTGCGCTATCGCGAAGGGGCGATGATAACATTGCAATATGGCGTGATGCTGGTGTCGCTGCCGGTAAAGTCATTTTAACTAAAATAGCATTGTGGATGCCGGTGTTAACTCCATCAGTTACCACGGAAGCACGATTGTTATCATTTATGGAACAGGGGGGAAAATCGTTGTTGAGTTGGCTAGCGGTAACAACTGATGCTAAAGAGGATAATGTCGGCGATACATTTACATGGCACCTGGCATCAAAACAGGGTGTTTCAGCCCCGCGTCATATATTTGTTGCGTTACAGAATAGGGATCGATTGAATAATCAAGAACACAGTCATATGATATTTGATCGATTAGGAGTGAGGGAGGTTTCGCTGAGAATAAACGGACAACAGGAACCATCCGAGGATATACAGCTTAATTACGAAAACAACCATGTCGCACGTGTGTACCATCGATTGCTGTCATATATGGGTCGTGATCAAAACGTCGACACCGGTTTGCAAATATCACAACTTGATTTTAAAAACCTGTATCCGATTTATTATTTTTCGTTGGAACATCTTGATTTAACGAGACAATCCGTCGTTGATATACACTTCCGAGCTCGTATAGCCCCGGGTAATGGTGTTAATTATAGAGCGGTTGCTGTCATTCTCAGCGATAAATCAATGCTGCTAGAAGGTGTTGGTGGACGAATGAGAATCGTTGATGCGCCAGTGGAAAACATGTAATTGAAAACATAAACGCGTTTACAATAAAAATGTCGTATAGTGTTGTCGGTGTAGAGTTGACCGATGGTCAAGTCAAGAAATTACGATCAAAGTCGGCTAAACAATGTGGAACCACAATAACGTTAAAGCCGTCACAGATGGCAGGTGGTAATCATAAGATATCGTTGACGGCGCGTCAAATAAAACATTTCAATGATGCGATGAGGAATAAAAAGGGTATTCAAATAGATTTCTCGGCCGCAGCGATTAAAAACATGGAAAAGACCGGTGGGATATTTCCGCTGTTAGCTGCGATTCCAGCGTTAATTGCCGCGGCCGCACCAGCAGTGGCGAAGGCGGCGGCGTTAGGAGCCGTTGGTACCGCGGCGGGAATGGCATTGAAGAAGGCAACCGGGAAAGGCTATAGAAAAAAACGACCCGTAGCCGGAAAGGGTCTAAGACTACCGGGAACCCCGTATTCATGGTACTCGGGGAAGGGTCTAAGACTACCGGGAACCGTTTAATGACTCCTATGTCTAATTTTGATTTAATAGATGCCGCAAACGCGTTAGCGATAAAAAACTTCCGAGGTGTTTTTATGAGGGATCAATTACCGACAAAACCAAGGAATATTGAAACAGGTATAATTAACCTCGATAAATCCTCCGGAGCGGGGACTCATTGGGTTGCATACGCAATTGATCCGCGTGCGATCGTCTATTTTGATTCATACGGGTTAGCCCCGCCAAACGAGTTCATGCGGTATATCCGGGCGTGTTCAGCCCCGGTTTTTTATTCCACGCTGCCAACACAACAATTAAGTGACCCACCGATATGCGGCCGTGAGGTATTGAACGTACTCGCGGCGATTTCATCATCGCGGAAACCACCTCATGTGGTTGTAAACGAATACACTAGTGGGGTCGTAGAGGCCCGGCGGGTTAATTAAAAACACTGTTTTTTTTTACAATAATAATGATTGATATCTGGGGACGACCGGTTTCGGCGCTGAAAGAATCCACGGAAACGCTCGCCACCGATGACATAAAAAAACTAATCGAGGATGAAATCGCTGATACGTTAAATTTAACCAGTGTTGACCAGGGCGAAATAGTTGTATTTCAAGACCGCCAGGGTAAATTGAAATCCAGTAATGTGTCGCTGAATGACGTTTTAATACGACAGCGTGATGCCACCGAGAACACTATCGCGTTGTATACCGATGACGGACGACTTAAATCAGGTGAATCCATCTTGACGATAAATGGAAAAATAAGTACACTTGGCAACAATTATATATCCATGTCGGATTCGTTAAAAAATTTCTATGATAGACTTAATGCGCAAGCAAATCAGTTCGAGGGGATACAAAAGTCTGTCACCGATATACAACTCACTACTGCTAGTTTTTTTGGAACCCCGACGGTAACCGAACCGAATCTTGTGGGGATAAAAAGTACTATTTCGGAGTTTACAACGCTGTCTGGCCAATTTTACACGTTACGAAAAAATTTTAACAGGGCTGATAACACCATTGATAAATTCTTTGGCAAAAAAAATACCAAACCGGATGAAATTACAATAACTATAAATGATATCACTGCGTATGGACAGGAAATAGAAACAATCAAAACTGATGTTGAAACGATCAAAGCGGTGTTATACGTGCATATACAGGAAATAGGAACAATCAAAACTAATGTTGCAGCGAACAAAAAGAGTGTAGACGCGCATACACAGGAAATAGAAACAATCAAAACTAATGTTGCAGCGAACAAAAAGAGTGTAGATGCGCATACACAGGAAATAGAAACAATCAAAACTGATATTGAAGCGAACAAAAAAAATATAGACGCGCATACACAGGAAATAGGAACAATCAAAACTGATATTGAAGCGAACAAAAAAAATATAGACGCGCATACACAGGAAATAGGAACAATCAAAACTGATATTGAAGCGAACAAAAAAAATATAGACGCGCATACACAGGAAATAGGAACAATCAAAACTGATATTGAAGCGAACAAAAAAAATATATACGCGTATTGGCAGGAAATAGGAATAATCAAACTTGATGTTGCAGCGAACAAAAGGGGTATAGACGCGCATGCATATGAAATAAGAACAATCAAACTTGATGTTGCAGCGATTAAAGACAGACTACCGAAGGTGACAAAAATAAAAAACCCTCATGAAAACACCATCAACTCGGTATACACAATTCGGCATGGAACATTTATCTGGACTCCTACACAGAATATAATAAATATCACCGCAACCGTCAAGGGTATTTATCGATTGACACTGGTTTCAATGATGCAGTTTAATATATTATCGTCGAGTTCATCCGGGTTTAACAATACAATATCAACAATTATAAACAAGAACGCAACTGAACAATTTACAATTAAAGCCGTTGATAGAACTTTAACCAGGGCAGACATTACATGGTATGTGGAATTTGTAGCGGATCTAAGTAATTAAAAACACTAGCTCTTTTAAAATAAAAATGACCACCAAGGTAATTGAATCAGAGGTATCACCGACGTCACATCAATATCGATTCAATACCGTAAAAGAATTCTCCGCGAATTTGAAAACGCTTTCCGAACAATACCGTGTAAAAATAAAAAAATACCGCCGAAAAATAACCACCATCGACGCGGTCGTGTACTCGGTGTCGGGTATAGTAGCCGGTACCGGTGTTATTTTATCCACGGTGACCATGATGGCCCCGATCGCTGTTCCAATCGCTATCTCCGCGGCGACAACAATTGCTGGAGTCGCCAACGCAATCACTAGAAAGATATCATCGTGTTCTCAGAAAAAACTCAACGAGTATACAGTAAAACATCAAATAGTATCCGACGCGTACTCGAAATTATCCGGGTTGATCTCGTTGGCGATAGATAATTCGTTTATATCCGATGTTGAATTCTCCACGATGGTCCAGTTGTATGACTCCGCGATGTCAAAAATCGAGGATTTTCAACTGGAAGCTGGAAACCACGTCGCTGAAACCACTTCAATGGGCTTAAAACACTCTCCTGAAAACAAGCAGGTTGTTAATATTCGGTGTTGAAATTAAACACTAGAAACAGCGAATAATAATAATGTCGCTGAACCCCGAAGGGTTTCAATTACTTCAACGGATCGCGGAGAACACCACTCCGGTACAAACAAGTATGATATCGATAACATCAACGAAGCCAGAATTCAGTATAAACTTCCCTTCTCCGATTCCAGTGAAGGAAATAGCGCTGGCAAAATTGCGAATATATCACAGTTGGCCTAATATCCGAGCGGATGCATTTAACGGACAACAACCCAATAACTCGCTGGTTTTTGCATGGACAAATAAACCCGATGGGACCCCAGACTGGAATGAGGTTACAATACCAACTGGGTCATACCAAGTAGAACAAATCAATAAAGAATTTCAACGCAGGATAAAATCGATCACAGGAAAAGAATCAAAAATCGCTATTACGGTTCATGAACCGACGTTATCGTCGACGATTGAAATAAGCACACCGGGGTATATGGTTGATATTTATAACAGTTCAATAAGAACCATACTAGGTTGGCCCATGAATCCACCTAATGAAATCCCCGCGGATTTGCACACGAATGCGCAATCGTATCATGAAATTAATCCCAGTTATCGAGATAATTTGTCTATTATGAAAAACACGTTATTACCCAGTTGGTTTATATTTCAAGACAGGAATGCCATGCAGTGGTATTTTCGGTATGACAAAACTCCTGAATCGATCGTCATATTAACAGTTAATTTAAATGATATCGATAGTTTTTTTATCGAGATTAATCGTAATTACCGACTGCAACTAGAACAACTACGGAAAACAAAAGCACAAAAACACGTTGAGGTGTTAAATCAACTCATATCAGACATGGAATATATTAATGAACGATTCGTTAAAATGATATCCGATAGCAGCGATGATGATAAACAAAAATTCCTAACCGAGTATAATATCACAGAAGCCGATTTACCCGATTTCAAGTTTCCAGGATACAACGTGCCAGAACTAAGAAAGTCTCCTAATGATTTTTTCAGTCCATCAATTATCCTCAAACACGATAACGGAGATGGTGGTAGGCATATTGCTCCATACAACGTAAATATCGCATCGGTGATAGCAATCAATCTAGTGTGTGATGTTATCGAAGGGAGTTACCAGGTAGATACCAAGCAACCAAATCAAGCTCAACAGGGGTATATCCTTTATTCATTTTCACCAACAGCCCCTCCCGGATTCTTAATCGTTGAGAGCCCGATTAATCCGGTCTATATGCGATGCCATAATCGGTTTTTAACGAGAATTAATTTTAGACTTACCGATCAGTCAAATAACCTAATTGATCTACAAGAGGAGGAGTTAGTGATCACACTGTTTGTAAGATCATTGTAAATAACCACTTAGCAGCAGGGGGGGGGGCAATGACATCGACGCGGTCTTCGCTGTGTTTACCGGACGCTGACGACGCTGGGATCGGCTCGCAGAAAGTGTATTAAACCAGATGACGTCACCGTCGTGTAGGATGGACCGTCGTCGTTTTTTTTTACCGGGCGCTGACGACACCGGATCCGCTGAGTGCAGAAAGTATTAATTAAGCAAAATAACGATTGGACAAAATGTCGGATTCGCCCCCCCCCCCCCCCCTGCTGCTCCTTCACCTAGAAAAGATCGTACTAACCTGTTCCATGATCGTCCCCTATCAATAAGAAGTTGTATTTGCAAAACCAGGGAACTGATAAAACTGATGTACCTTCTATGTTATATCGAATCCAAGAAGCTATTAATGACATTCAATGTGCATTCAGACGCCAGAGAAACGTGATCAACAATTTTGTCAGACTTGAATCATTTTTTAGAGAAGTTGTCTTAGCGAAGAAACAAATATTTGCAAGGCGTTCTCGAAGAGATAAAAGTTTATAACACCTCGTACGAACAACATTACCTATTTAGCATAGGTCTAATAGGCTGGTTACTTAAAGTTGTCTCTAATGTTTTGGTCAAAAGGAAGTTTTGTCTTAGGGTAGTACGTTTAAACCTCTCAAACAACAACATCTTCATCTTTTCGGATTCTTTTTCAAAATTAGATGCTTTGCGAAAAATCATGAACTATGTGGAACGAAACATCGCGAAACAAAGTTAAGAATATCAAACCAACCTTTGGATAGTGTCATCCCTCGCATGAAACGTATCGTAGATATGTCTTGATTTTGAGCCATTCGTGTATCAGGTACGTATAACGGAATAATGTATATCTCCTTTAATGTTAAACTTCGACCTGAGTACATACCATGAAAGAGTAAACTGACAGTCAAATACAGCTTTGTAGAGTGTGCCGATAACCACACGGTGAGATAAAAGCAATTTGATGTGAACCACAAGAAGAAACTTTATAACATCATCCCAGCACATGTTGGACTTTTCGATGTAATGCCGTTTTCATAAAAATATTGTGATTTTATATTTTAAGCATTATACATTTCCCACCATTGTCATACAATTTATTTACATTTTAGATAAGATTAGCATCTTTGCGTTTCATATTTTATCTTGTGCGAAATTTTCATAATGTTTAGCACTATATTTTTTTGGCAATTTATTTTACGTTTCTAGTGCTTTAACTTTGCGCCATATTGCCACTATTGTGCTGAACAGATGTTAAATGTTACATTTACATACATACATACATACATACATACATACATACATACATACATACATACATACATACAAAATAACACTTAGACCACAGTGTATGGTCGAATTATCTAACGTTTGGTCGTCTCTCTAATCTCGTTCAAATATGGCATATCCTTCTTAACTTAAATAACACGGTGACCATAAAGTGTCCTTTGTATTTAATATAAGTAAAATATACACAACAGCTTTCCCCAGAAGTATAAAAACTGAAATGTAATTTGTATTTAAATTTTGCATAACCATATGCCACTGTAACACAAAATCTAAGAAAGATATTGGTAATGCTACTACATATGCCGTCTTGGCTAATTTTATTTATTGAATACGGAAAATATTAATCAATTTATGTATCTTTTGATTATAGGTTCCTAACCTTCGCCAGTTTAAAGTATCATATTAAATATACATCTGCATTTCTAATTTATTAGATATGACAAAATGTATTGACTTGTGCATTTAATCTCGTACAGGGAAGTTTATGCACTTAAAGGTAATTGCCTAATTGTCTTGTATCAAGTGTGAATATAATATCACAAAGTAGCGAAATATAGTGTCTCAATCAGCATCATTCTTGTGTATTATCTTCTACTCTCGAAAATGCCATGATATTTCTCCCGAAGAGCACTTACCTGGATTTGTTGTTATGTATTCACTTTTGATTGAAGACCCAGGACCCAGTATGTATATTATGTACCTGGCAATATATCCTATAATCCCTATCAAGTTAGTCATTCAAACCTTTTCAATACAGTTACGGCCCTCAGACGTATACCACCGCGGACTAAATCTTCCTTCTTAAAGACACGATAGTAGTGAACAGGGACGATTCAGGGACAATGGGACTTATCATTAAAAGCCACCCTGGGACGATATAGGGACTATGTAAATTTAACATGGGGAAAACCAGCAAGGCATTATAGGGACAATGGGAATTTAACATGGTGGGATGGGACTGTCTAGGGACAAGGGGAATTTAATATGGGAAAAGAACATTAGTTTTTTCCCATTGTCCCTATAACTGGACAAACAGGACAAACATCATAGGCATTATAGGGACAAGGGGAATAGAACAGGGTCGGGACCCTATTTTAATATGGTCCCGACCTTATGGGTCTATGGAAATGGAACAGGGGAGAGGGATAGAACACACACACACACACACACCCACGCACATACACACACACTATAGACAACAGACATTTTTTTTTAAAAAAAAAAAGGGGTAGGCAATGAAAGTCAAGGTCTTTTCGAGACCTATGAGTAGCCTTGAAAAGGGCCTTTGGTATTATGCTAATATATCCTAACATGCCCTATAACCACCTACCTACCTACTGTGATAGGGTGTAAAAGACATGAAAGGCTATGATATACATAGGTTTAGCATGGATCAATGTAAAACCAATTTTTTCATAACACGCATTACAAAATTCAGTCAGCCCACGTCCAATCCGAAGAGAGCAGTCTGTGACGTCACATGTCCTATATAGATTCGCTAACGCCTGTGCGTAGTCAATCCATGCGACAGTTTTGTCAACATGACGGAAACTCAGAAAACAATCAATTGGGGTGCATCTACCGTGCAGACTACCCAAGGGAACCAGGACTTACCTTCAGAAGAGGTGAATTGGGATTTTGTGAATTTTCTTACCTCGCAAGAATTTGTTCCGGAACCTTCATCACCTCCTCCTTCATTACCGCACGTGGAGAATTTTAGACAGAGACAGAAAGAAGAATTGGAGAAATTTATACAACAGCAAAAGGAAGCGGAATAAGCTTTTCTTCTACAGCAACAGCAGCAAGAAGAAGAGGTAAGAAAAAAACAACAACAACAACAAGAAGCAAAGAAACAAGGGTGTGAAAATCAAACGGTCACGGTACTGTTGGACATTTTAGCGAAGTTAAGAAGTCTGAAACAAATGTATCAGACTTCTTTATCACGACCGAAGAGAATACGACCTTCCTGAGCTAAACACTCCAACCCTGTGACTAAGCTTACCGTACCACCCTTAGTGATTTCAATCAAATCATCATCATCATCACATTACGCAGTCCAGAAGTAGGCCTTGGCCGTGGCAAGGCTTAAGGCAGCTAAAGTTGATTGTTTAAACTCACTCATACACCAAAAAGGTCCTTTTCAGGGCCACCCATGTCTCTCGAAAAGAGTCTTTCAATTGCCAACATCCATTCAAACTCAAAAACAACAACCCGTTGTACCCCTATAGTACGTGTCTGTGTATGAGTGCGTGAGTGTAGGTTCTTATTTTAGAATCAAAACCCAAAGACACTTACCTTTTATACCTAATTTATTCTTTTATAAATATTTACAATCCAATTCACAATTCACAACAAAGCACTTTAGAAAGTTCATAGACTTCTTCTGTCTCTTTTTTATTCTCTCTATTTTTTGAATTTCTTCACAGTCACAATCTTTTCCTCTTCTTCATCCTCACTTTCTTCCCTACTTCTTTTCTTCTCTTGTTTCTTCTTCTTCACCTGTCTACTTTCTTCCTCTTCTTCTTCCTCTCTATAATCCCTCTCTTCTTCTTGCTTCTCTTTTTTCTTAGGGCAATCTGGAGACCAATGTCCTTTTCTTGACAATGATAACAGGTATCTTCACTTTTGTCTCTTTTAGCTGTTGTTTTGCTTTTTGACGGCCTGGACACTCTGAAGACCAATGCCCTTTCTTCTGACAGATATAGCAAGTATCTTGACTTTTATCTGGAAAGGAAGGAGAGTAGTCCGACGGCTGGTCTGAAGAAAATTTTCTAATGACCCCTCGCAAAGCTCTGATGAAACGTTCGATTTGGGTAGCCTCTTCCATCGTTCTACTCGGTTTGAGAGTGAAATGAATAGTGAAAGGACAAGACACATACCCTTTATATACACTGGTCTGCCATGCCTATAAAGTAGCCCATGGTGTTTAAACTTTAGTCATTTGACTTTTTGCTATCAGGATGAAACGATCCAATTCATTTGAGAAGAAAGAAGAAGAAAGTAAGAGGCAGAAACGTGATCTATCGCCTCGTACCAGAGCTGAAGTCTTGGCACAAATTCATGCTAGTGATTTTGAAGAGGACATGAGTGAACCAGAATCCAAGCCCACAGAGTTTTCCTCTAAACAAAGTTCACTACCCTTAGTCAATCCTGAAAAATACTATTCCATTCGAGACACGGAAAAGCGTCCCTCTAGAAAATTTAGAACCACGGCTTACAAATACACGGTGAAGTTTAAAGATTTCAAATCCGAAGCACCGTTAGAGAAAGCAGAAGGATTCATCACCGAGATGTGGGATTCCTTGCTCACCACACTCAAGCGACAATGTCAAGCCAAAGAAGACGATCGCTTGAGACTTTCCATACAACACGACGGCTTGAAATCCCCTGTTTGGATCGAGTTCAGCAGCCCTGCAGAATTGACCGCTTCCAAAGTCATGGACAATATTCAACACGTACAACAATCCAATGACCAGTTTGACATCACCGATGGAAAAGCCACACTGGACATGACCCACGTCTCTCCTCCTCAAGGGACCGGACAACGCAGAAAGACCTTATTGGTCAACAACCATCGCGTTACCAAAAAGAGTCTCGTTCAAATTCACAATTTTCAAGACCACATGTGTTTAGCCAGGGCTATCGTGGTGGGACGAAGCTATGTCAACAAAAACGACAAGGCAGAATGGAAAAGAGACTGGGAGAACATTCGAAAATCGAACCGAGCCAAACAACAAAGTGAACCAGAACTTCTGTTTTAACAAGCAGGTCTGTCCAAAGACAAACCCTCTGGCATTCCTGAGATGCAAAAATTGCAAAATGTCCCTAGCTCCACGCTACACCTTGAAAGTGCACCCTGAAGAAGTGCGCGGGCCTCTGTTTTTTTCGAGGGAAAGACTTTAAAGATGGAAAATACATTCACCTCTATCATCACGATGAACATTTCGATACCATTACCAGTATCACCGCATTCCTGGGATACGGTTATTACTGTGAGAAATGTGACTATGGCTATAACAATCGAGAGCAACACAAGCATTGTGGATCGAAATGCTCAGGATGTTTGGCCTCTCAACAATGTCTGAACGAAGGGCAAGAACGACTGCATTGTTCTGCTTGTCTGCGCACGTTTGTCAGCCCTATATCTTACCAACAACATTTGAAGACGCAAGGTTCACAGCAGAAATGTGCTTGTCAACTGCTGAGATTGTGCCCTACGTGTGGACAAGGTCTATGTACCAATACTGTCAAGGCACACGTATGTCGAGGAAAGAAAAAATGTCACATTTATCACCACATCTTGGACTTGGAACACCAATGCTACCTGCAAAAATACCAACCCCAACCAGAGAAAGAGAACGGTCACAAGAAGAAAGGCAATTTCATCTTTTTCGATTTTGAATGCATGCAAGAGACCGGCATTCACATTCCTAATTTCTGCGTGGCTCATCCAGCGTGCGAGAAGTACATTCAAGAACCTATTTTCAGTCATTACCCTCACTGCAGTAAGATTCCTGGAGGGCGTGAAAAAATCTTTCGAGGACCGAACACGCTAGCCGATTACGCTCAATGGGTCTTAGACCCCATCGACAAGACGTGGAGCCAAGAGGACATCGAACTTTATGGAGATTGTCATCTTCATGCCACGGTGATGGCTCACAATTTTTCCTGATACGATGGACAGTTTCTTTTGAGATACTATACGGAACATGGTACCGAGCTTCCTAAAGTGACTTTGAACGGAGCCAAAATCATTTTCATGCAAGTGGGACAAGTGCAGTTTAAAGATTCGATGAGTTACTTGGCCATGCCTTTGAGTCGAATGCCTAAAACGTTTGGAACGACAGAAATGGCTAAAGGGTACTTTCCACACTTTTGTAACCCATTTGCCTGAGGCTAAAGACTACAACCTCGACAACATGCACACCGAACATCGAGAAGCTTTCTACGCTTGGTACCAGGCTAACGCGTCAGACCCTTTCGACTTTCAGGAAGAAATGTTAAAGTATTGTCGTTCCGACGTGGACATTTTACGACGATGCAGTGGAAAATTTCGAGAACTGTTCATGGAACACGGAGGGGTCGATCCTTTGAAAGAAGGTTGCACCATTGCCAAAGCGTGTTCCTTAGTGTACAGCCAACGATTCATGCCTGAAAACACCGTGGCTGTCATCAGTCCTCAATCAACCAACTATGTCAAACGTCAATACTCGGTCAAAGCCCTACGCTGGTTACATTACTTGTGCGACAAGGAAGACAAATGGATTCAGCATCTCCGCAACGGAGCGGGCGAAAAGACCATCGGAACGCATTCGGTCGATGGCTGGGACTTAGATAACCCCAAGATCGTGTACGAGTTTAACGGTTGCTTATTTCACGGATGCCCGGTCTGTTACCCTGACCGTAAAACTAAAAAGCAGTTTTTACAACGAACCATGGAAGACTTGTACCAGGCCACATGTCAGCGACGCCTAAAGTTAGAACAGGAAGGATACCAAGTGGTGGAAATGTGGGAACAAGAGTACGATCACCGTTTGAAAACCGATCCCGAGTTTAAACGCATCGTGGAAAGTTACCAGTTCATGGACCGCCTGAACCCGATAGGAAGGACCAATGCCACCTGTTTGCTGTACCAAGCCGACGAAGAGAAACGAGAAGAAATCAAATACATGGACGTGTATTCGCTGTATCCCTACGTGTGCAAATATTGTCGCTTTCCTGCAGGGCACCCACAATTGTTCACCGAACACATCGACCAGAAAAACATTCGACAATTCGAAGGCTTGATCAAGTGTAAAGTTTTGCCTCCCACCGACTTGTACCATCCCGTGTTACCTCACCACTGCCAAGAAAAACTGATGTTTCCTTTGTGCCGTACTTGTGCCGAAACGTGCAACCAAGACCAACCTTGTCAGCACACCCAGGAAGAACGGGCCTTGACGGTGACGTGGGTCAGCGTAGAATTGTTCAAAGCTCTGGACATGGCATACCAACTGTTAGAAGTGTACGAAATTTGCCACGTTCCCAAGACACAACAATACCACAAGGGTGACCCCACGCAGAAAGGTATTTTCGCCGACTACGTGGATGCCTTTTTGAAACTGAAGCAAGAAGCTAGTGGCTATCCGTCCTGGTGTCACACTCACGAAGACCGAAAGACATTCAAAGAGAAATACTGGGCACAAGAAGGCATTACTTTAGATCACATCGAGAAAAACGAAGGCAGGCGATCCTTTGCCAAAGTGATGTTAAATTGCTTGTGGGGTAAAATGGCACAACGACCGTGTTTACCCAAGACGGAATATTTGACAGAACCTTCCCGCTACTTTCAGATGATTCATGACAAAACCAAATTTATGAAACACGTGGACGTCGTTCGCGAGGATTTGATCTTAGTCAATTACGAAGAAGATCTGGACTTTGTAGAAGCCGACCCCCTTGGAAATGTCATCATTGCGGCTTACGTGACAGCTCACACTCGCTTAAAATTGTACGAAGCTTTAGAACTGTTAGGGGAACGCGTTCTGTACTTTGACACGGACAGTTGCATTTACATCGATCACCCGAGTCAACATCACCCTGACCGTTTAGGAGCCTGGACAGACGAGCACCCCGACGACAAGATTCTAAGTTTCGTCTGTGGTGGTCCCAAAAATTACGGTTACGAATACCGGGATAAACAAGGAGAAGTGCACACGACGTGTAAAGTGAAAGGATTGACTTTGAATTATTGTACCAGTCGTGTGGTCAACTTTGGGGTATTGAAAGAAGCCTTGCAGTCTGCAGAGGACGAACACTTTAAAGTGACCACCTATCAACCCAACAAGATTGTACGTTTACCCACTCACCACATCGTCAGTCGACCCTTGCAAAAAGTCTATCAAATCGTGTACCAGAAGCGAGTGCGACTTGCCAATCATTTTATCTTACAGGTATGGACACGTTGGTATTGGTCTGTATATAAAAAGGAACCCTAGGCAAGATTAATAGTTCATTGTGACTACCAAGACCAAGCGAACAAGATGAATACTTTCAGAGAAACACAAAACAAGTTCAGACAGGCACAATTCAAGTTTGGGGCCTCTGAAGTGGAATGCGATTGTGAACCTTGCGATGGGAAAGATGCTGTACGTTGTGACCTTAACGATGCCGTAAAGCATCATGGGAACTTTAGTGTCACTACACCTATTATGGAAAGTGATGCTGTGCGTGTCAAACCTGAGGGATGCGAAAGCGATGCCGTTCGTCCTCTTGGACACTTTACTGGGTTTCATTTTAAAGGTGGATGTCAACCTTCACGTCTATCCCCCTATGGATGCCATCCAGCCCTGAGCAAACTCCTGTCCATGTCACCCTACCCTCATCGAAACGAACCTGTGAAAGACGAATATATGTTTCCTGTGTAAGTTTGTCGGAATACTGCGACTTTGAAAATCGTCTTCAATCGTTCAAAGGAAAATGGCCTAAGTATTTGGGAGGACCGACCCCCGAAGAATTAGCCAGATCCGGATTTTTCTACTTGGGCGAAGGGGATAAAGTCAAGTGCTTCAGTTGCGATGTGTCACTTCACCACTGGAAACCACAAGATTCGGCCTACCTAGAACATGCTCGATGGTCACCGAATTGTCATTACTAGCCCTTAGTGGGACCGAGACATTGAAGTAACTTACCATGTCGTTGAAGAAGAAACCAGATTGGTTAGGATTCAAATGTTGGACTTCACCGTGACCAGTATTTAAACTTCATTTCAAAAACGATATTGAATCATTACCTAAAGAGGTGCAAGAGACGATTTACAAGGAAGTTTGACAGGGACTTGCCAGAGTGAAATCTCAATGGGTAACTGTAGAACTTTTGTGCCGAGAAATTCACAAGAGGAAAGTGAAAAAAGTCAACCAGTGTGTTAGATTTCTTTGGGTCAAGTGTTCATTCATCCTATTATATCACTCTAGACCGTTTACATCAAAAGAGTTCAGTGAGATTCTTGGACGTTACCCTGAATGGCAGTGGTCAGAAATTACTTACTATGTGGATTACTTTTGCTCTAGGAGAAGATTGTGAATTGTACGAACTGATCTATTCATAGATACTTTACAAGAGAACATTCGTGCTTTGCCTGTGGAGTTGAGAGAACGCATTTACCGAGAACTGGTCAAAATACAAGTCAAACGTAAAGAACAATTGTATCCATTACGTCACCAGATGTTTAACCACTGGTACCTGAATGGTATAAAAGAACTGATTCGTCAGAAATTGTTTCAGTGGTCAGACCTTGTTCATCACTTTCAGTTAGTGAATAATCGAAATGTTCATCATTTTGGTTACATCGAGATTTACCTAGTGCAGCGCATTGAGGAAGACAAGTTAAAGGATTACCAGCATATTTTATGTGGAATCTACTTAGAGGAAGATGAAACTTCTAATCGAACTCTGAAGTTCAGGTTACAGTTTGGAGCATTTAAATTTCCAACTGGAGAACGAAGATCTCTGGCTAGAAAGTACGTGTATTGCTTCCGAAACAAAGAGACTATAAGAACAGGAATCCATACCACGACTTTTATCACATGTGATTGAACAGATTCAGTGGAAGGAACTCAATGACCATATTCAAACCGTGGATCATTACCATCAATTATTACAAGAACTGTTTCCGTTCAATTTGGGTCAACAAGTGGTGTGTGTCTTAGTGACTTGTTTTCTGAGATTTCGTTTACCAGCCGATTCCTTGTGGACTCTTTACGAACAGTACTTACCACCCAAATGGCCTTAAATGGCCACGAAAGACTCCTTTTGCTCAAAGCCTTGCGTTTTCATCTGGATACTTCTCGACCTCTACGGGAAAAAAGAATGCGTCAACGTTTAGCTACCGAAGACGTGTATGACGATGTGTATGTAGCTTGTGACTTACACCCCAATTGGACAGATGTACGTGCCTGGAAAAAAAGGGGATTTGAGGCTTGGACCCAAGAAGTGGCCCAGTATGCTCGGTAGTTGTGATCCTTCCTTTCAACGTCCAAAGAAAAAAGTCACTTTTCAACCTGTGTTAGTGACAGTACCAAAAGAAGAACTCTTCACTCAGGACAGGACTGTCGTAGACATGCCTGAAAGACCCTTTCGGGAGAACATTTGTGTAACCTTACCCCCATAGAACTGGTCAGAACATTACCCAAAACATGTCGTACAGAAACTTGTTTTTATTCCACGTTAATGGTTTTCAACTGCCTTTTATCGTTGTACTTAAGCCTTTGGCTTTTGTGTATTTTTGTCTTTCGTGTTCATGTTTAAAACATTCAATAAGCGTGTCCTGAAAAAAGTATAAAAACTCTTGTCTTGTTTGTTTTCGTGTCACAAGTGACATTCCTAACACTATGGCTACCTCTGCTGTCTCTGCTCCCTCTTCCTCCACTGTCAAAGTCATCGACGAACACTTAGATCGTGCTAGCAGCTGGGACGGTGAACAGACCAATGTTTTTTTCACCGAATAAAGGCTACTACGAGATACTTCTCCGTAGAAGACTCAATTTGTCAAATAAAAACCTTCTACAGGACGTTATTTTTGGTCTCGCCATGTCCGTGACTATCGCATAGGTCCACCCATCCCTGCTGCTCCTAACTAAGACAAATCTTAAAATATCATGTCGAGACCGATTCGATATCGTGCTCGCCGTTACACCAAGTTGGATGGATATTTCTTAGCGTGTGCGTGTCAACACCGTTAAATACCGATAGAATGTTACAATTATCTCTAATTACTTTCGGTATTTGTGTATATCGCTGAGTTACGTAAATGACATCTGTGTTTTTATGTCGTCCACGAGAAAATATCCTAGATGGATTTGCTTGCTTATCTAGCATAACGTCGTCGTATACAACTAAATTATTAATTCCACCGTTAAGATCATCAACGGATGGTGCATCATTGATATGGTGATAAATTCAATAACATCGTTATTTATCAGCGACGCGTTTTCATTAAAATCCTTCAATACTTCATAACATCGCTGATCGTCGACGCTTGGTGCAACTAAATATAATTTGTCCCATTTTAGCCATCTCATTATCAAATTTAGCAACAACTGTGTTTTACCAGATCCTGATGGGCCTATTATTATCATTCTAATCGAATTTGGTAGTGCCACATGATGTTTAACTGGTTCACGTTTTTTTTGTGGCAGAAAAATCAATTACATTCATGACATAATTATCATGGATCTATATTGTGTAAAATGTCGTTCACGTACAGGTACAATCGGTTTAGCTACTGTTACGACGCGTAATAACAGATTAGCTCGAACAGGCACATGTGAAGTATGTGGAACAAAAAAATTTAGATTTATTTCTGGACAAGAAAAACCGGCTAAAATAAAACCGGCTAAAAAAAAGAAACATGGCGGTGACATCGCCGCAGGATTAATATAATTACCTGGCGCTCCCTGGGCGAAATATCCTGGAGAAAAACATCTTCCCGGATATAATTATTGTGGACCAGGAACTCAACTTGGTCTTAGGCTTGACAATGATATGCCAAAATCTGGCGAGGAACTAGTAAACGCTATCGACGATGCGTGTCTCATTCATGATATTGCTTATCGAAGCGGCGATATTCAACAAAGACATCTCGCTGATGTAAATTTAATTCACGCGTTAAATTCAATACCTAACAAAAATATCAGAGAAAAATTAGCTAGTTGGATAATTAAAGGTGCAATGAAAGGCAAATTAGTATTCGGCGCTGGTTAGAATAGTGGAGTCGATTTATTATTCTCCCGCTGGATTTTGGCGTGGCAAATCAGCAATTGCCAAACTTGCCAAAACAGCAAAAGTAAAAATTCCCGTTGCAGCGTCGTGGTTATCTAAGCAGGCCGTTTGGCAGATTTATCTTCCTCCGCCAAAGCGAATTGAACACGCACATTTCGACGTTAACGTACCTAATGAAGTTCATCAGGCTGATATCATGTTTCTTCCTCACGACACCGTTAATGGTAAAACTTACAAATATGTGCTGACCGTCGTTGACATCGCTAGCAGATACAAAGAAGCAGAGCCATTAATAACTGAGACAGCCACCGAAGTTGCAAACGTATTTGGCCGAATTTATCAACAAGGACCTTTAACTTGGCCAAATTTGCTTCAAGTTGACCCTGGTAGGGAATTGCTTGGCGCGGTTTCATCAATAATGAAAAATATAACACAAATATACGGCGCGGGCATGCTGGAATCCATCGAGATCAAGCGATTGTTGAGCGATTCAATAAAACACTTGCTGAGCGATTATTTGGATATCAGTATGCGAGGAAATTTATTTCTGATGAGCGATCTCAAGAATGGTTCAGAGATTACCTCATGTCATTAACGCGATAAATAATGAAATAACTCGAACAATAAAGATGAAACCAGCGATGGCAATTACGAAGGCAATTATACCAATTCAACGACGTGATTTTTCAACTCGGCCGGTTTTAGGTAGTATTATTGTGTGTTAGTTATATAAGCTTGGCGAAGCTGAAGGCGGCCGAAAAAGAGCGACTGATCCAGTTTGGAGCGTTACATCACATAAAGTATCTACCGTAACAAGGTCATCAGGAAGGCCGGCAATTTATTTTCTTGATTCGCTGGCTCCTCAACGCGGATTCACTCGTGAAGAACTGCAAATAATTCCAGCAGATACTCAATTACCACCTAAATCGCTTAGGTAACGCGTCTGTTGCATTCTAAACACGTCAATGTGACGTTTTCTCGGTTATGGCCGATATTATTATTTTTCCTATTCACGGTAAATTGCCGAAGATCATTTTTTTTTTATATTTCCATGCCATTACACAATTACAAATCGCTCAGTGATTGTTCTGCTGTTGTTTTAACATCATTATCGCGTCCACGTCAAGGTCGAATTTGAAATTATTTTTTTTATCAAACTGATTATAGCTGGACAATTTTTTCCTAATTATATCCTCGCAGGTTTCATCGTTAGTTATTGTCGCATCTAAAACTATTCGCGCCAACTGAGATATTTTTCTAACTCTAGATACGGCTAAATAGACCAATTTGACCTTTCCATGCGATCATCGACGATCCAAACTCGAGTATCTGAAATAGTCAATCCCTGCGACGAGTGAATTGTCATTGCATATCCAAGCGTCCACGGAGATTTATTTGCGTTTAGTGCATCCTTGACTAAATTAATATCGACGGCGACGATGTCATTTAATACTAAAATTTTTCTTTCTTGTCCTGGCACGTCGACGTTGATATTTTGTTGTCGCGTGTCAACTGGGCGATAACATAACGGTACCGGCAGTAAGGGAAATGTATCCTGTTGATGTTGAAATAATTCTCGCTGAAGTTTATCTCGAACTATTTTTCTACTAACAACTATCAAATCATTTGGCCTCCATGACAGAAAAAATCCTTCATTGATGTTTCTGAAATTATTTCTCGCATTATACTGCATTGAACTTTATTTGATTGTAATCGAATTAATTTTTTAAATTCACTCAACGCCGCATCGAGAGATCTATAATCGGCGTCAACTTCCTCGTAATAATCAACAAAATTCTTCAGCCAGTCATGGGCGATTCACCATCAATCGGACCTGGTTGACCTTGATCGCCGCACATGATTACGCCGGTATTTTTCAACGAGAAATAATTTTAATGTTTCTAATGGAACTGTGCAAATTTCGTCAAACATTATTATCTTATTGACATATTTGTCGCCCATTCTTGAGCAATTCCATGAGCCTCCGCTGTATTTGAAATAACTATGATAAGTACAATAATTAACTCCACGATGTTTCATTTCCTTTGCTCATCTATGTGTCGGCGTCAACACGATTAAATCAGAGTTTTTAAATAATTCCATTACTCGAGTTGTTTTACCTGAACCGTCTGACCCGTTCCCGTAGATAAATTTATGTCTCGATATTGGATCGTGTACGCATGGCGACTCACAATAATCAACAATATTTTCGTTTTTTACTCTCCACGTGCCCCATAAACCATCGCCAGATAAATTTTCCAACAGCGATGAATATTTTTTATCAACATAGAATGAATCAGTAGCGCCTCTAACTGCGTCATTGGGGAATTTATTTATCATGGAAAGTAAATTTATACTTACATATGCAAGCATCGAAGATCTTAAATGAGTATATTGAGGTGATTCTCCATCGAGATAACTAACCACGGTACCTAATTTCGTTCCGTCACTAAGATGAATATTTTCTTGACTACAAAACGTATTTTTCTCAGTTGTATCAACGATTATAAAATCCAATTCGGCGTCGTCGATGATTAACCTGCAATGATGTCGTTGATAATCATACGCGCCACCTTCGGTAAATTTTCCAATTATTCTCCTACCTAGGTCTTTTGCTGTCTTGTCGTCATGATCAGTTGGCAACCAGACGTCAGTTTGTTTTTTATACGATATAATTGCTTCACTGACTATCAACGACGTTAACATATCCGAATCTAGCATATATCGAAGCAACGCCGTGTGAACCCAGCGTCGTTGCGAGAAATGCCTGCCAAACCAAACGTAGCACATTTTATGTAAATTATCGGCAAATTTAAATGATACAACACGAGCAAATCCGGTAATGGGAAAATCTGGCAGAGGGCCGTTATTTCGCTACAAGGATGTCAAAATTTAGCAAAATATTCAGCACAGTCGCCATATCCTAGAAAACTTCCAGGATAACACGCAACCATGTCAAACGATATCATATCGGCGTAATTATATTTGGTGTTCCATAATCCGCCGTGACCGTACTCGACGCAACTTTCTTGGATATCTTTGAGAAACTCACCTCGCGTTGGCTTCCAAAGATTTTTTTTCCCTGGCAGCGTGAGCAGCAACTGATGGAACAGTAAAACAACTAGATAATTGCTTGGAATTTATCTAATATTTTTCTGCTAATTCGCTCATCAAGTCGTGAAGTATTTCATTTCTGTACACGTCACCGTTAGGTCGCACGAATTGGTCGCATTCTTCATCGCTGCAAAACAACCACACCTACACTGGATCTGATTTGCTTATTTTGTAAATAAAATCGAACATTTCCTTAGAATTTTCCGTAGAAATTTCTGAATAAAATTTAACAGTACGATCTCGCGGAAATATCGTTACCGCGCTCGTCCACGCATGAGAATTATGATCGATTATGTTAATCGGCGCTTCTCGAGATTTATATGGAGACTCATATAAAATCTCTCCCGATAACGACTTTACCGTTATTGGAAATTTTAATTTTCCCGACAACGTAGCAACGTCGCTTATTGACGCGCCTTTAGTAACTGATTTCGCCCAGGTATTTATCAAAGATAACCGTAACGAAATCAAACCAGATCCGCGTTTTATATTTTTTAGATGTTCTATTACTCACTCAGCTACGCAGTTTATTCCCGGAGATAATTTCATTGGGGGTAGATTTTTAACATCTGGTCGATTATTTAACCGATAAATTCCATAAACAACCTCGGTGACTGGATAAGATCTATCATAATACGGTTTGTCTATGCCGGTTAACAAACCAGGCTTTGAGCTATCAGATAAAATAACATTTTTCCCCCACTAATTACAGGGTCGCGTTTATCTCGAATAACCCAAGCATCGTCGGACATTTGTGCAATAAATTTTATTCGAAAAATAAATTTCTCATCGGCGTGGTTAATTTTAATATAATCAGTTATACTTTCTGCCCGCTCATCTGTCATGGTATGATCGATTTCGTTTGTTTTCCACGTCGTCCACGTATGAATCGCTTTGTCGTCGAAAAATTATTTCTTGGCTTTATTCGTTGATAACTATGAAGCATCATGCGACGGCGTTGTCAGGCATTGCAAATTAAAAAAACCAGTTGGTACTGTTAATAATTCTGGTTATCTTCATTTTAGAGCCGGAGAGAAAACTTATTATTGTCACCGTTTTATTTTCGAATGTTTTAACGGACCAATTGAGAATGGCCTTGTAATTGATCACGTCGACGGAAATAAATTGAATAATTCCATTATCAAACCTTCAAGCAATTACGTCAAGTGAAAATTCTTTACGAAGAAAACCTGGTAAACATAATAATAAACACGCTAAAGCTATTAAATCAATTAACATGGAAACCGGCGAGAAGATGATATTTCAGTCAATGAACGCAGCTGGTAAATATTTTGATATTAATTCATCCTCAGTGCGATATGTTGCAGAAAAAATAACCAAATCAAGATTCTCATATAAATTCGGTGACTGGATTAAATTTTCCTACGTTCCACTAATTTTAGATGATTAAATTTCAACAATATAATTTATATATTCACATTTTTTTGTATTAGAAATACGATATTCAGTATAATAAACGAGGAAAATATCAGCAATGTAATTGACGCTATTGAGAAATGAAAAATTAAAAAAATAACACTATCGGACGAGCTGGATGCTGAAAATATCATCGCCGACTCTGAAACGCTTGCTCAAAATAAACACGAAGGTAGATACGTTCTGCCGGCTGAAGACAAGTATATAAAGAAAATTCAATCAGCGATGTATCGATGAGTCGTCGATAAGAGATTTCGCTCCGTTATCGATTGCGATTGAGAAAATAAGATCAGAATTGTCCAACGAATATGAAGCAAAAGAAGTAATTAACACTCACGTAAGGCAATTAAGAAAAACAGTGAATGACAAAAAGTAAAATTTATCGAAATTATCTGTTATTTACTGAAATTATTGTTCTTTTTACTGAAATTATTTGGGTTTTTTTCACTGAAATTATTTGCTATTTACTGAAATTATTTGTTTTTTTAATGAAATTATTTGTTTTTTTACTGAAATTTCATGCAAATACCCCATCAAATTATAAAATTTGTACAAATTATTTGATTTTGACCACCAATTACCCACTCAAATTATAAAATTTGTACAAATTATTGGATTTTGACTACCAGTTACCCCATCAAAATTGTGAAAATTAAAAAAAAAAGATATTTTTGCTAATATTTATTGGTTTTTTTCTGGGGTTTTTTGTTGTTTTTTTTACGTAGCGGTTAAGATCTTACTAATAAATTAATGCTTAACGTTTCTCCGCGTAAATCAAGTAAATTTCCGGACTGATCTGTTAATCTAAAATTAATTCTCGATAACAAACTATTATGACACCGCAAATAAATCGGATTGATTGGTTCTTGTATAATTAAACATCCCGGTGGTTCTTTTGGCGAAAACGAGTAAAGAAAAAATCATCGCTGAACCTGATTTGACACTTCTGCGTCAACGCTATAGCTGCCTTCGACGACATCACAATCAAGATTAACCGCGACGATAGTTGTTATATTTATGATACCTGGTGAAATATGCTGTCCTTCTCCGTTTTGACTATTATCATGCTCAAGTATACTTAGTGGTGGTAGTATTTTTCTCCACGCGGCCTGTAATTCAAAGAATAACTCATCAATGACGTCAGTGACGGATTTTCTTAATTGTGTATATATTCCATATCATCTGCAAGCTGATTTAATATTTTCTACGCGCTTAATAATCTCACTACACGAACTTGATACATTAAAAATACACTCACGAAAATACTGCCGTAATCGCCGTAGTTGTTCTTGATGTTCCTGATTAACTTCTTTAAAATATATTATTATATTATTTAGAAAAATAGATATTTTTTATCATACCAGTAGGGACGATGTCGGTAGTAGTCGCTGCCGTGAAAATTCCACACCAAATCCTTACCAAAGACAAAAAATTCAATCTTAAAGTATATTCTATCATCAGATCTAAATTATTTCTGTAACTTGAAGTAAATTCGTGATAAGATTTCACGTCTGTGACATAATCAGATTTTTTAGGTTCTGGTGGCGCCGGTGGATGCAGGGGTTCAATTTCAGGCCAACCTAGGACGGTTCTTATCGTAGATTGATAAACATCAACGATCTACGGCGATTTTACCTCGATGATCGAAGTTAACGTCGGTTCGTACCTGGTTATTTGTATTCCAGGTTCATCTCCTGTTATATTTTTTATTCTATATAATAGCTCATTATTACTTTCATCGACCTGATAACTACCTGTTGGTAATCCAACAACGATCCAATCTGGAGTATCCGTGCCAGGTTTATTTTTATTAGCAAAAACAAATAAATTATTTGACAGCGATGCACCAAATGATGCTGATCTAATATTGGGCCAGCTGTGGTATACTCGCAGCTGCGACAGCGCGATTTCATCGACGGAGATTGCAATCGGAAAATTAATATTAAATTCCGGCTTAGTCGAGCTTGCCGATATGATCGTTGTTACTTGCGGGGTCGTGTTTGTCACGATCTGAGATAACTCTGACATTATTATGATCTGTAACTTTAATATCAGCCTGCGAGTAAATTTTTATCATCGCGGAAAATTCAAAGTCAGAAATAACTCCGTCGTTGAGACTTTCTGATAGCAACGAAGATAATTTCGTGTACGTGATCGTTGCCGCGCATAATTTGACCACGTACGAGGATAATTTTTCACTCGTGCATGATGATATTTTTTTTTGCAATAATATTAAGAACTTCAGCGAGCATCGTTGTCGCACAGATGCAGATCGTAACTGCAACCGGCGCCATATCGTCACCGCCGATAATATTATTTCAGATCCGGCGACAACTGCCGACACCGAGTAAAAATGACATCAATGATAACTAATCGTCGCTGATATTTTTTTATTTTTGCCTGATACGTATCTATGATGAGTTTTAGTGAATTTTGCCACTCACGCGCCTGATTGTATCTGTAATTGGACGGCGTCATTTATATTAATTTATATTGTGAATAAATTCCATAGCCCACCACGCCGGTGTTGGGGCAGTTGGTACTGCTTTTTCAGGCGGTTCTAACATAAATGTTTCTTCGAAGCCCTTATTCATCAAAATATTTAAAAATCCAAGGAATCGCTCATTAATATGATTCCAGTCGTATTCTTTGGTTGTGATTCTAAATCTCGTTTTCGAGAACACATATAACCGATACACGCCAGTAACCGGCGCGGTGTATTTGATAGTTTTATTTTCCTGCGTCCACGTTAATGATAAAAGTGATATTATTGACCTGAGCCGATGTTATAAATGGCGGAATCTTCATAAAGCTAGTTTTCGTGATAACTCCAGGTATCATAGCTTCAAATCCTTTAAGAGTTTCAATACTTGCTTCGATGCTGGTAATTTTTTTGTTAATTTCGGATATTTTTTTGTTTGTTTCACCGGCGGTTTCATCAACTCGCCTAATAGCTACGTTGGTCACCGAGCTGGTTTCGATGGCTTCTTGATTAATTTGTCTGATAGATTCATTAATATTTTTGATAGTTTCAGCGGTATCTTTGACGACTTTAGCGGCGTTTTTATTTACCTTGGCGGCTCTTTCGTTGATTTCATTAATTTCTCCTTGAGCATTTGTAAAATCAGTTATATGTGCGTTATATTCGGTTAGCCGAATTATATCTGCTAATTTGATGTTGCTAGTTTTTCATTTTCCATGCTGATCTTGAAAAATAACAACCTCGTCAGGATCTATTCCTGATATCGATAGAAGCTTGTTAACGTCGTCTTTGGTTGCGTACTTGGATAAATTGACATCAATTGTTTTTTGTTTCAATAATCCCGACAGCAGAGTTCTCCCGTAAATGACAACCATTATTTAATCGCGCTTGATTTAATTTGTTAGATGTATACCTAAGGACGACTTTGTGATGCGGCTGAGATGATTTTGATATCGCATCAAGGACGTTAATAGCTTCACTGCCGCATATTGGTGAATCGGTTAGAGTCTGGGTGGGTAACGTTGAATACCAAATCGGGATATTTAATTGTCTAGCATAATTTAGAAATTCTCTCGGCGGTGCTAGCCCGTACGAGTCGAAATAAATAATTTCACGTGGATTTATCGAATAAGAAACCCAATGCGTGCCAGGACCTGATTGTGAATCTAAATTTATAATTGCAGACTCGTTTAAATTTGGTCGATCCGGTAATTGATCTGGCATAAATACGCCTCTAAAGAATTTTTTTTTTTGTTTTTGCTTCGTTAGCTAAATCTAAATTTGACATCGGCGCAAGACTTGCTGAGTCTAAAAGCTTTTTGGATACAACCACAGTGTTCCTGGCAACCTTAGTTTTTTTATCGTATTTACCTCCGGATATTTTTTGTGCTATTTTACTACCATCGTATCCAGCAGCACCTAACCCTACTGCTTTCCCTATCAACAGCAGCGCCATCATTAACGCCAGCAACGCAGCGGCGAGAAGCGGAAAGATTCCACCTGTTTTAACCATGTCTTTGATTGCGCTCGGACTAAGATCAACCTGGACGCCAGTATTTACCGATTTAGCCTTTGTAAAATTTTTATGTTGAGTTTTAGTTAGCGACAGTTTATTTGGACCACCTTGAATTTGAGCGTTTTTTAACGTTAATTTTGTCCTGCACATTTTTGTCGTGCTTGATTGAATTTTTTCACCTGAACTTGAGTCAGAGTCACACTAACATAATCGTATGGCATTATAATTATATTGATGATTTAAATCGATGTCACATTTTTTCCACTGGTGCGTCAATGATTCTCATCCGGCAGCCAATACCTTCAAGAATCATAGTTCTATCACTAAGCATGACCGCGGTTACCTTAAAATTGACAGCACCCGGATTAGATATTCTGGCTTTGAAATGTATGTCAACGACGGATTGTTTTATCAAATCAAGATGTTCCAGTGAAAAATAATAACTCGAATAGAAATTTTTAAAATCCAGCTGCGATACTGGCAGGCCGGTATCAATATTTTGATCTCGTCCCATAAAACTTAACAACCGAAGATATCCGCGTGCCATTGAATTATTAGTAAAATCTAGTGATATTTCCTCGGTTGGTTCTTGTTTTCCGTTTATTCGCAACGATATTTCGCTGGCATCAAAATTATCAAATATCATATGGCTAGCTGTTTGATGATATCGATCAGCTCGTTGAAAAGCAACAAAAATATGCCTACGTGCGGAAACGCCCTGCTGAGATGCCATATGCCATATAAAATTACCGTTAATTTCTCTAGTAATAGTATCAGTGGTTGTTGTTAACCAGGACATCACTGATTTACCGCCCTGATCCATAAATGAAAGCAATTTATTTTCTTCGATCAACGACGGAGTCATCGCTGGCATCCACAGGGTAAGTCTACTTAGTACCACCTTGGCGTTATTATTAGCGTCAGCGCCTTCAGCACGATTACCTTCTCGCCAGATAGCGTCGTTGCTATTATCTTTTCGATAAAAAACGATAGTATGCTTGGCTCCAAAAATTACCTTCTTAAAATTTCTACAAAATCCAAATACGTGAGATAATGGAATTGCGCATGAAAATCTTCTATGGATACCTGATAACATAGCTTTACGCGCAGCAAATCCTAGATTAAAATTAGGATTAGCGCCTATAACTACCGGTTCAACATTAGCGGCGGTAGCAGCGTCAGTAAACATATTTGGTCGTCTTATATCAAACTGAATATTATCAGGATGATCGGAATTATCTTTGGCGAACATCATGCTAGGACCAGCTGATCTAGCAAAATCGTCTGAGTACCTAGCTAGGCCTATAATTGTCGTAGCAACATCAACGTCGTTGTTAATTGATTCGATTTCTTTTCCGTCTACGAAATACGCGGCGCTTTTAAATAACGCCATAATACCGTTATTGACGAATCCAACCGTATAATTTGCTAAATACTCGGTATTATCCGTTTTTGTGATTTCACCGACAACTTCGATGAACGCCTCTGATGGCAGAAAATATCTACTCGTATCATGAACCTGAACCTCAACTCGACTACTACTATTTGGTGTTACCGCGTCGTACGAGTAATGTTGATAATCGCGTATCGATGTATCCTGACTTATTTGTTCGTCCATGTCAAATGCTTCGTTAGATGCATGCTTGAACATTTTATTATAAAGATTACCTTCTAAAACGAAGACCACTTCCCGATATCATGCTAGTATTTATTTGATCAGCTCCTTGATCTATCAGCGACGCTAATTTTTGATTTGCCGCGTTATTTATTACCTTGCTAACGTCGCTAGGCATCACTTCGGTACTTGGTAATTTAACTGGCTGTTTTTTTCTGCGTACTAAATTTAATATTCTGTCCTTGACGGTACTAAGTACTTTGTCAGCAAAATCACTAGTAGCGGAAAGTGCTTTTTCACGAACAAATCCCATAGCTTTCATTGCTAATTGCTTAGCGATATGTCCAGCTTTAGGATCTATTCTCGTAACAAATCCCTTAACGACGTCACCGAATCCATCTCCGTAGGTAACATTGTACATGGGCAACCGCGCGTTTACCACGCGAGCCTGCGTAGGTTTACGATGATCTTTGTGAATTATCATTTTATTCAATTAGTCATTTATTTAACTAATCGCTGTGGTCGTCGACGATTTCATCAATTAAATTTGTATAAACGTGGACGTCCATAATACCGCCGCAAACTAATCGCTGACAAATATCATTTGCCTCGTTGATTATTTGTGGTGAATTATTTCCAGCTCGTTTCCCTCCAATAAGAACCTCTAGCCGAGATACGTCATTAACGACGTTATCGGGGCAGATAGAATTAGAACCGCTATCGGTAGCAGTGGGGCCGGTTTGTTCTCTCATTTCATATACATATTTTCTAAATCTTTTATAATCCGGATCATCAAGATTAACCCTGCTTTTCTATGAGCAAAATATAACGCGTGAATCCAATCATGCTCGGTAACAACATCATAACTTTTTTTCTCCAGATATTTTCCATTATCTTTATATTCGAATGTAGCAATACGAATTAATTCATTTTGATCTTTCATTTTTGAGAGAGTATCTTCATTAAACATAGTTTCAGTTATAAGACCATGAAATGTCGATTCATCTTTTGGAATATCAGAAGGTTCTTCCGCCTGAAATATTTCTTCCTTTGGAGTTACTTTTTCCCGATTAACTTCTTCAACAAATTTTTTATAATTTGGATAATTTAAATCAAGCTTTTTATCTTTATAGAAAGTAAAATATAATGCATTACTCCAATCACATGGATTTACACGATTAACATAATTTTTTAATAAATATTTATCTCGCTCATCGTAATCATGTACGGCAATTTCAACCACACGATTACGATTTTTAAGAAATTTTGAAATATCTTTTCTAAATAATTCGTGTGCCAATAGTTCTCTTCGTTGTGCAGGTCTTTGTGGAGGTTGTTGTAAAACTTCTTGTGGAGGTTCTTCTTGTCTCTCTCTGTTAAATCTCCGCATAAAAGCAGCATAATAGCTGCCTTTTTTTGTTTATCTCGTAATTCAGAGACATTTAACCTTGCTTTGAGCATCCAATCAGCAAATTTTTTACGGTTAGCAACAGTAACACCTTGAGCTAAATATCTTTGTTTTTCTGCAAAAGCTCCATAAGCAAAATCACCAAAATTTTCAAAATCTTTTTCGAAATTAAGCGGAAATTCCATCATCCTGATCAATCCATATTGACTAAATTTATTATCGTATTTTATTTTTTTGGTGCAGCTGCAGGTACATCTACAGGTACAACTGCAGGCGCAGGTCGAGTTTGCTCTTCGATTCTTTTCAACATTGGAAGAATACCTGTTTTTCTAGCGTCAACATCTTTAACATCTCCTAATATAACTCGTTCAGTTGCTTCAGTAACTGGTTTAAATAAAACTCAGTTGACTCTCTAAATCCTTTTTATGCGTCTTCGACTGCACGTATTTTTCGTGTAACAGATTCTCTCACGGGAATATATTTTTGTATTGCTTCTTGGCGTTCTCGTGCTAATCGAGTAGTATATGCTTCTCCGACATCCATTAATATTAATATACTAATAATTTCAATTAATCTTTATAAAAAAAATTACGGATCGGTCTCGACAAGATATTTTAAGATTTTTTTCAATTAGGAGCAGCAGGGATGGGTGGACCTATACGATAGTCACGGACAGGGCGGGACCGAAAATAACGTCCCGTAGAAGGTTTTTATTTGACAAATTGAGTCTTCTACGGAGAATTATCTCGTAGGAGCCTTCATTCGGTGAACAAACCTTGGTCTGTTCACCCTCCCTGCTGCTTCGTGCCATTTGGGAGGCTTTGTATCTTCGCCATCCCTTTAACATACTCATTGTTGGACCTAGCGGTTCAGGCAAAACCGAATTCGTCAAACGTTTGATCGAACATAAACATCATTTGATCGATCGACCACCTCAACGCATCGTGTGGTGTTACAAAGAGTGGCAATCGGCGTACAGCCTCTTGCGAGAAAGTCAAGGCGATTCCATCATGTTTATGGAAGGCATTCTTAAAGAAGACAACGGAATCGTCTCTGACTCCCGTCAAACCCATTTGGTCATTTTCGACGACATGTTTGGAGAAGACGAAGAAGAAATTAAACTGTGGTTCACGCGAAAAAGGGCATCATCGTAATGCCAGTGTCGTTTACATCACTCAAAATTTGTTTCAACAAAGTAAAGCCCATCGCACCATAAGTCTCAATGCACAATACGTGGTCTTGCTTAAAAGCCCTCGAGATAAATCGCAAGTGCAAGTCTTAGCCAAACAGTTAGGAACGCCTTGGCTGACTCAGGCGTACGACGATGCCACTCAAACTCCACACGCTTATTTACTCGTCGATTTGAAACCTACGACCCCCGAGGATTTGCGATTTCGTACCTAATTGTTTCACCACCGGTGCCAAGACGGAGGGCCTGTCCTGTACACGTCTCCGTCCTCGACTTAATTTCACTCAAAAAAAATCTATAAAAACATCAGACACATTTCGTCTGTCTCACAGTTTGAACATGACGTCCCTTCAGTCGCATCTTCCCGTCAAATTGATTCGTGCCTTGTATGGCATCAGTCGAGAGAAAAAATCCACAAATACGGGCTCGTGTCTTAGAAACTAGTCTCAAAGAAGTCTTCCGATGGTTCACGGTGACAGCACGTCAATTACTACAAGGGATCATTCAGATTCCTCATCAAACCAAACGCTTTTTGATCGAAACAAAGTCGCTTTGACCCAACTGGCCGATCTCCGCATGTACACTCAAACCAAAAAACAAATCATTTTGAAACCTGGAGGGAGCGGTAACCTAGGAAGGGTCATCATTCGCTCTCTCTTATGATGGGATCCTAATGCTCCCAAAGTTCTCCCCAAGAAAAAAGTCAAACGAAGCTCCAAGGAGAAGAAAAAGAGCCACGGTGTCGAGATCAGGACCCCAAGGAGACCCGTGTCTCCAAGAACTTCTCCAGTGGCGGGACCCTCCTCTTACCAGTCACCACGCCGGAAAAAGAAAAGTTCACAGAAAAAGAAGCAGAGAAAAAGTCCCCAGAAAAAGAAAAGCCTACAGAAAACTAGTCGCAAGAGAGGCACTTCGGCCAGGACGCAACTTTACACTCGCAAACTACGACCTGCAACGGCGGTGACCGCGTCTCCGGTAGCCTCAGGTTCATTCACTTCTCAGTTGATAACACCAAGAACTTAAAAGTACTTGGAGACGTTGATCACGCCAAGAACTTCTCCGTTGATGACCCCAAGAACTTCCCCAGTGGCAGGACCCTCCAATTTAGCGGTAGTGGCCGCTGCTCACAAAGTACCTGCTCCCAAAATCAAAGTTCAAGAAAGATCGCGCATGTTACAAAGTTTACTGGATTTGTCCAAGCAAGAACTGCCTCGATTTAGTCCGTTGCGTACCCCTGCACGACGTGTCATGCCTGTCCTGAAGTTGATACGACGTAAAGACAATCAGTGGCGACGCGTTCCAGTACAGAAAGGTCTGTGACCAAGTAGGGGTATCAGTGTTTTTAGCGCTCATGAAGACTCAAAGATGTCACCCTCCAGAAACATCCCTCTTCTAAAACCCAAGGAAAGAAAAGGAAAGGACTACCTCCTCGTTTAGTCAAACATGGGGACATGTTATCTGTCCTGTCCAAAGCTTCTCCACCCCTACGAAAAAAACTCATTCAATCAGCCTCCAAAGAGGTCATCGATACCGTGTGCGAATGTTGTTTGAACGTGTTGAAAGGCACGATCCCTTTGTCCAAACACCAGAAACAATGCTTAGGCAAACATCGTCATGTTCTTCGCCAAATGGTTCAAAAGAAAATCCCCATTCGTCAGAAGAAGAAGATGTTGGTCCAACGTGGTGTAATTATACCCCTCTTGCTAGTCCCCTTGCTGAAAGGAGTCTTGGGAACCATTTTGGGAGGACTGGTGGGAGCAAGATAAAAAGGACCTCTGAAGTCCCAAGATCTCAGAATTAACCCTTGACAGCCCATGGAAGGACGAAAACTAGCTTTAGTGCCTTACAAACGATGGATGGAATACCATCGTTGGCAAGAACAACGCACCCCGCATTTACCTCCCAATCCCAATTTGAGCGACACGTCCCAGTTACAGCACGAATTGCAGTCCTTGATGGAATGCCAAGATTTGTCTGAAACAGAAAAATCGCAAAAGTACGGTCAACTCTTGCAACGACTGCAACTCTTTCACCAGAAAGCCTCAGAAGAATCAGCTCTTCCCACTCTGAAAGATTTTAAGACCTTGATGAAAAGTCCAGCACCATCACCACTACCACCATTACTGCCAGTGACCAAGACAGAAAAAGGAGAAGAAGAAGAGGAAGGGTTTCAAACTCCACCAGAAAAAGTACGCAAGTTAACAACACCACCTACCTCCAGAATTGGATGGATTAAAAAGATGATGACCACCCCTTCTTCATCAGAAGAGAAAAAGAAGGTGAAGACAGAAGTGAAACAAGAACCGATATTCCCTGTTCAGACATCCTCCCCTGCAACACCTATTGCTGGTCGCATACGCAAATCATTGCAATCCATGAAATTTCCCCAAGAGAAAAAGAGTAGCATCCTCCAAGAGTGGTTGCCTTATAAACATACAAACAAAAAATGGAAAAAGTGTTAGCCAGCATTTGCTACGATCCCTCCTATCCTGCAGGTTACGCAGGAGTTCAAAAATTGTATCGTGATGCCAAAATGCAACTGAAAAGTCTCCGTTTACCTCAAGTGCAACGATGGTTACAAGAACAAGCTACTTACACTTTACACAAACCCATTCGACGCAAGTTTTCCAGAAGTCGCACCCGAGTGGAAGGCATCGATCATCAATGGCAAGCCGATTTAGCCGATGTCTCTCATTTGGACAGCTACAATCGCGGCTACAAATATTTGTTTTGTGTCATCGACGTCTTTTCCAAATTTGCCTGGGTCGTACCCTTGACTTCCAAATCGAGCAGTGAGTTAGTGCGAGCCCTGCAACGGGTGTTGAAACAAAGCGGTCGTCACTCTCTTCGATGGCAAACGGACAAAGGTACCGAATTTCTGAACCAAGCTTTCCAAAAAGAATTAAAGAAACGTGACATTCATTTTTTACCATTGAGAATCCTGAAACCAAAGCCAGCATCGTGGAACGTTTTCAACGCACTTTGAAAGAACGCATGTGGAAATATTTTACGCATCACCATGCTCTGAAGTACATCGACATCTTACCGCACCTGGTACAAGCGTACAACCAATCTTACCATCGAAGTATTGGACGTGCCCCGCAAGAGGTGACTCCCGAGAACGAAGTGCTGGTGTCTGATCGCCTGTTTGGTAAGTCCCAGACGAGAGCTGTCCCCAAGAAAAGTAGAGTGTTGGCGGTAGGAGATTGGGTACGCATTGGCAAAACCAAACGCACTTTCGACAAAGGTTACTTACCTAACTGGACAACCGAATTGTTTCGTGTCACTGAACGAGTGCATGGCCCTGATCCTGCCGTCTATAAATTGGAAGACATGAAAGAAGAAGTGCTCAATGGAACGTTTTACTTAGCCAAGTTAAACGTGTCACCAAAAAGGAAGACGACGTGTACGACATCGAAAGCATTCTCGAACGCAGAACCCGTAAAGTGGGCAAACGACGTGTCAAAGAAGTCAAATACGTTGGAAAGGATATCCACCCAGTTTTGATTCTTGGATCGACGCTCCGCAAGTCATCGACTATAAAAAGAAGTGACCATCATGCCCTTTCACACAGACGCAGCTACGGTGACACGCCTCTGACTTTTAGTAATCCCGCGGACAGCCACAGAACTCTGGAATTATCAGCAATAACAACCAATTTTACTTAACCTTACCTAGTGACAGTTCCATGGAGGTGTTTCCCCAAGAACACGTTGTGCTGTTACACGGTCAAATTACCTCAGACCATCCAATTAGATCACGAAGCCCATTGGGAAGTGGCTTTGGTAGAAATCATTCACCCGACCCAAGTCCTCGATGTCCTTCTGAATCAAAATTTTTTACGGTGGAAGTTCATGACGGGCAAATGCAAAAGTACTTGAATCCCCATGTCAAATATGATCACAAAACCTATGATGACCAAACTCAAAAGTGGTCCTACCACTTGTTCGTTCCTTCAGGCTATTATTTTAGTGGTCAACATTTGGTCAGCACCATTACCTCCAGATTTAATGTCGTGTTTCTCAAAGCTTTGGAAAGTGTCAAAAAAAGTGTCACCATGGAGTACCACAAAGCAGCTCGTCGCTTCCTGATGAAATTTCACGGGGGTAAAATCATGTCTATTTCATTTTGTCCTGAATTGTTTGACATGTTGGGCGGGGACATGGACATGAGAATGACCATGATCAAGAAAAATGAATTACCAGTCATTTCCGACAACGATTCTTTTAGCAAGTTATTTCGTTTCCCGGTAGAAATGAACCAAGGACTGAATTTGATCTTTGTGTACTCCGATGTGGTGGAGTACAACGTGGTGAGACACACCTCCGCACCGTTACTGCGTGTCATTCCTTTCAAAGTGGATTCTGCCACGGCCGCTGACGACGAAGGGGGAAACACTTATCAAGTTCACCGCGAATTTGTACATCCTCACTATTTGCCTGTCAGCAAGTCTTATTTGGACACGGTCAACGTTGCTATAAAAGGAGATCTGGGACAAAATATTCCATTCACCAAAGGGAAAGTCACGGTGAAACTCCATTTTCGAAAACGGTTCTCTCACGAGTTGTAAGTCATGTATCCAGTGTACCGAGGGGTTGCTCGACAGCGAGCACACGGTTTAGGAGATATGTTAAAATCGGCCTTTCGTTCGGTGGCTCCGGTGTTGAAACCGATGGTGACACGCGGATTGCACGCCTTGAAAGATGCGGCATTGACACAAGGCAAAGAATTTCTCCAAAATGTCATCATCGACAGACAAAATCCCAAAGAAGCCTTTATGAGGGCAGGCAAAAATGTCTTGCTGCAAACAGGTAAAGACCTTTTGGGCCGACGAGAAACACCTATAAATGCCCTACACGCTACCGAGTCAGGCATTCCTACTTCCTTGAAGCCACAACAAGGACAAGGCAGAAAGAGACGACGAAGAAAACACCCTTTCACCAGACTTCACACGTCTAAAGCTAGATAGACAAAGAAAAGAAGAACCGTCCGAGACTTAGACGTTTTCGATTATTGAGAAAGAGAAAAAATGATGCACCAAGAGTCTTGTGCTTGTTCCAAGTCGGTACTAGATATGTTTGCCATGCCACCCACCATGATGACGATGCAAGAACCCCAATTGGTGGAATCTCACCCTGTCTCCTCTTTGACGGATTCAGCTCCCATCGAGTTTGATATCAAAGGGCAGCCCGAAGATTACATCGATCTGAAAAGCAGTTACCTGTATTTGAAAGTCAAAGTAATCAAAACGGACAACACCAATCCAGGAGGCGATGCTAGAGTAGCTCCTGTCAACAATTTCATGCATTCCTTGTTCAGCGACATGGACTTGTACTTCAATAACAAACTGGTCAGGAACAGCATGGATACTTACCCTTATCGTGCCTACCTGGAAAATCTCTTGACGTACGGAAAAGAAGCCAAGAATACTCATCTGGATGCTTGCGTTGTATGGAAACCTGACACAGCGGGTGATAACACGTTTAACGATACAGCCCTGACATCAGATGACGATCCTCACAATGTGGGGTTTAGCACACGTAGAAATAAAATTCTGCAAGGACGTAGTATAGAACTGATGGATCGTCTGCATTTGGACATGTGGTTACAAGAAAAGTATTTACTGAACGGGGTGGATATTCGCCTGAGACTGAATCGTAGCAGTACCGCTTTCCATTTGATGGCCCATGCTAACGAGTACAAAACCATCATCCAAAAAGCCAGGCTCTACGTGCGACGCGTGGAAGTGTTACCCAAAGTGGGAAACGACATCAGTCAAACGTTGAGCAGAACGACCGCCAAGTATCCGATACGACGCGTGGAAGTAAAAACGTTCACCATTCCTGCTGGACAGCGATCCATGATCATCTGTTCCAAGGCCAGTAACCAAAGCGTTTGATCATTGGTATCGTCAAGAATTCAGCCTTCAACGAAGTCCACAACGAAAATCCTTTCCTGTTTCATCATTATAACGTAGCCAAGATCGAAGTCAGTCGCGATGGCAAGACACTGTGTACCCGACCCTTTGAGCCTACGCTTGGTGACAGGAATTACTTGAGTTCGTACTTGTCCCTATACGAAGCCACTGGACAGTTAGGAACCAATACCAGTCACGGAATATCGTACGAGGATTATACAGGAGGCTACGGCTTGTGGGCTTTTGATTTCACTCCAGACCAAGGCAGCGAAGAGGTACAGTTCCACCCTATAAAATCCGGCCAGATTCGTGTGGAACTTCAGTTTACTAATCCTCTACTGATACAGTGAACGTCCTCCTGTGTGCAGAATTTGACAATACCATAGAAATTAACAGTTTAAGAGAAGTCATTCTAGACTATTAGAAACCATGGAAGACTGTTATCCCTCTTTACCTAGTGGAGAATCTTTAGACATGGAATGTGGGGAGACCGTGGAAGAAGAAGAATCCCAAGACAAAGACGAAGAAGTTATCATGATGAAGTCAAGATGGCCAGAACAAGAAGCCCATTTAGGCTCCTGTTTTGCTACAGTCCTGGCAGATAAAATGAAAGTATTAATCAAGGAAGAGTGCTATGGATGTCAAAACGATCATCCCAGTCAAATTCAACACGATAAATGTCTGATGCTGAGTCAAGAAGAAAAATCGGACGAGTATCTGGACAAAGCTTGGGGTCTCATCTCGAAAGAAGTCTTGTTGCATCAGTGGTATAAAGGTTTGCGTGAACATTCTTGTCCTCCATTAACGCCTCTGGAGATCCGTCGCATCGAATCTCTCTTTGACCAGAGTAAGAAGTCGGAGCAAAACGCCTTTTACTTGTCAGACATTTTCCAAGACAAAATCAGGATCGAATTGATCACTTATCATTACCTGTGAAGAAGAAGAAAACCACACAAATAAATGGATACCTGGGAACTTTATTATCTTTTGAACCACAGTTCGTATACTGCTTCTTGGAATCCTGTCGTCTGTGCTAAAGATGAACTCCCTCATCGCAAACCTCAAGACCATCAAGCTTATGTGATCAACACGGACGACACTCATACCCCAGGAACCGACTGGGTAGCCATCTACTTCCCTCAAGAAGGATGTGTGGAATATTTCGATTCGTATGGATTGCCTCCTTTGGAAGACGATATCATTGACTTTATGAGATGAAATGCTCAGACCAAACGATTCAATAATGTGAAATTACAAGGCACAGATTCCTTGGTGTGTGGACAATATTGTATGTATTTTCTGCATCATCGCAGCCTGGGCTATTCCTTAGAACATTTAGTGACTCATTTTGATCCTCGTTCTTCTTCTAGAAACGATGTGAAAGTAGGTCGATGGTTTTGTGACCATTATGCTTATCTTTTGTCTCAAGCTAGGAAACGTAGTGTCCATCAATGGCCTAATGACTTCCAACAGTGGAAATCACAATTTCATTCACAACGTTGTCAGCCCTGTCCAAAATAATGTGTTAGTTGAAAAAAAAATGTTTGTGATTTCAAAAAAATATTTGATGTTATATTGTTTGATTATTGATAAAAATGTTATAGTTGTTTGTGTCAAGTGATTTTGAATAAAAAATGTTGTGTTTTGAAGAAAAAATGTCTTTATAGTTTGTTTGGCTATAGGAATCTTGATTCATGCTCTTTGACTTCTTACTATCCCTCTCATGACACTCATTGAACGGTCCGACTCGAAAACCGTGTAGGGATGTTTTCCTTTACGTCCATGCTTTGACTTTAAAACCCCGGGTAGTGTCCAGTCTAACCATCCATGGTCGACTCATCCTCCTACGAAAATGTGCTCCAGACTAGTTAAGCTAAACGAAGCCTACGTGAATTTGCATAGGGTCAGACACAGTCTGATACCGAAGCCAGAAGAGATAGAGAATGTGAGAATGTTAAAAGTCACTGAAGATTTGATAGAAGAGCTCTTCAGGGATGAAATTAACAGGGAGAAAGAAGAATGGACAGAGAAGTACAGACTTCAGAAACAGCAGAGAGAGCAGCAACAGCAACAACAGCAGCAGCAGCAACCTGAACCTGACAGAGGCTTTGTCGATTGTCGTATCGATGCCGAAGAGTTCTTGTTCTTTTTCCGAAAAAGCAGATGTTATCCTGGGAGAAAGCCTATTGTCAGAGGAGGCCGCCATCTTAGAACTTAAAAAAAGATTGCTATAGCAAACAAAAAAACAGCCTTTTCAGGGCTACCACAACCTCTGGAAAAGAAATAACAATCGATTGCCTATGATAAGTTCAAAAAAAAATAAAAGTGCGTTTATAAGCACATGAATTGTTTATCTTACTTAGAAAGTGTGTGTGTGTGTGTGTGTGTGTGTGTGTGTGTGTGATTATAAGCGCTCACGTATGTTTGTGTGGATAGTCGATTATGATAATGTTTATTTGTTGTTTGAAGTGTGGGGATAGTAGATTTGGGTTTGATTTGACTGCTTTACGTATGTGGATAGTATATTATTTGTTTAATGAAATTTTTTTAGAATAGTGATGGGTAGTATAAAAGAGTGAGTGTTTCTTTTAGGTCCGCGCGTTGTTTGGTCATGATCTAGGTAATATAAGTTTTGTCTTAGAGGATGTTTTCCTTCACGTCCGCGCGTTTTAAGTGATATCTAGGTATTATAAGTTTTGGGTTTTAGGGGATGTTTTCCTTCACGTCCGCGCTTTTCATATAAATTGAAAACCGTTAGGCAGTCTAGTTACCCTTGTTGATTGATCAACACTAGAGAATGAACACCAGACTAGCTAAACTGTTAGAACTCCAGATGCACCTGGAATACGCCAGGCGCATACTAAACGAACTGGCCGCGGAGGCCATAGTCGAAGAGGGAAGGATAAAGAAGGAAGAGGAGGAGAGAAGACAGAGGGAAGAGGAGGAAAAGAAAATAGGAGAGAGGATGGCTTACAATATTCCAGAGACAGAGGATTGGGGTGTTGAAGCCAATTATCCTCCCTCTGCGCTCCCAGTCAAAAGAGTCAGCTGGAAAGATTGGAGTAGAAGATGTGTGTGTGGTGCCAGGCCTGGAAGGTGCCATCATTAACCAGGTGTAGTGGAGTTCTTAAAAAAACAGCCCTTTTCAGGGCTAGCCAAATACCTTGAAAAGAGATAGTAATCCATTTGCCAATGTGTGTATGTAGAGTAGTGTGAATATAAACACTGACTCGTTTTTTCCTAGTGTGAATGTATGTGCTTGTGTTTGTAAGCGCTCACGTACGTTTGTGTGGATAGTAGATTATTAGGTTTTGTGAGTGATAAAGTAAGTTTGTGTGGATAGTAGATTTGGGTTTGATTTTAATGCTTTGAGTGTGTATAGTAGATTTTGGGTTTGTTTATTGCTGCTTCGCGTATGTGGATAGTAGATAATATGAGATGAGAAAAGTAGGGATGTTTTCCTTCACGTCCGCGCATTTTAAGTGATGATCTAGGTAATATATGATTTGGGTCTTAGGGGAATGTTTTCCTTCACGTCCGCGCTTTTCGTATAAGAACTCATAGCATTCGTCGTTCGGGCCATTCTACGGAATAAGCGAAAAGAAAATGGTAGCTGTATCTGACCTGTTCAACAACTTAAAGGAAACATACTATTGGATGATAGACAGTAAATATGTAGTTGAAAGAATTGAAAGAGAATGGAGGATAAGAAACAGTCTGGACTTTGCTAACAAAGTAACAGTAACCAGGGAGAAGATAGAGGAGTTAATAGAAGAAGAAGTGAAGAAGTTGAGAAGGTTTATTTATCATCCCTACGTCAAAATTGGAATGTTAAAAGAGGCCTTGGATAATGTTGTAGAAGTAACGTGTTATTTGGAAGGAATGGTGAAATGGTCAGATTGGTCTTTTGTCAAAAGGGGTCTGGAAAAGCTGAAGAAAGCTGAAGAACTAATCAGAAAAGTGATGGTGGAAGAAGTAAAGAAGATAAAGGAGAAATGGAGTAAAGAAAGAAAGGATAAGGAAAATTTAAAGAAAAAGGAAGAGTTTGAAAGGCTCAATCAGGATTGGATAAAAGTTCAGGAAAAGTTCAGAGCTCTAGGCCATCCTGACTGGATGCCTGAAAAGGAGAAGAAGAAGAAGACAGCAATAGTGGCAAAAGTGAGAAGATGGTTGAAGAAGTGGAGGAGTTAGAAGAAGAAGAAGAAACCCAAAGGCCCTTTTCAGGACCACTCATAGGTCTCAAAAAGACCTTGACTTTCATTGCCTACCCCTTTTATTTTTTTTAAAAAAAGGTAGAGACCCTTCCTTTTTCAATTTTCTCCTGTTCCATTTCCATAGACCCATAAGGTCGGGACCGTATTAAAATAGGGTCCCGACCCTGTTCTATTCCCCTTGTCCCTATAATGCCTATGATGTGTGTCCTGTTTGTCCAGTTATAGGGACAATGGGTAAAAACTAATGTTCTTTTCCCATATTAAATTCCCCTTGTCCCTAGACAGTCCTATCCCACCATGTTAAATTCCAATGTCCCTATAATGCCTTGCTGGTTTTCCCCATGTTAAATTTACATAGACCCTATATCGCCCCAGGGTGGTTTTTAATGAAAAGTCCCATTGTCCCTGAATCGTCCCTATTCACTACTCACGATTTCTGCGTTTTTATAGGACTGATTGTTGATATGTACCTGACAGATTCAACCGATACGAGCTTGTGAATATTTAAAAAGGTAAGTTATCAATACGTTAAAATCATTTTTGATGCTGCTATTGTTGATGGCAGCTACAGGTCTATTACTTTCTGCCGATTTTATTCAGACACAATTGGCAATCGTGGTCTCATTATCTGTTATACAGACATGTAATTTCTTTAAATCAACATTATATGATTTTTACCGAGTGATGTAACTATTACGAAAAGGTATTTCAGTAAAAACAACTCTTCAAAGTTTGTCTCTTCTTTCGTTTGTAGTGATATTCAAATTTGTATGCTTTGTTTCTTTGAAGTGTCTAACAAAACTATTGATTTATGTTTTTCTGTTCCTTTAAAATCTGACGCTATTAAAACAAAAAGAAACCAATGTAAGGAATCGGTTGAATATTAAAAATTCACATTAAGGAGACAGGAAAGATGTGATATTCAAATCTTTTCAACTTATATGGCTTGTTTTTGTTGCCTAATATTGCACCACATCGCTGCTTTCTGATCGTTACAAATTGTATGCAAACCTAAGTTATTCAATTTCTAATGAAAGACTAGATTTCTTAAGACAGTCTTTTAATTATAATCTAATTTATATTTGAAAAGCCGGAAACATATCACACTTTTCACTTCCTTCTTATTGAATGTGTAACTTGTGTCAGTTCTTTAAAGATATATAAATCAAGACTACAATTTTATAAATAAAGAGAACTCAATTAAGCAACGTGCTTCCTATTTTGGATGACTAAACCACAGCGCCCCATGTGTATATAAGAATTACAGAATACTTTTCACTTTATTCTGTGTAGCAAAACCTATTTGTACTAACTCCATATTTGCGTCGTCATGCCTCCCGGATTACTGTCACCTTTCCAGAGTTTCGTCCCAACCCTAACAAAACACAAGATTAATATTTTGAATTATTTAAGATTCTTCTCAGCTATTAAAGCAAAAATATTAAACAGATAAATAAATATAATTAAAAAAATCAAACCTGATCTATTGTTAAATATATTCATTTCTTTCAGTAATTTTATATATGAAAGTCCGTAATTTTGTCAGAATCGTCCCTTTGACAAAAACTAATGTAAATTTAATTCAATACTTTTTCAAAGGTTATTTGTATGTATACGGTAACTGTTGAGCTCCCATATATCTCTAAATTAGTTCTATAGCAAAGACAAATATATCTGGCAATAAATTAAGACCTCCTAAGAGATCGAAATAAAACATTGATTCAGACTCTAAAGGCTTGTAAATCCTCATATTCGAGAACCCACTAACGTCCCAGATCCATAATATGTTTCGCTCATACAGTCTGTGAATCTTGCTACATACTGTTATCTGCATAGTAGCATCGGTACTAAGGACAAAACTAGAGTAGATAATGTCGACGAACGTCGCACTTTTCCGAGTGGACTTTTCCATGTTCTGACCTAAAATATTATATAAATCGGCATGTTCTATATAACTGACAAATTAATATTCCACACCCATGCGTCGGAAGATCAAATCTTACATTGGAGAGTGGCATACCTCATCTGGAAAATATCTCTGTGATCATGTGAAATGTCCAATTCCGTGTAACACACACATACATGTATCGTGCAAAACGTTTGAATATTTTAAGAGTGTTTCCGCGGGGGGGGGGGGGGATCGAATCTGATTCCTGCCACATTCTGCAGGAGATACGGATATGTATATCACATATTGTTATGTATATTTGATATAATTTATATTTGATTTAATTTAATTGTTTGTTTGTAATTTTAATTATTTTTAATTCCATTACAAGTTATAGTGATGTAATTTTGATCGCTGGAACTTGAAATTTTCCAGAAATTAGTTTGACCTGACTGTTTTTTTTCTTAACACCTAATAATATAACTTTGTATCTAAAAGCTGACCTAATTCTTGAACTTGATTGACAATCAAGTAAACAACATTTTTTAAATGTGTGATTTAAAGGGTGGAATCGATGCTGTACTGGGTGTAGGTAACCCTACTCATATGAATAGCCTCTATTTCGAAATTCTGGTTTTACCGGAATCGCACTGTAGTCAGGTTTAATGCGTTTTTCTGTTGTGACCAGTTGGAGTTACAATTTAATGTTGTTTCTTCAAATTATTTGGATTCTAAGAGATTAATTCATTTCCCTTTTGGATAAAGACATTTATTGAAATTTTATTTAGAATTCAATTGCCGGAATATTAATTCTCGTGGTACAACAAAGAACTGTAGACATATCAGTACTATACTGGCTATGGCATACGTCATCGCCTTCCATTTGGGATTTTTTGTCAGGACTGTAATTTAGATTAATAAGAACATTTTATTACTAGTACTTCTAATTTTCATTTCTTGGATTATTCTTGGATTATATTTGGATTTGATTCTTGAAACCGTAAGTTCTTTTTTCCATTATTACCTTGTTTTTCAAGGAAATAAAATATTTGTTAAATTTTACAAAGCTTCTTGTCTTCACTCTTTTCTTTGTTGCGTTTAACGTAACAATATATTATTTTTATAATATAGTTTTTATTTGAGTCATTTGCGTTAATGTCGGTATTCTTATGATTGAAATCCTAACACTATAGAATCGCCTTTAAAGGTGAGATCACGTTATAACGTAAAGTCACAGCATTATACATTGAACTGTAGCCAGTTGTTGCTGAGTGGCATCTAGATGTTCGATCTTCCAAAGAGGTTCATCTATAATTTGATTCCTAGAGACTTAATCCCCCCATAGAAAGCTTCATGCATACTCATTCAACACATAGGATATACTCCAGTAAGTAGTTATTATTATAACGGATCGGTGTTTGAACAAATTTATTGTTAGTATTGATGCAGAATATTCATAGTCGGTGCGTTTGTAAGGCACTGCAAACAAAGATGTTGTGAAGCTTGGTCGATGAACGCATCATAACGTCTTTAAATATACAATGTGTAAGAAGGGCAAACCGTTTCTGATCCGAAAGAGAAATTGTCTAACGTTTGGTCGTCTTTCTAATCTCGTATCAATATGGCATATCCTTCTTAACTTAAATAACATCCTAATCATAAAATGTCCTTTGCATTTAATATAAGTAAATGTTGTACCTAATTTTGTACCTATACCTCACCGAGACGCTATGCTCAAAGAGATTCATATATTAATTTACAACAAAGTACCAGCCCGCAGTAAAAATTTATCTCATGCTATTAATGCTGATTTTTCCAACAGCGACTGACTTGATTAGTAAAAATACCAGCCTTTGTAAGGACTTTTCCATGCTAACTATATAATCACATTACAGAGTCGTAGTAGTCCATTATTTTCCTTTTATAAGCAAACTATACATCCGAGACATGCTTACTGATTGCACCGGTCTACAGCCAAATCGAAATAAATTTAGTCAATCTTTACTAATTCTGGGTCACTGAGAATGAAAATGATGCTTAAAATTTTTGATTGGCTCTATTTCTAAAGATATGATACTGGGACAGTGCATACTACTTCCTTTGTCATGGAAATTTCGGAGGATAAGTGAATTATCAAGAGACGAAATCTCAATTTAAAACAGAAATGACTCAAATACATCTATGACTAGATCTAGACGTCAAGGATGATGCATTCATAACTAAGCTTACATCACTCTGCTGAAACAATTGCCCTATATCAGCTCTATAAATCATACAGTGTGGTTTATCTCTTATTTTTCTGTATGATTTTGCAACAAGACACATAACTGTTTAGCCAAAGTAAGCAGAGACGCCTTATGCGTGTGTGAACAATATATAAAATTTCTGCTGTTTGTGGTAAAGTAACTTTTTTATCACAAAAGCTCAGTATTACCACTATAGTTCAGAATGCTTATCTCCTTTATTTTAGCTGCAAAGTGTTTTCCAAAAAGACAAAGTGGACGTTGAATTATCCACACATTCCATCAGCTAGTATCCCATGGAGAAGGACTGCGGTTTCGTATGCACAAGAATCATTCTAATTTGAGTCACATGACCATCCTCCTCCTCTGAAACGCAACTCATAAGACAAGGTGAACTGAATGAACTTGTCAGGGATTTAGAACAATCCAAGAGTAAGGTAGAGGAAGGTAGAGTTGATGGGCTCCAGACTACAGCAGTGGTGTCTTCTGGCAGGTGATGTTAGTGTTTCCATGTCCCGTGACCGTCGAAAGGATATTGTTCTATTCTTCGTCAGGGATGGTGATAGTATAGCCTGCGAAAACATCGATGGTGGGATGGAAACTCTCACCTGCGCTCATGATCCAGATGTGTGGAGACTGTTTATTGATTCATCGAAGACAAGCCTTAAATCTGTTTTGCTGCATATTTACAATGTTTTGCCATCAATTTCAGTTCGTAATGGAGTCCATATGAAGGAAACCTATGGAAACATAAAACAACGTTTGAGATGCATGAACCATGACCAACAGCTGTTGCAGCTTATTGGCGATTTGAAGGTTCTTGCTCTCTTGCTTGGTGTACAGACTGGATACACAAAGTACTGCTGTTTTCTAATAGTCATGCGAGAGATTCCCATTATATCCCATTATATCCCATTATATCAAGAGAGATTCGTGGCTCTGACAGTCATTGGAGCTTGGCAGGAAACGTTTTTAGCATTTACCACTCGTTGCATCAAGGAAGATCGTGTTACCACACTTGCACATCAAGCTGGGTCTCATGAATAACTTTGTCAATGCTAGAGACAAAACAAAAGTACACTCTGTGGAACATTTCCAAGGTTAATTGAAACTATGATAAAGAAATGTGTCTTTGTTGGTCCTCAGATATGTAACCGTCTTTGAGATGATGCATTTTACCATGCAGTGCGTGACGAGGAAAAGACGGCATGAAAAACCTTCCAGTTAGCGTTAACAAATTGTCTCGGAAACAACAAGACAAATTACTAAAGAGAGTAGGGTGAAAAAACTTGTCAGGGCATACAAAAGCTTTGATTGGAACATAGCACTAAAGATGCATTATTTGCACCCTCATCTAGATTGTTTTCTATGAAATTGCGGAGCAGTGAGCGACATGCAGGGCGAGCGTCTTCACCAGGACATATCAACAATGGAGAAACGCAATCAGGGCAAGCGGAGCACATCAATGCTTGCAGACCATTGCTGGACAGTGGCAGGAGATGCTTCATTTAATGAATGCAAAAAACAAGCCATGAAGCACAGAATAGACACTAAATAGGGACGAATATGCCATATTCCACTGATATAGTCTGGATCCCAACAGTTCTGCTTTAACATTGGATTGTTCCAAATTCATGACATGGTCATTCAGTCCACCTTGTCTTATGATGTGTGGTTCAGAGGAGAGGGATGGGCAAAAATTTGGGTCATGCGACATTGATGGTTCAGGACTAGAAGTTTCATCATCTTCCTCTTCCTCGTCTGACTCAAGTGAGAATAATTCTGGTGCATCAGAATCTACAGTCATTCTTAGTGGGGTACTGGGAGTATAGTTGATGGAATAATTGGATAATGTACAGTCCACCTTTCGTCTTTGACACACCTTTCCCAACTGGAGGCACCATGAAGAAGTAACAATTGCTGATATGACCTGTTGGCTCTTTCCAAAGCAAAGCATATATTTCTTTTTCCGCTTCGACCACTGGCAACGATTTGTTGCACAAATGTTACAGTATTTGTATGGGGCCCACCTCTTTTACTGATCCAAAACTTTGCAGCCATAATAAAGGACATTGGCTTTCTTAACCATAGTGGTCATACTGCGATGTTCTGATTCAAAGGTCACTTCACCACAAACATATCATATGTTATAACCATTGTTCACAAAGGTAGAAAGTATCTCTGCTCACTTTGGCTAAGCAAATATGTGTCCCGTTGCAAAATCAAACACTGACAAGTAAGAGAGAACGACACTGTATGATTTCTAGAGCTGATATAGGGCACTTTATTTTGAGCAGAGTGATGTTAGCTTAGTTAAGATTTGATTATCTATGACTTCTAGGAATAAAACGATGCAATTCATAACATGTTTGACACAAAAACAGCTTCAGATTGCATCATTCAATGTTTTCCTCCAAAAGACCAAGTACTGTCCAAACCCAGTCATAGATGAATTTATAGATCCATCCATAGATGTATTTTAGTCATTTCTGATTTCAGTTGACATCCCTTGCCTTGATATATATATATATATATATATATATATATATATATATATATATATATATATATATATATATATATATATATATATATATATATATATATACCTCTGTGTGTGTGTGTGTGTGTGTTTCATTTGAAGCAATATATTTACTCAAGGAAACAATATTCCGTTATTTGCCTTCGTGAAGGTAAAAGGTATATGCTGCATTTATAACAACATTCGATTTCTTGTTCTTACTCTCTTAATACGGAAATAATTAAAACAGTGAATAGTTAAATTCATTGAAATGCACTAAATACCACCAGACGACATTAAGCAATTGCATTATTGTATTTGTATTACATTTCTTTGTATTGAAAATATTTTACTCGACATATCTAGATAATAATGAAATATATTTCCTCTTTATAGTTAGGTTACTGTTGCAGGAATAATGGAAAACAGCATGAGTTCTGCCAATCTTTGTCGGGAGGGAAGTTCAAAAGTGATATGCTCATATTGTCCTAGGAAGTTGTAGGATGTTTTTGTCTTCGATAGCCTTCATTTAGCTTATTGCTAAAGTTTATTTTAAAATATACCAAAATGTGTAGGATTTAAGAAATATGGTTCCCTGAGTTCTGCTGAATAATTTATTCGCTCTTCCCAAATATTTTGAGAACTTTATTCTAAGTTAAATATTCCAAGGGCAGGCACCTTGGTCTCAAATAACGTTTTTTCCGCATACCTGACGAACTTAAGCGGAAACTAACATGAGAATAACATTTGTAGATGCATGTGATGATGCAAGCGTTTAACTTCACAACGATGTTTTCAAAACACCTGAGAAGACAATAATTCGCAATGAGCAGTCATTACCTTACCTAAACAAATAATTTTGTAAAATGGACACATGCAATACAGTTCCTGACTTGTTTCGTCACTTGCAAAATTAGAAATGACACAAAGATGGCATGCTTTCCAAACGGTTCGTTTAAAATACGGTTGGAGATATTTGGATCACGACAGGGTACAATTGGGAATAATTATTGGAAGGGTAAGAAAGGATACGAAGCTGTACGATAGATTGAGAATATGGATTCAATATGAACGGTAGTTATTTGGAATTAATTAGAAAATGTATGGCACGGGAACGGGTTGGCCAAATAGTTGCGTCAAACGGTAATGTGCTGAGGTACGCCAACAATCGCTCTTTTGTTTTACAAATGCTTAATATGTCTTGATTTTTCACCATAGAATTTATTTTGTATGACTTGACTGAATGATGTATTTCGCATACTTAACAAAATTGGTACATTTGTTTAATGATATTCCTTGAAACTAAATCTTACTAGTGTAAGTCTCAATCCCCTCTTAAAACAGAATACAGGGAACATAAATAGAGCCGTGTAGGCGCTTTCCTTGATGTTGTGTCTCATGTAAGGCCATTATTCCTGAGACATTCATTTTGTTGTTCGACGCCATGCTTCATTTGGCCCTTTTTTCCATATAAGTTCTGCATTGTATAGTACAGTAGACATCATTACCCACACGTGCCCCATCCATCTCCATTGTCTTGATGTCATCATCGACTATACGATTTTCAGCTGTTCTGTTGAGTTCTTCATTCGAGATAATGTTTAGCCATTTTGATATCAAACGCTTCTAGATTCTTCGCGATCGAAATTTTTGCTTCCTGCAATGAGAACAATATAACAGCACACCTAGAACCTTACTCCTGAGTATTTTGGACCTGCTCGCCATCTTTATACTCGCCGATAGCTTAAAGGAATGTCTGGTTTGCTTTCCTTTTTCGCATGATCACCTCCCTCCTGCAGTCACCATCTGTTGACACTTTGCTGCCTATGTTGGAGAGGCTTCCCTTTTGAACATCCATTTCAAATAGGCTGGCGGGACCTGAATCGTTAGAAATAGTGTCGCATCAGTTGTAACTTTCAGACCGATGCTGTTTTTTCTGCCAGAAACTATCTTTTGTTGAATATCCGGGTGTTGTCTGGAAAACGGCAAGTATCTGCATACTTCAAGTCTTCGTGCATCAATGTAACCATCAACTGTATGCGACATATTCCATTTATTTAACTTGTTTTATCATTCAGTCCAGTGTAAGAAGAAAGAGTTTATATCCAGTTTCATCCTTGAAACCTGATGTTAGTTTGGTATCGTATGACACTCTTCATAGCGATTTCTCATAGAGCGACTTGGTGATGTGGATCATTTTCTTAGGATGCTGTAACTTCTTTGAATCTTTCACAGTTATACCAGGCGTAAGATGTCGTAAGCTCTGCGATAGTCGACTAACACTAACATGCAAATAGTTATTCGTTACATTACTCAAGAATATGTGTGAAGATAAAGATTAAGTAAATACCAGACTTGGCGTTTAACAGTACGACTTGCTCTTGACTGGTGTAGTCTTCATTAGTTGTTGTGATTCCTATTAGATAATGTGGCTGAAACATTGCTGGGGAGAGACATTGCGGTGATTATTCGGTGTCCATTCCAAAGTCATCTTTCTTTGAGATTTTTGCTATTATGCAAATTTGCCATATATTTGGTATGTGATTGCTGCTTAAAATTATGTCGTGAATATAACACAACAGCTCTCGGGTTTCCTCTCCTGCTTTTGCACGTTTCCGCACAACCGAAGTTTTTCTTTGGGAATCTTGCCATTGGTTTTATACTCTTGATTCCAAACTTGGATTCTCTATCTGCCATCAAGGCAGATATAGAGCTCCTCTTCAGTTCCGAAAATGTATGGAATTGTAATGGAATCAGTCCAAATATGGACTATATCTTAAATTGTAGACATTTCTCTGTTGATTGTGACAGTTTGCGAGAAAAGTATCAAGTGCAGCGATCGGTAGTATCATCCCTTTCTTCATCATCATTTTCTTATTCTCCTTTTTCATTGTTATTAATCAGATACAACGGTAGCAGTGGTAGTGGTAATATTAAATATTAGTATACGTAGTATTAGTAGTGCATTGATGATGACATTTTGAAAGATATTAGTATTCGATTTCGATTTTTAAAAAAAACATACACATTTTCATTTAGCCTGAAACGCAAATACATTTTAGTTCCAAAATAGAAAAAAAAACATATTCACAATTAATACATAAATCTGGAAAACTTTGCTCTCTCTCTCTCTCTCTCTCTCTCTCTCTCTCTCTCTCTCACTCTCTGTGATAGACGGGCGATGGCATAGAGGTTAGGGTGTATATATCACAATCCAAAAGTCAAGGGTTAGAATCCTAACATACATTTTATGCTGTTGGTACAACTAAACAAAGTAAGTTTCTTGAATATGTTAATCAATTATGCACACTCAGTGCGATGTGTATAAGTTCAGACAACAATTCGTTAGTTATTTTAGGCACAAACATAGACATACCTTATAAAAGAACAGCATAGGTGTGATTTTGTTTCTAAAATATAGTTTGATTTTAACGCAATGACTAGAAACATTTTAGTACACGTGCTCTTCCTAGAACTGTCTGGGTCTATCGTCATACCCAGTACACCTTTGATTATTTTGGTTAGACTTAATGCTGATTTATGTCTACTGCAAGTAATAGTCTACAATAGTTAGAAATTCTCCAGGATGTATTAAAGGGAATACAATGATTTTTTCTAGGGACAACAATAGGATGCTATAAGAAGGTACTGACATACTGAGGGTAGTGTTTGACGCATAATTCGAAAGAAGTTTCACAAGAAAGGAGTAAACAGAAATGCGCATCGGCATTACCGTGATGCAGTTAAATTGTGCCACTGTATTATGTTATGCTTGAAAAGATGACTGCTGATTAATTGAAAGATATATGTGTATTCGTTCCACAGCCTTCAGTTAGTAATATACAAATTTAACATGCATGTAACTAGAGCATCGCGACAGAATATGACATAAATAAATACATATATAAATAATGAAAGTGTCCTTTACATTATATTTTATCGATGTGACCATCTCTAAAAGAAAGACATCGATATCATCGATATACAAAATATCATACCGTATACGGTAAAGTTTCTCCTGCCGAGCAGCAAAAATGTACATGCTGTTGAGTATTTGCCTGTCTTGATGCACTATAATAAAGGTGGAGGAAATTTAATCCACCCAAAAGTCTGAAATCTTAGGGATGGAGTCAGCTCGAGAGATAAATCTATTATGCTACAACTGTAAAGGACTATATTAAATTTAAAGCTGTATTCTGTTCACGTTGCTATGGAAACGTAAACATTTTTAAACAACATTACTCTTTCAATATTTTGTGTTTTTAGATGCAAATAGAGTTCTTCTACATTCCTTATGTTTATAGATTTCCATATCGCACATAGCGAACGACCGCTAATCATGAACATATGCTAGAGAAGACAAAAATGGATTTGTCGAACTAAAATCTAAATGAGATACGAGTGCAATCTGGCTTCAGGAAAATAAATTCAGCAAAATGTGTATGTCTTTTTAGCAGTGTAGCATTGATACGTAGACATTAAAGGTTTTCGAGTTGCACGGATTATTTAACGTTAGCATTTTTATTACTGTCACATTACAAAGTTTTTTCAAACAATGGGCCTGTACAGTACAGTGCTTCAGTTGACTGCACAGCAAACATAATCGTTTTCATTTGTACCATAAAAATACACTGTGTCTGCCGAATATAATAAAATGAATATGGTGTTTTATTTTCTCCATGACTATAGAAATATATTGAAGAGAGCAATTCACTTGTCATTTAACAGAAATTGTTTGAATTTGCAAACGGTATCTGGTTCTTCTTTGTTTAGAAACCTTTTGAATATCACATATACTAGGCAATAGTAATAAAAATGGGTTATTTATTGCTCTGAAAAAAAAAACTTTTAAACTGCACTTTTAGCACATTATTTTCTATATCGAACACTAGATACCGTCCCAGACTAGCCCGGATTGGGTACCTCGGTGTGTCCCTGGCAAAAGGCTCATAGCTGCCATGTCCTTGACATGATATGACTAGTAAGGTTTCAAAAGTGCCTTTAAAATCAGTAAGAACAACACTATACATATCTGTTACAACACTAAATTCTTTGCCTGGCATGGTGCCACTGTATATTCTAATAAGGTTTATATATCTTCGACAAACCTTATATTGAAACCACATTATCATAATATTTTCGTCTGTGGGTGCACGCGTGAAATGTATATATCTCTTGGTGAATAAAAAATATGCTTGTTTTAATACATATCAGGACTTCAGATTTACACTAGTCCTCAAAAAGCGAAGGTATTGGTCACAGTACATAAACATGAATGAATTTTATTCCCCTGTAATCGGGGAAACGCAAATCTTCGTCTACACTGACTAAATGACGCTGGCACTCTCTCTCTCTCTCTCTCTCTCTGTAGAAATAAATAAAAAAGCTATCAATTCTATTTAATAGCTCAGCTTCCATGGCTTTTAAGTGGAAAGGTGCAATCATGATATCCAAAGTAGAAACAAAAGTATGGTTTTCGACTTGATTATATCTGAAGCTTCGTCCACACAATGATGAGTTTTTAAGTAGCATCGACGCCATGAAATCAGTGTGGGCTGCACATTGGTACTGTTTTGCACCTTTTATAATGGAATTGATGCTGATACAAGTTTAGCTTTGATCGGACCTTAGGCTGACATTCCTGGAAACCACCATCACTTGCACGGGAATAATTGCAACTTTATCTGAATATTGCTGTTATTTATATCTCAAGGGATATCGATTATGTTATTTCAATCTCAAGTCAAGCAAACATACATTTGTAAATTGTTGCATTACTTTTTGAATCAGATGTTGATTAAATTACGTGAACTTAGATACTTGAACTTGTTTCATTTAGTTTAATCATCCAAATGATAGTCCCTGTAATTTTCCACGTTAAACCTCGAAACGAATGGCTTCCTTTTCTGATAGTATATAGGCTACAAAGCAGCAAAAAAGATCACTTCCCTATTTTCGAAGCTTGCTAAGTATGAAACTCAGTGGGTTAATAGAAGAACCACATTTTAGAAGATCATGAAATTCCAACTAGTGTACATTTATTTTGATTATAGTTATAATACAAATACGTTTTCTGATTTTGAGCTTAAGATTGAGTTCTCAACAATACGTTTCAAAGAACGTAAGTATGCTATATATGCTATCATATTTACTTGCGTAGTATCCAAGAGTTATATTTAGTATCTTCACTTCAAAAGATTACAACATTGTATCTCATTTTGATGTTTAGTGTATTCATATATAAATACAAATTCCGCGATACAGGTCGGATCCTAACAAATTTGTATTTTGGAAAAACTTACAAAATAGAAAAATTGATTGCAGCGTTATATCTGAACATATTATATACATCGTGTTTGAGCCATATAACTTGTGATTTTTCCACTTCTAGTTCTAAGGATTCCAACTCTGTTCTTATATTTTGGCTTGAACCTCTTTATACAGCTTGTGCTTTTTCACATCTAGTTTTGTAAATCAATGTGTGAAACTTGTATCACAAAAAAATGTTTTTTATTTGTTTGGGTTTGTTTTCTTTGTAGATACATATTATGACTCTACAATTTGTATCACAAAATAATGTTTTCATTTGTTTTAGTTTTCTTCTGAGATACAAATTATGACACTATATATTACTAAGGCACTATGTATACCAACTTAAATATGAAAAGAATACTTAAGGTAAAGCAAGTGTTTATTTCCATACTAATCTCATTGTGCAATCACATTTATAAAGACTCAAAAGATTTACGATGCAGATGGATCTCCAGTACGAGATGATACTGTTTCTTGATTATTTATGAAATCAATAAATACGAATCTTTATGATACCCGCTTTAAAATTAGACAAGTATAGAAACGTTTTGAAAATGAAGACATATATCCATATGACTCAAGGCAGTCCTGAATTGTGCAAAGGATTAGGTCGTATTTTGACGCATCATAAGTGTGTCTAAGTGTATTACTAAAAAATTAAGAAAAATAGTGTAAAAGAATGATCTTCCAAATCCAGGAACAAGGGCCAAACATCGGTCGTTTGGCTGAATAAAAGATTTTTGAAGTCTCTATAAATGCCTCACAAGCATTCATCTCCGCCAACGATATTAAAATCTTTTTACTAAAACAAACATATTTTGATTTTATAAGTGACTATTGTTTTTGCATCGAAAGTTAAAACAGTTTCTTGTTGACTTGTAAGTTAGATGTATTCATTATGGTTTTGTAAGGGTTTGTTTCTTTAGCAAATTAAATCCTTTTTTATGCAACTTTAAACAACAAAAATAAACCGATAGGTAATGTCGTTTTACATTTTGCGAATCATTTATGGATATAAAGCGTCCATCAAAAATATATGGAGCTTTTGAAAATAAGCACATCTTCTTTGATATGTTCTTAGCTCGCGGTTTCCATCCGAACAGGCGAGTGAGGCGAAATCGACCCTATTAAATGTAGCCATTTACAGCTAATATATTGAGTAGTATGCTTTTTCACCCGATCCCTACATTGTTAAAGCCTTCAAGGCTAAATTTGTTAGCACTGTTAAAGCTCTCAGGCGTTAACAACGTATACTTTTATACTGTACAGTATACGTTATATGCCTTTAAGGCTTAACATTGTTAACTGCCACTGGGACTGTTCTTATGCATGTACGTCATTTATATCAAACATCCGGCGACATCGTATTGAACGTACACTGCAGGGCTCCAGAGCTGAACATTCAGTGAATATTTTCCGCATGAGCATTATTATTTCCTCGAACTTTCTTCTATAATTTCGTACTATTACACCCCAATTATTTTTTTACGATTGAGGGCATTATGCTAATAATTTTGAGATTTGGGTTTTTAAATTCAAACATAAACTAAATTTTAATTTGGCTCACATTTCCTTCAAATCTAATGAAAAAGGATTGACTGGCTTTGTGATTACCTTTCACAGAGATCGAAAGCATAACTCTTTGATTTAAATGAACTTAGTGTACGTGTTTATTTACGTCTGTTGCAGATGTAAATATATAAAAATGGATATAGTTAAGGGGTAATTTCTTATCATAACAGCGAAGTTTAATCATGCATAAGCCACTTATTGTTTGTGTGAACTGCCTGATCAGAGCAGAAAATTAAAAAAATAGCCAACTACTGTTGGAAATTAACACAATTAAAGATGAGTAGGGAGAGTGTTGGTTGAGTGCCAAAGCTATCATTTGTACCACGAATTAATACAAATAGCTTAATCAAAATCTTCCAGGTAAACTTCATACCAAATAAAAACCCACTGGTTAGATTTATTTACTTCTTTAATGTGGAATTATTTTGATTAGGCTTTAATCTCTTATCTCCTGAAAAACAAAATAAATATCACAAACGTGCCACTTCCTCTCCCCCCCCCCCCCCCGCCCCGCATTTAATTGGCTATTAAAACGTCCTGATACATCGGAACACGTTCGGGTCTTTCCGCCAATAATCGGTAAACATAACGATTTCTGAAGAAAAGCCACGATGTATTCCGATTTATCCTCTGGTTAAGCCGCCATTTGTTTATCTCTATAGTCTATATACATATATCTTTAAATACGTTGACTATTAAGCAACGGGTGATGCGTAGTCAAACACAAAGTAAAGACGGAAGTGATAGGACAGTTATACCAGTTTTCGATATTTGGAATCAAACAATGGTAAATTTATCAATGTTGTGTGATATGTTAGTCCGTTATTTTGTGTTCATGTATTTAATTTTCGTTTGTTGCTTATGTAGCTAAAGGTACGGAAAGAGAATGTACATCTTGTTTGATAAGGGTATGTGGGTGATATGTTCCTACCCTGGACTAGCAGTTAGTTCTCCTTTTTTTCTGACATTACTGGGTAGCTACCAGTAAAGTCGGGAAAAAGGTCGATAACTATTTTTTGGTTTATCTCCTACTCTAGTCTAAAGTCTGACTCTACATCCCTGTTTGTTTGTACCCTCTACCGATTTCAAAAACGAGAAAGTTTAATGTGATAAAAAGTGCACAGAACTAAGTCAATCGAATCATTGATTTATAATTTCTAACATGACTGTGACCAGTATGGCAATAATGCTGGCATCCCCTGCACCATTTCATGCTTAACGGTCTTTCCAGTTTAGTTGAGCATGGGTTCAGTGATAACAACATTACAATAAGCATCAGCAATCCTGCTTGGATCATTGCTAAAACAGTACGATGACAAAGAAAGACAGCAAGACAAATGTTTTGTTTTAACCTTTTTACTTTTATGTTGACACCATATTTTATTACTTCTGTCCTATGAAGGGCATTTATTTGTCTCTTCCCTTTCCGGAATGCCAAGCAAGAGGTACTTATTTGTATTTGTATCTGCAAACTTTGATTTAAACTCGTTCATACAATATTTGTTTACTATTTTATTTCCGTCCTAGAACGGGCAATTAACCTACATTACGTATCTGATGTAAAATGAGTCGACAAAAGATGGAAATAAGCTTAGATTGTAACCAGCAAATGTTTCTTTATCTTCAATAGTTGCTTTGACATAAGTCTGATATAATACAAAAGTTTGAAAGGATTGAAGAAATGCTTACGAAACACAAAGGATTTTACCATATAAATATGTTAAATGAGTATGTTTACATATATAGTATGTTAATAAGTCAATCAATTTAAATCCACCTGTCCAACAGAGTGAGGATTTAAACGATGGTGTTAGACTAGACTGTAGTGACTTTGGTGTAACCAGTCTTCGCAATTCAAAAATATTGTAAATTCTTGACCAGAAAGGTTAGCGGCATCTGTCATAGGAGCAGAGTGAATTAAAACAGCTATTAAGTGAAAATGGGCACTTATTTCCAGATGTTCTAACTCGAACAGATACAATCGATCATGACTTTGACGTTGTAATTCCGCACCTGTTAATGTTTACGCCTTCCAGTAGTTTTAATCACATAATTTAAGCCATTACGTTATTTTCAATTGTATGAGATCAATAACATTTAGTATGGGCAAGAAAGCCAGAATTCTAGCATTAGACTAAATCCTTCTTTTCATTTGTAGTTCTGTCATACCTTAATTCCATTGTTGCCTAAGTAGATCGAATATTAGTTTTTGCTTCTTCACACGCCTTTGTCAACTCATATTTTAAATCATTCTCGTAGTCAAGAAAAATAATGTCTAAATCTTCGGTGGAAAGATGTTTCTGTTTTAATAGTTCAATATACCTCAGACAAAATGTCCGAATATGATTTCAAAAGGACTATACCCTAAACATTATTGAACTGATTCCCCAACGGCAAACACGAGTAAATGAACGTCCTCTTCCGAGTTTGTTCTTTTATCAAAGCAATACGACCGAATCATATACTTCAAAGTTTGATGAAAACTTTCCAAAGCCACTTTGACTTTCAGGGTGATAGGCAGAAGATTTAAACCGTTGTAAACCGAACCCGTGCATAGCTTGTTGAAAAATTCCAGACATAAAATTTGACCCTTAATCAGACTGGACCAAATGGAAGTCAAAAATGGGTGAGAAAAGTTCTCAAAGGTTTTAGTATGATTTTAGGAATAGCCACTGGAAAACTTGCGGACAAACATAGTATGGTCAACAATAATTGACTGCCTGGCTTGGTCTTAGGATAGGGATCGATGCAGTCAATGACTATTCTGCTAAATAGTTTGTCAAAACAGGAATACGTTGCCGATGTGCCTTAGGCACATTCTGATTGGGTTATCCTACAATTTTAAAAGTGTGACAAGACATAATGTATTTAGAAAACACTTTTAATTTTCGGGTGATACAAATTATTTGAGACCTTGTAATAAATCTTACTGACTTCAAAATGACCAGCCAGCTGAGTTTCATATGCTAGGCTGCGAAGTTCTTGTCGATGTGACTTAGGAATAACAGTTTGATAGCTCAAAGACCACTCGTTGTCAGCGGATGCCTCAGCTGGTCGATTTGCAGATAAGGATATCGTTTGTCACAAAATAGCAGTCTGGTACGTATATAGCTTCAGTCTCGTTTCGCTTATTGCCCTCCGAAACAAACACGACACCCCAGGATCTTGTTCCCGGGTGACAACTAGTGATTGTATTTTTTGTCGCCCTGATACGAATACAGACAATGAATAGTAAAATAGGATCACTGTAATCAATATCTCCACATTGACCAATACCAGGTGAAAGAGTTAAATTTTTTAAGACTGAAAAATTAATATATCATCTCAAGCAATGATTTCCTTATCATTATCAAGATCTCTGTTTGCCCCATCCTTATAGATTGTACCAGCTGGGAGTAACCCAGAGATATATAAATTTGAAATAAATAAATAACGAAACTAAATTACTCCACTAAGACAGATGTTTAAGATATGAATAAATATTTCTCACGAAAACAGCGTTATAAAACTTCAGAGGCATTTCCAGAATTTGCACTCAGGTTGAGCAATCATTTATAAGTCATTCTAACTGTCAACAAAGTCTGATCCTTTGGCAGCTAAGCAATCAGAAATTAGGTCTCGCTGCTTCCCAAGGGGAAAACATATGACATGAAATTAAATCCCAACAGCTTCAAGAAAGATTTCTTCTCCAGCTTCCAAGGTCAAAAGGCCGCAATAACTTATTTACTCAGACTAAATGGCCTTATCACAACGAACAAACCCACAATGTACAAAATGGAGAAAATTCTATTTCATATGGTATCTACTAAATGACTCTGACAATTGTTAGAACAATTATGTTACAAAATCTAGTTTTTACAAAGTAGAAGACCTAATTGAAGAGGATTCAGAGGGCATATCTTACTAAGATGAATGACCTCTATACGACACAAATAGTTGACATATGTAACTTAAAGATAAAAGTATGATCGTGTGAAATGAAAAGGATATAATGAATCGATAACATTTTAGAACAACCGTAGAACGTAATACCATATCAATAAACGGTGCACGCACAACATATTTATAGCAGCGTTAAGGGGGATGAACATTTTCTACAATGTGAACAATGCTTTTGAAATGTATATGTTAAATAACCACGTCATATACATTTGCGTTGAACAAATGGGCAGATGTAAACATATAAGTGGAACAAAAATCAACTGTACACGTTACAAGTATAGACTGGATGCTGCTATATAGGCAATGGACTTATTCTAGTAAAATCAAAACAACATGATAGCATACATAAAACAGATAATATTCGAACCGATGCTTAGATTCAAACTATTTTGTTAAAGAAAACAAAGTGAAAATAGCTTTTAGGAGTTTGGTTTGCTTTCCAATGTTAATAAAAAGATTAAATGGAGTTAATGATCGCCCAAATGTTGATCCAATTATGAGGACTTTTAAACTTTTTTAAAGTTTATTCATAACAGTTATAGCTGCGATTCACACGCATACTTTAAAACGATACTTTTGTAATAGGCAAAATCTTACCGTAAACAATTTTAAGACCTTTGAAATATTCAATCAAGAAATACTTACCACATAATTTGCCAAAACAATTTTATGGGAAAATGATTTGAACAACAACATCAAGTGGAATAAACGTTACCTTTCATGAATGTAACAATGTAACACTGATACAAGAATTACATGCAGATGCAAACCCCCCCCCAAAAAAAAAACAAAAAAAAAACAACGAGATTAGGTTAATATTACGCTATAAGAAATGAACAGATTAAAAAGTCAAATCAACATGTGAATGAGAACATACCGTATACAGGGGCTCAAAGGTTTGCGTACGAAATGATGGTACCATTTACGACTGATAGATGAACTTAATCCAGCAGAGAAGTTTCTATATGAATCATGGATTTCATATAAATAACGTAACTGTTACATAACCTTTACCTTGTAATGCATTTCAGTTTAACGCCACATGGTAGTCTAATATAGCAAAATGAATGAACGAACAAATATTTACTATACTCAAATGAGATTCTTTCAGTTTACATTCCGATGAGGCGTCGTGATGACTATACATTAAAATCTGTCAACAATAACACTGAAAATGATAAAAGTCACGTTCTGATATTGCATTGTTTCAGAATAAACAAAACTGGTTGGTCTGGGTGCCACCATCTGATCGTGGGATTTGGCAAATTTATTTGACATACCAGTTTGTACCAGAGTGAAATTAGGTAACCAATAAGTAGGTTTCTTATACATACATACCAGAATGTACTATAATCAAAAATATATTTACAAGTAAATATAAGTTCTTCAAACAATTAAACTTTCCAATACATTCTATTAAGGAATAGTAAAGAAATATTAAAATAGTCTAATGTTTAAACGTACTGATATTAGATTAACATCTTAACACAAAAAATTCTTATAACATTAAAAATTCGTATACTATGAAAAATTGTACGTAACCACCATGGGATATTCTGGATATATCTCAAGCGACGAAAGAAACACTACATTGATAATGGTCCAGAATATTATGACATTGTACACAAAAGTTTTACAGAGCCATCACGTGATTTTTCTTTTGCGACAAAAGATAAAACTACGCAGCTGATACTATAGAATACGGGAGAAAAGGTTCAGATAGTGAAATAAATTTGATTTCAGGTAAAGACATACAAACAGGCTATAGAAACTTCTATTTGCAAATCACAAACTATCCAATAGTTGAATGTTTTCAAGCTCTATGCAGAAGTATACAATAATATACGATGTTATCACTACATCATCGCCTTAAAATAAGTAAGAAAAAGAAGCGAAACCAACACGTTTAGTAATTTTAAACATTTATTTTTCTTCGTTAAAGTGAAAACGTTATATGAATTTGTAATACTGTGAATTAAATCCCAGATACTCATGAAAGGTGTTATCACACGTCAAAACAGAGAGTGTTCCACATTTTTCACAATGTGGAAAGTGATGATGAATCAATATTTCTAAATAGGGTGATGTACCAACAATCTTCATGTATCATAGTCATGTCAGCTAAGGAAATACTTTCCTTATCAGGATCATTAATAGGATCTTTTTTTCCATAGCCGTGTTAACTGCACAAGCTGTGAAAAAAATGAGGGATTTCAATCACAACAGCATCAATTGTCCGATCAAGCATAGCTTGTCACTTACACGTGGATGAACTACAAACTCACCTCCAGCTAGGTCATTGTCTAATAATAAATGAATAACACCCAATGACCATCATACACATTATATGAATTCGTATTAATAGTACCACACTTTCATAGAGACATTGATCATTGCTGACAGTTGCATTTATCCATTTAACTTTTTACGCAATACCATCACTTACCGTCGATCTGAAATGTTATAACATAACAGATATATTTAATTACAAACTAATACATTTTACATTATAAATATCATTGATGTCATTTATAATTTCAATCTTATATTTATGAGACAAGAATCCTGAAACTGTAAGACTCACTCTATCCATTGATGAATTTAGACTTGTATCTTGAGAAATATGCAAACTACCTTGCCTATATGCTCTGCATATAGTGTGAAACACTCCATCTTTCATGCAAGAATTCGAAATAACGGGAATGTTCTAATTAGTTAATTATCAGTTAACCATGCTATTCAATGAATTATATTTGATTATGGAAATTTATCTTAAACTGCATCTCATTCTTCGTGAAATAAACACGTGATTTTTTGCTAAGTCTGCATTGCATTCTACTTCAAGGTCATACCGTCTAACATATGCCTAATTTGTATCTCATTAAGGATTTCAGATGCATATCTTCATTACCCTGATTTTCATCATATGCTGGTAAAACATTATTGATATTATATGTGGGTTTTTTTCGCGTGTGTGTGTTTTAGATAGCAGCAGTAGAATCACTTGTTTGTGTGCTTAGTCGTGATGTAATATGGACTCAGTAGCATCATTTTTTTGTTTATGTGTGCTTCGTGTTAATAGAGTATGAGCTAGGTTCGGATCTTAGTAGAGTACGGATTGAAAATTATTTAACCTGCATGATAGTACTATAATATATATGTGTGTGTGTGTGTGTGTGTGTGTGCATGCGTGCGCGCGTGCGTGTGTGCGTGTAACAACCAGTCGTTACAGATGTTCGCTGCAAGATGTCCTCATCATATGACCTAATGATTATTCTTATTTGTTTAATTTTAATATTACAGGAACAAAGCTCGAACGGAGATGAAAGTGTGAGTGTTCCGTCTACAGTTGTTACGGTAGGATACAAGCCAAGATACATCGTTCTAAACACTTTTATGTCCTGTGTTTCTGTTATTGTTTTAAATATTGAAAGAAAATCCACGAGCTCTCCTTATTGATAGAAGTTCTTGAATGCTGCTGTTTGTAACTCTATCGTCCGTACCTTGAGAACGAAAAACTGTACTATCATGGTTCATTATTTACCTCGCGTATACCTTTCTTGCGATGAATCATTTTCTAGGTTGTATAAATTTTAAAATACCTTTGTCAAACATACTAAGACAATACAATTCATAGTTCTACATTTTAAGGAAATGTGTGGCCTACCCTACACTATCATAAAGAAAGTTGACACTTATCTTTCGTGCAAGAATTCAAGATAATTTTCGGTCTAAATACTGATAAATCGAACAATCATGTAATTCATCACTTTTATTTAATTGTGACGGCGCATTTAAAACTCCATCTCCTTATTCGTGGCCAGTATGGAAATAACACCTGACCTTTCTTTCAAAGTCTAACACACACGCTATTCCAAGGACTTCCGACCTACCTTTCAGCATATTTATGTAGATAACAGCTGTATCCTTAATGCAAAATTTCCTCTCTCTCTCCCTCCCTCTCTCTTTCTCTATCTCTTTCTCTCTCTCACTCTCTCATAACAAAAATAACCGTTCCAGCTGTTCAGTGCAAAACGTCATATTCGCATGCACTAATGACTGTCTCATTTGCCGAGTTTTCAACTTCCCTTCTAACAGGAACAAACACCACCAACGGAAGCTGGGGGTCAAACTCTTTCCTCGTATGTATGCACAGTCAGATACAAGCCAATATAAATCGACAGACAGACGATGTGTTAAATGTTTCTGTTATTTGTTTAAGTGTCAGAATGTATTTTCCATGATCCCTCTCTTTTTGCTGGATGTCTGAATTTAACCGTTTTTAACCATATCCTCTTTGCCTTGACGAGGGCACGGTCTTATGATCGTTCATTATTTACCCCCTATATTTCTTCCTTTAGATGATTCCGTTTCCACATAATATTAACGGTGATTCATGTTGCCCGCTATCGCTCAATAACGTTAGACTCTTTTGATACCAGTATCATATTATCTCCATTTTTCGTACACTTTCATATCCAAGGCATAATATGATGTGTATGAAAGAATATCGAAAGGAAATTACGACGATCTATCATGGACATTTCAAAGAGTGGGCACACGTAACCTCACACCTTTAACTACTGAACATTGTAATCCGTCATTCGTCCTACCACATTTACGACTAAATGGATTATTTTTGGGTTATAACATTTCTTTCTTCGCAATACATTCTTCAGCCTACAATGTTGATTCAGTCATGTGATTTACTGTCGCAGGTCGGTGCAACATGGATATATGTTTAAACTTAATCTCTCTCTCTCTCTCTCTCTCTCTCTCTCTCTCTCTCTCTCTCTCACACACACACACACACACACACACACACACACACACACACATACAACCGCTACGGCTGTTGAGTGCAAAACTTTGTTGTCTTATGCACTAATTACTGTTCTTATTTGCTGAAGTTTCAACTTTTCCCTACAGGAACAAACATCGCCGACGCAAGCAGGAGGTGTAGCTCTTTATTCGGGTACATGCAAGGTTAGATACAAGCCAAGATACATCCATAAACAGACCATTTGTTCAATGCTTCTGTTATTTATTTAGGTGTAAGAATGTATTTTCCACGAGCTCTCGTTTTTGGGTGGAAGTCCGTGAATTCTACCCTTTTCAATCATGTAGTTCGTGCCGTGACGAAACTAATAAAGAATCTATGAATATTCGCTCATAAGTCGAGGCAAACTGCATAGATCCTGATATGACACAACATAATTCGAAGGCACGAAAATGGTATGTGCTGTGTGTTCTACTGCTTACTTGTAACACTTTTCAGACCCAGATGTGCTGGTCCTTTGTGTGACGACAGCTCTGGATCTGTGCAGTTTGCATTTGGACTCGACTTATAAGCAAGTACATACATACGATTGTGGGATTTAGTTACTGCATTGAATATACATTGCTGAACCTGGTTGATCAAAATAAGTATATACATTTCATGATTAATCCCAGATTACAAACCAGCTTTGTCAGTGTGAATTATCTCTTTAAATTAGAATCTTGCCTTGTCCCAGATTACAAACAAGCTTTGTCAATATAAACTACCTCTGTAAATTAGAATCGTGCCTTGTCCCAGATTACAAACCAGCATTGTCAATGTGAATTGCCTCTGTAAATCAGAATTGTGCACAGTTTGACTGGAAATACATCAAGACAAACAAAAGAACCAAGAACATATACTTGCTTTATGATGGTCCAGACGAACATATAACTGTATACCAGAGGGTTCCAGTGTCACCACGCGCTGTTGTGTTAACTGCTTACAAAAAAATATATTTAGTTCCTTTGGAATTGTTCAGAATGTTTTCTAGTGTTGACAATATTTTAATGGCAGATAAGGACATCCCAGAGGGCTCGGTGTACTTCATTTTGTAAGATAGAAATGATCTAGTAGTTGAAGGACTTACAAGAATAAATTAAAGCATCAGGCAATAAGCGATATTTATTTAAGGTGCGGACGTATATTATCATCAATTGTATGGTTCTGTATCATAGTATCGTAGAAGAAGACATGGTGGATGGACGCAAATGCAAAATAGAGGCTAGATACCACCGGGTGACAATTATTTGCAAACTTTGACAGTCAGCTAAAAAAAAAGACAGAACTGGGTCATACATACACAAGAAACATTATGATATGTTGACAAGTAGTAGGTGTTAGGACATATACATGAACGTAGATCGTTTTACCGTCGGGAGAAAGTAAATAGGCGACACATAATAATAAACCATGTGTGTACAATAATGACTCGTAAACAATCACTAAAAAAATATGCCACGGAAGGTACACAAGTGTATAATGTTGCCTAACGGTAGCAGCTGTCCTTCAAGATGTTTGTGTGTGTTTATGTATGTGTGTATGTATGTATGTATGTATGTATGTATGTATGTATGTATGTATGTATGTATGTATGTATGTATGTATGTATGTGTGTGTGTGTGTATGTATGTATGTATGTATGTATGTGTATGTATGTGTGTGTGTGTATGTATATATGTATATGTGTGTGTGTATGTTTGTATGTATGTATGTATGTGTGTGTGTATATGTATGTATATATGTATGTACGTACGTGTGTGTCTGTATGTATGTATGTATGATTGTATGTATGTATGTATGCATGTATGTATGTATGCATGCATGCATGTATGTATGTGCCTGCGTGCGTGCGTGCGTATGTATGTATGTATGTATGTATGTATGTATGTGTATGTATGTATGTGTGTGTCTCTGTATGTATGTAGCATTCTAATATACTAATCAAATATTGGACAAGTGCCATGTTGAAACCCAAATGCCGTCCCTGTATACCCACTGTATCCATACATTTTGTATCGTCAATGATTTTCTTCTTCTGGTAGGTTTCCGATTTGGGATATCTATAAAGTGGCATTTACGTGAATTTCATAGATCCAATGGGGACCTACTTCATTAAAATGGTGTGAATCGGCTTCCAGCATTGACTGGTACGTGCATGGAGGTGGTTGTGGAAGAGTTTTAAGTGCTGCTCTGATGCTTTGATCAAGTTGCTTGGTGCCTTGTTGAAATATCTCCGTCTGTTCACTTGCTTGGTTTGTACTGGTTCCTGGAATCACAATCTCCTCTGGGTTTCGCAAGTTTATTTACTACTTCAGTGGTTTGACGTTTGGGATTAAGCAGGGGGTTGAAATGATTGCTAAAAAGCCTCTGTGAATATTTCCTTGAAGTTTTCCCATACTGTAATATGGTATTACTGGCATGTTTTAGCACTTTATATCTTTATCGTGGTTGTTAAATTGTTTTGTATAAACCCGCGCGATTTGTTTTGCCTGGGTCCACCAGTCAAATGAATAGTGAGACCGCTGTACCGGACCTTAGTGTCCTCAGAAAATATATCACGAAATTCATCTCACTTGTATTGGGCAGCATAAAAAATAAAATACATGTTTGCAGCCATTATTAATATTATTACTTTATCATTATAGCTGTTCTCCTGTACTCTATATGCCCATAATTAGTTCTTTATTTGTACGTGATTTATAAAGCAGAAGCTAAAGATATTGTATTGCTACTGATTTCGCATATTGTTGATCCAAATGCCGCGTGATGACAAGTATGCCACAGGCAACACTATCTAGTACTGTGCTATTGTCAACATTCAAATCAGTTTCTTTTGCAACACTTTGTTTCATAACTTAAATACTGAGTTCAGTTTGTATATGTAGGCAGTTCTCCTTAAGCTTCATATATATATATATATATATATATATATATATATATATATATATATATGCCGTATTACCGTATTAACATAAACCATTTGAGCCCCGGATGGCCGAGTTTTCGAAAATGCTCGCCTTTACCAAGCCATCTCATCTCCGTCCTAATGGGTTCGAATCTCAGGCTTGGAGAATTTGGTATCTTAAATCGCTTGCAAGTAGCTTTCCTTGGGTATGTGGTTCTTGCCAGGGTTTTCCCCGACTCTTCCACCACCAGTTATACTGGCCGTCATGTATCGTCCGCTGAAAACAAGGCGTTAAGCCCAAACTACAGCAACATCTTAAACCATTGTATGGAAACGGAAACGCAAAACCAAAGTCAGGTGTCGCCTAATATGTAGGCATGTTCCCGACACTTCTTTCAACAACTCATCTGAAGTGTATATAGTATTTACTGAACGTTAGATTGCATCAGGGGCTCCACTACATTCATCATGGTATGTTTCATAACTTTGATACTAGATCTCAGATTATATATGTTGGTGATTTTGATGAATATATAACAGATGGGTACTTTTGGATATGCAAAAGGAGTTAAAATTAAATCTAAGGCGTTTTAAATCTATCAGCTGATTATTAACAATACACATACACATGCGTTGACATACTGACTTGTTTAAAGGACACTTTCTTAAGTTTAGCGTGATAAGCGGTGGTTGGATAACATTGCGGAAACTTATTTTGATTACCAGAGATATCATTCATTTTGTTTCGTCGTTTGATCTATCAGTGCATGAAGCTTTTATAGGCTGCTTCCATAACTGCATATAAGTCACTCGATATGCGTGTAAACAGTTTGAGTCTAGTACACCTGTTGCCAGTCAGAATTTCAACCACGAAGTGTAGATAAGTTTTCAATAAAATAATTTTCTCCTGAATCTATGGTCACCAACTGTTCCAGTTCGCTTTAAATAATTCTCATGATTATAAAGATTTATAGTTAGAGACGGTTTAGGCTTTTACAAGAACTGTCCAAGTTTATCACTAACCATAACCTTCTCCGACATTCTTCCAGTTGAATCATTTGATATATAAGGATTTATTCATGTAGCATGATCTAAATTTTCTGATATTTTATTAAGCAATTGAACTTATGACTTTTAATATTGTTATTTCTGAAATTTAGAAATGTATTTATCTTTATATCTGTGATTTAGTAGCCACTTTTATGATTTTGAAATATTTATATAGTCGATACATTGTTCCATTCTTCGTCTGAAAGTTTGCAGCCAATGTGAAAAATTTCACCTTGAAGTCGTGGTTTATTACAGTTATCCATTTTCGTTTGGGAGACCATTGCTGAAGTTTCTTCAACAATTGTTTTAGTAATCTATGTGGTCTATGAATGACTTAATTTTGTCTTCACATACAACGCCTTTGCACATCAATTATGTGTTGTCTTTGAATAAAGATATTAATCTGCCTATATAACACTTACTCCATACTGTAAATGTATGTGTGATCGACAGTAGTGAATGGGGTGAGATTAGCGACAATGGGAATTAGCATTAAAAACACCCCCTGGGTAAGATTAGCGACAATGGAAATTTAACATTAACCACCCTGGGTAAGATTAGCGACAATGGAAATTTAACATGGGCAAAAACCCCTGGGTAAGATTAGCGACAATGGAATTTAACATTGGAGAAAGGAAAAAAAAAGGAAATATTGATTTTAGCGACAAAGGCATTCGAACAATGGAAAAAAAATATCGATTCTAGGGACAAAGGCAATTGAACATGGGGAATAGAGTTTGGGTCTGTCTAGGGACAAGGGGAATTGAACATGGGAATAGAGTTTGGGTTTGTCTAGGGACAAAGGGGAATTGAACATGTTAGAAAAAAAACTACTTTAGGGACAAGGGGAATTGAACATGGGATTTTTTTTTTAAAAAAAATTTAAAAAAGGGGTAGGAATCGAAAGGCTGTCTCTTTTAGAGAAATGTGGGTGGCCCTTTGGGTTTATGTTAATATTAATATTAATATTAACATAATATTTATGTTAATATTAATGCTAAAATAGACGGCATTTGTCACATCTTCTTCTTCTTAAACTCCTTCTAACTCCAGGTCCATACACAAGTACCCTCTTGAGGCATCCTTGTCTTTCCATGTAAACTCTTCTCATCCATAGATTAGTATCTGTCCTATCAACAACAGTCCACTTGAACCGGACATACATGAGCATGTCCGTCCTAAACATCATTGAAGACACAAGGGTGGATGATTCAACTGTGGTCCACATCGTGAGGCGACGAGAACAGGTGAATCAATGCAGTGAACTGCGCTTATTTATAGGTAGAGGAAGGATTGAACGGATTGAGTTCATTCACCAATCCGAACACGCGTTACAAAATTCAGTCAGTCCGCATCCAATCCGAAGAGAGCAGTCTGTGACGTCATGTGGTCTATATAGATTCGCTAACTCCTGTGTGCTGTCAATCTATGCGACAGTGATTCAACATGACGGAAACTCAGAAAACGATCCATTGGGGTGCATCAGCAGTGGAGAGCGCCCAAGGGAACCCGGACTTACTTTCAGAAAAGGTACATTGGGATTTTGTGGATTTTCTTACCTCGCAAGAATTTGTTCCGGAACCTTCGTCTCATTCTTCATTACCGCAAGTGGAGAATTTTAGACAGAGACAGAACGAAGAATTGGAGAAATTTATGCAACGACAAAAGGAAGCAGAACAAGCTTTTCTCCTACAGCAACAGCAACAGCAACAGCAACAAGAAGAGGTAAGAAAAAAAACAACAAGAAGAAGTAGCAGCAAAGAAACAAGAGGGTGAAAATCAAACGGCCACGGTACTGTTGGGCATTTTAGCGGAGTTAAGAAGTCTGAAAGAAATGTATCAGACTTCTTTATCACGACCGAAGAGAATACGACCTTCCCGAGCTAAACACGCCAACCCTGTGACTAAGCCTATCGTACCACCCTTAGTGATTTCAACCCAATCATCATCATCATCAGAAGTAGGCCTCGGCCGTGGCAAAGGCTTAAGGCAATTAAAGTTGATTGCTTAAACTCACCCCTACACCAAAAAAGGCCCTTTTCAGGGCCACCCACTTCTCTCGAAAAGAGATAGCCTTTCAATTTGCCAATAACTCAAAAATCAACGAAAAAAACCATTTTACCCTTATAGTACATGTCTGTGTATGAGTGCATGAGTGTAGCTTCTTATTTAAAATCAAAACTCAAAGACACTTACCTTATATAATTAATGTATTCTTTTCTCCATAGTTACAATCCAATTCACAATTCACAACAGAACACTTTATAAATTACATTCACTTCTTCTGTTTCTTTTTTACTCTCTCTTTTTTTTTAATTTCTTCACCGTCACAGTCTTTTCCTCCTCTTCCTCCTCACTTTCTTCCCTTCTTCTTTTCTTCTCCTGTTTCTTTTTCTTCACCTGGCTGCTTTCTTCCTCTGAAGAATCTCTCTCTTCTTCGGAAGAATCCCTCTTTTCTTCCGACTCCTCTTGTTTCTTTTTTGGGCAATCTGGAGACCAATGTCCTTTTTCTTGACAATAATAACAGGTATCTTGACTTTTGTCTTTTCTAGCCCCTGTTTTTGTTCTTTTTTGACGGTCTGGACACTCTGAAGACCAATGCCCTTTCTTCTGACAGATATAGCAAGTATCTTGACTTTTATCTCGAAAGGAAGGAGAGTAGTCCGTCGGCTGGTCTGAAGAGAATTTTCTAATGTCCCCTCGCAAAGCTCTGATGAAACGTTCCATCTGGGTAGTCTCTTCCATCGTTGAGCTCGGTTTGAGAGTGAAATGAATAGTGAAAGGACAAGACACACACCCTTTTTATATACGCTGGTTTGCCATGACTATAAATTAGTCTATGGTGTTTACACTTGAGTCATTTGACGTTTTGCACTCAAGATGAAACGATCCTATTCATTCGAGAAGAAAGAAGAAGAAAGTAAGAGGCAGAAACGTGATCTATCGCCTCGTACCAGAGCTGAAGTCTTGGTACAAATTCATGCCAGTGATTTTGAAGAGGACATGAGTGAACCAGAATCCGAACCCTCTGAACAAAGTTCACCACCCTTAGTCAACCCTGAAAAGTACTATTCCATTCGAGAGACGGAAAAGCGCTCCTCTAGAAAATTTAGAACCACGGCTTACACCTACACAGTGAAGTTTAAAGATTTCAAGTCCGACGTACCATTGGAGAAAGCAGAAGGGTTTATCACCGAGATGTGGGATTCTTTGCTCACCGCACTCAAGCGACAATGTCAACCCAAAGAAGACGATCGCTTGACACTATCCATAGATCACGACAGCTTGAAATCCCCTGTTTGGATCGAGTTTAGCAGACCCGCAGAACTAACCCCTTCCAAAGTCATGGACAAGATTCAACACGTACAAGAATCTAATGATCAGTTTGACATCACCGATGGTAAAGCCACACTGAAAATGGCCCACGTCTCTCCTCCTCAAGGGACCGGACAACGCAATAAGGTGTTATTGGTGAACGACCTTCGCAACACCAAAAAGAGTCTCGTCCAAATTCACAATTCTCAAGACCAGATGTGTTTAGCCCGAGCCATCGTTGTGGGACGAACCTATGCCAACAAGATCGACACGGTAGAATGGAAAAGAGCCTGGAAAACTATTCAACGATCCGACCGAGCCAAACAACGAAACGAAGCAGAACTCCTGTTACAACAAGCCGGACTGTCCAAAGACACACCCTGTGGCATTCCTGAGATGCAGAAATTGCAAGATGTCCTAGCTCCACTCTACACCTTGAAAGTGCACCCTCAAGAAATGCGCGGACCTCTGTTGTTTCGAGGGAAAGACTTTAAGGACGGAAAATACATTCATGTCTATTATCACGATGACCATTTCGATACCATTACCACTATCACTGGATTCCTGGGATACAGTTATTACTGAGAAATGTGACTATGGCTATAACAATCGAGAGCAACACAAACATTGCGGATGGAAATGCCCAGGATGTTTGGCCTCTCCACCCTGTCTGAGCGAAGGACAAGAAAGAGTACATTGTCCTACTTGTCTGCGCACGTTTGTCAGCCCTGCCTGTTACCAACAACATCTGAAGACGCAAGGTGCACAGCAGAAATGTGCTTGTCAACTGCTGAGATTGTGCCCTACGTGTCGACAAGGCCTACGTACCAACAGTACCAAGACACACGTATGTTCAGGAAAAATAAATGTCACATTTGTCACCACATCGTGGACCTGCAACACGAATGCTACGTGCAAAAATACCAACCCCCACCAGAGAAAGAGGACGGTCACAAGAAGAAAGGCAATTTCATCTTTTTCGATTTTGAATGCATGCAAGAGACTGGCATTCACATTCCTAATTTCTGCGTGGCTCATCGAGCGTGCGAGAAGTGCATTCAAGAACCTATCTTCAGTCATTGCCCTCACTGCAGCAAGATTCCCGGAGGGCGTGAAAAAATCTTTCGAGTACCGAACACGTTAGCCGATTTTGCCCAATGGGTCTTAGATCCCATCGACAAGACGTGGAGCCAAGAGGACATCGAACGTTACGGAGATTGTCATCGTCATGCCACAGTGATGGCTCACAATTTCTTCGGATACGATGGACAGTTTCTTCTCAGATACTATACGGAACAAGGCACCGAACGTCCTAAAGTCACTTTGAACGGAGCCAAAATCATTTTCATGCAAGTGGGACAAGTGCAGTTTAAAGATTCGATGAGCTATTTCGCCATGCCTTTGAGTCGAATGCCTAAAACGTTTGGAATGACAGAAATGGCTAAAGGGTACTTTCCACACTTTTTCAATACGGAAGCCAATCAACACTCCGTTCTACCCCATTTACCTGAGGCTCACTATTACGACCCCGACAACATGCGTACCGAACAACGAGAAGCTTTCTACGCTTGGTACCAGACTCAGCCTCCGACCCTTTCGACTTTCAGGAAGAAATGCTAAAGTATTGTCGTTCTGACGTGGACATTTTAGGCGTTGCTGTGGAAAATTTCGAGGACCGTTCATGGAACACGGAGGTGTCGATCCTTTGAAAAAAGCTTGCACCATTGCCAAAGTGTGTTCCTTAGTGTATCGACAACGATTCATGCCTGAAAACATCGTGGCTGTCATCAGTCCTCAAACGACCCACTATGTCAAACGTCAATACTCGGTCAAAGCCCTACGTTGGTTACATTACTTGTGCGACAAGGAAAACAAATGGATTCAGCATGCCCGCAACGGAAGAGGCGAAAAGACCATCGGAAGGTATTCGGTCGATGGCTGAGACTTAGAAAACCCCAAGATCGTGTACGAGTTTAACGGTTGCTTATTTCACGGATGTCCCGTCTGTTACCCTGATCGTAGCACTAAAAATCAGTTTTTACAACGAACCGTGGAAGACTTGTACCAGGACACTTGTCAGCGACGCCTAAAGTTAGAACAGCAAGGATACCAAGTGGTGGAAATATGGGAACACGAGTACGATCACCGTATGAAAACCGATCCCGAGTTTAAACGTGCCGTGGAAAGTTACAAGCTGATGGACCCCCTAAACCCGAGGGATAGTTTGTACGGAGGAAGGACCAATGCCACCTGTTTGCTGTACCAAGCCGACGAAGAGAAAGGAGAAGAAATCAAATACTTGGACGTGTGTTCGCTGTATCCCTACGTGTGCAAATATTGTCCCTTCCCTGCAGGGCACCCACAATTGTTCACGGAACACATCGACCTGAAAAACATTCGACAATACGAAGGCTTGATCAAGTGTAAAGTTTTGCCTCCCACGAACCTATACCATCCCGTCTTACCTCACCATTGTCAAGGCAAACTGATGTTTCCATATTGCCGTACTTGTGCCGAAACGTGCAACCAAGACCAACCTTGTCAGCACACCCAGGAAGAACGTGCCTTCACAGGAACCTGGATCAGTGTAGAATTGTTCAAAGCTCTGGACATGGGATACCAACTGTTAGAAGTGTACGAAATTTGCCACTTTTCCAAGATACAACAATACCACAAGGGTGACCCCACGCAGAAAGGCATTTTCGCCGACTACGTGGATGCCTTTTTGAAACTGAAACAAGAAGCCAGCGGCTATCCTTCCTGGTGTTACACTTCCGAAGACGAAAAGACATTCAAAGAGAAATACTATGAACAAGAAGGCATCTCTTTAGACCACATCGAGAAAAACGAAGGCAGGTGATCGTTTGCCAACGTGATGTTAAATTGCTTGTGGGGTAAAATGGCACAACGACCGTGTTTACCCAAGACGGAATATTTGACAGAACCTTCCCGCTACTTTCAGATGATTCACGACAAAACCAAATACATGAAACACGTGGACGTCGTTCGCGAGGATTTGATCTTGGTCAATTTTGAAGAAGATCTGGACTTTGTACAAGACGACCCCTTTGGAAATGTCATCATTGCGGCTTACGTGACAGCTCATGCTCGCTTAGAATTGTACGAAGCTTTAGAACTGTTAGGGGAACGTGTCCTGTACTTTGACACGGACAGTTGCATTTACATCCATCACCCGAGTCAACAGCACCGTGACATCGAAGGAGACCGTTTAGGAGCCTGGACAGACGAACATCCCGACGACAAGATTCTAAGTTTCGTCAGTGGTGGTCCCAAAAATTACGGCTACGAATACCGGGACCCACAAGGAGAATTGCACACGACGTGTAAAGTGAAAGGATTGACTCTGAATTATCGTACCAGTCGTGTGGTGAACATTGGGGTATTGAAAGAAGCCTTGCAATCGGGAGAGGATGGAAACTTTAAAGTGACCACCTATCAACCGAACAAGATTGTACGTTTACCCACTCACCACATCGTCAGTCGACCCTTGGAAAAAGTCTATCAAATTGTATACCAGAAGCGAGTGCGACTTCCCAATCATTTCACCTTACCGTATGGACACGTCGGTATTGGTCTGTATATAAAAAAGGAACCCTAGGCAAGATCGATAGTTCATTGTGACTACCAAGACCAAGCGAACAAGACGAATACTTTCAGAGAAACACAAAACAAGTTTAGACAGGCACAATTCAAGTGTGGGGCTTCTGAAGTGGAATGCGATTGTGAGCCTTGCGACTTTTCAACCTGTGTTAGTGACGGTGCCAGAAGAACCCGTCACCCAGGACAGGACTGTCGTGGACAGGCCTGAAAGACCCTTTCGGGAGGACACTTGTGTGACCTTCCCCCCTTATAGAACTGGTCAGAACATTACCCAAAATATGTTGTACAGACAATTGTGTTTATTCCACGTTAATGGTTATCATGTGCCTTTTATCCTTGTACTTAAGCCTTTGGCTTTTATGTATTTTTTTTTGTCTTTCGTATTCGTGTTTGAAACATTCAATAAACGTGTTCTGAAAAAAGTATATAAACTCTCGTCTTGTTTGTTTTCGTGTCACAAGTGACATTCCAGACATTATGGCTACCTCTGCTGTCTCTGCTCCCTCTTCCTCTACTGTCAAAGTCATCGACGAACACTTAGATCGTGCCAGTTGGGAGGCTTTGTATCTTCGCCATCCCTTTAACATGCTCATTGCTGGACCTAGCGGTTCAGGCAAAACCGAATTCGTCAAACGTTTGATCGAACATAAACATCATTTGATCGATCGACCACCTCAGCGGATCGTGTGGTGTTACAAAGAGTTGCAATCGGCGTACAGCCTCTTGCGAGAAAGTCAAGGCGATTCCATCGTGTTTGTGGAAGGCATTCCTAAAGAAGACGACGGCAACGTCTCTGACTCCGGTCAAACCCATTTGGTCATTTTTGACGACATGTTAGGAGAAGACGAAGAAGAAATTAAACTGTGGTTCACGAGCAAAGGGCATCACCGTAATGCCAGTGTCGTTTACATCACCCAAAATTTGTTTCAACAAAGTAAAGCCCATCGCACCATCAGTCTCAATGCACATTATGTGGTCTTGTTTAAAAGCCCTCGAGATAAATCGCAAGTGCAAGTCTTAGCCAAACAGTTAGGAACGCCTTGGCTGACTCAGGCGTACGACGATGCCACTCAAACTCCACACGCTTATTTACTCTTCGATTTGAAACCTACGACCCCCGAGGATTTGCGATTTCGTACCCACTTGTTTCACCACTGGTGCCAAGACGGAGGGCCTGTCCTGTACACGTCTCCGTTCTCGACTTAATTTCACTCCACAAAAAAAAATCTATAAAAACCTCAGACCCTTTTCGTCTGTCTCACACACATTTTGAACATGACGTCCCTTCAGTCGCATCTTCCCGTCAAATTGATTCGTGCCTTGTATGGCATCAGTCGAGAAAAAAATCCACAAACACGAGCTCGTGTCTTAGAAGCTAGTCTCAAAGAAGTCTTACGATGGTTCACGGTGACAGCACGTCAATTACTCCAAGGGATCATTGAGATTCCTCATCAAACCAAACGCTTTTTTGATCGAAACAAAGTCGCTTTGTCCAACTGGCCGATCCCCGCATCGACACTCAAACCAAAAAACAAATCATTTTGAAACCTGGAGGGAGCGGTACTCTAGGAGGGGTCATCATTCGCTCTCTCTTAAGATGGGATCCTAATGCTCCCAAACTTCTCCCCAAGAAAAAAGTCAAACGAAGCTCCAAGACGAAGAAAAAGACCAGGTCCCCAGGGAGAACTTCTCCAGTGGCGGGACCCTCCTCTTACCAGACGCCACCCCGGAAAAAGAAAAGAAGCCCCCAGAAAAAGAAAAGTCCACAGAAGAAAACTGGTCGCAAGAGAGGCACTTCGGCCAGAACGCAACTTTACACTCGCAAACCACGTCCTTCCACGGCGGTGACCGTGTCTCCAGCAGCCTCACGTTCATCCACTTCTCCGTTGATGACACCAAGAACTGAAGAGTACTTGGAGACGTTGATCACACCAAGAACTTCTCCGTTGATGACCCCAAAAATTACTTCCCCAGTGGCAGGACCCTCCAATTTAGTGGCAGTGGCTGATGCTCACAAAGTACCTTCTCCCAAAATCAAAGTCCAAGAAACATCGGGCATGTTACAAAGTTTACTGGATTTGTCCAAGCAAGAACTGGCTCGATTTAGTCCGTTGCGCACCCCTGCACGACGTGTCATGCCTGTCCTCCAACTGATACGACGTAAAGACAATCGGTGGCGACGCGTTCCAGTATAAAAAAGGTGTGTGACCAAGTAGGGTATCAGTGTTTTTTGGTGCTCCTGAAGACTCAAAGATGTCACCCTCCAGAAAACATCCCTCTTCTAAACATCCCCAAGGAAAGAAAAGGAAAGGACTGTCTCCTCGTTTAGTCAAACATGGTGACATGTTATCTGTCCTGTCCAAAGCTTCTCCACCTCTACGAAAAAAAACTCATTCAATCAACCTCCAAAGAGGTCATCGATACCGTGTGCGAATGTTGTTTGAACGTCTTGAAAGGCACGGTTCCTTTGTCCAAACACCAGAAACAATGCTTAGGCAAACATCGTCACGTTCTTCGCCAAATGGTTCAAAAGAAAATTCCCATTCGTCAAAAGAAGATGTTGGTCCAACGTGGAGGCATTTTACCCCTCTTGTTAGGTCCCTTACTGAAAGGAGTCTTGGGAACCATGTTGGGAGGACTGGTGGGAGCAAGATAAAAAGGCCCTCGGAAGTCCCAAGATCTCAGAATTGACCCCTGACAACCCCATGGAAGGACGAAAACTAGCTTTAGTGCCTTACAAACGATGGATGGAATACCATCGTTGGCAAGAACAACGCACCCCGCATTTACCTCCCAATCCCCATTTGAGCGAGATGTCCCAGTTACAACACGAATTGCAGTCCTTGATGGGTCGCCAAGATTTGTCCGAAACAGAAAAATCGCAAAAGTACGGTCAACTCTTGCAACGACTGCAACTTTTTCACCAGAAAGCTTAAGACGAAACAGCTCTACCCACTCTGAAAGATTTTAAGACCTTGATGAAAAGTCCAGCACCATCACCAGTACCAGTACCAGTACCACCACTACCAGTGACCAAGACAGAAAAAGGAGAAGAAGAAGAAGAAGAAGAAGAAGGGTTTCAAACTCCACCAGAAAAAGTACGCAAGTTAACAACACCACCTACCTCCAGAATTGGATGGATTAAAAAGATGATATCCACCCCTTCTTCATCACAAGAGAAAAAGAAAGTGAAGACAGAAGTGAAGACAGAAGTGAAACAAGAACCGATATCCCCCGCTCAGACATCCTCCTCTACAACACCTATTGCCGGTCGCACACGCAAAGCATTGCAATCCAAGAAAGTACCCCAAGAGAAAAAGAGTAGCATCCTCCAAGAGTGGGTGTCTTATTAACACACGAACACAAAAAAATGGAAAAAGTCTTAGCCAGCATTTACTACGATCCCTCTCATCCTGCAGGTTACGCAGGAGTTCAAAAATTGTATCGTGCTGCCAAAACGCGACTGAAAAGTCTCCGTTTACCTCAAGTGCAACGATGGTTACAAGAACAAGCTACCTGCACTTTACACAAACCCATTCGACGCAAGTTTTCCAGAAGTCGCACCCGAGTGGAAGGCATCGATCATCAATGGCAAGCCGATTTAGCCGATGTCTCTCATTTGGCCAGCTACAATCGTGGTTACAAATATTTGTTTTGTGTCATCGACGTCTTTTCCAAATTTGCCTGGGTCGTGCCCTTGACTTCCAAATCGAGCAGCGAGTTAGTGCGAGCCCTGCAACGAGTGTTGAAACAAAGTGGCCGTCACCCTCTTCGATGGCAAACGGACAAAGGTACCGAATTTCTGAACCAAGCTTTCCAAAAAGAATTAAAGAAACGTGACATTCATTTTTTTACCACCGAGAATCCCGAAACCAAAGCCAGCATCGTGCAACGTTTTCAACGCACTTTGAAAGAACTCATGTGGAAATATTTTACGCATCACCACACTCTGAAGTACATCGACATCTTACCGCACCTGGTGCAAGCGTACAACCAATCTTACCATCGAAGTATCGGACGTGCCCCGCAAGAAGTGACTCCCGACAACGAAGTGCTGGTGTTTGAGCGCCTGTTTGGTACGTCCCCGACGAGGGCTGTCCCCAAGAAAAGTGGAGAGTTGACCGTAGGAGATTGGGTGCGCATTGGCAAAACCAAACGCACTTTCGACAAAGGTTACTTACCTAACTGGACAACCGAATTGTTTCGTGTCACTGGACGAGTGCATGGCCGTCATCCTGCCGTCTATAAATTGGAAGACATGAACGGAGAAGTGCTCAAAGGAATGTTTTATTTGCCCGAGTTACAACGTGTCACCAAAAAAGAAGACGACGTGTACGACATCGAAAGCATTCTCGAACGCAGAACCCGTAAAGTAGGCAAACGACGTGTCAAAGAAGTCAAAGTACGTTGGAAAGGATATCCACCCAGTTTTGATTCTTGGATCGACGCTTCGCAAGTCATCGACTATAAAAAGAAGTGACCATCATGCCCTTTCACACAGACGCAGCTACGTCGACCACTCCTTCACCTAGTTCTCCTGTGCAAGATTTACAAAAACAACACTTGTGGGTGTGGTGTGGAGAACGTGTGCCTAAAACGCAAATCGTCTTTTTCTGCCAAATCTTCGTGGTGTATTGTGTCATCGGGGCAGCCATTGCCAATTTGAGTTTGCAACAAGGAGACAAACAATTGTGGACCATTTTATTGAGCAGTTGCATCGGTTACCTGCTTCCCAATCCCTCCCTGAAATTCTCTTCGAACGGGAACCACGGAAACCTTGTGTCCAGTGCCAGTGCCAGTCACCACTCCAACAACAACCACAACCAGAACCCCATTTTGGGCAGAGACACGCCTCTGACGTCATGTAACCCCTCGGACAGCCACAGAACTCTGGAATTATGAGTCACCAAAACCAATTTTACTTAACCTTACCCAGTGACAGTTCCATGCAGGTGTTTCCCCACAACACGTTTTGCTGTTACACGGACAAATTACCTCAGGCCATCCCCTTAGATCACGAAGCCCATTGGGAAGTGGCTTTGGTAGAAATGATTTACCCAACACAAATCAAAAACATCACTGAAACTCAAAACACTTTTGAAGTCGAAATTCTGGACCCAACAGTGCAGCAAACCATGACGACCACTTCTCAACATAAATCACTTCGCAAGACCCCAATACTCAACAGTGACACTTCTCCTCCTTTTTATGTTTATCACTTTAAAATTAACTCAGGCCATTATTTTAGTGGTCAACATCTGGTGGAGGCAATCGCAGACAAATTCTATGCAGCCTTTGACAAAGTTCTGACCGGACTAAAAAAACGTGTCACCATTGAGTACCACAAACTGTCTCACCGTCTACTCATCAGATTTGAAAGTGAGGAAAAAAGTATGCGTATTAAATTTTGCCCTGGATTGTATGACATTTTGGGTGGAGACCTCAATTTGGTCACGGATAAGCAGACCAAAAAAATTGAGAAAGCAGAGATTGACAACAACGGGCATTTTGCGAGGTATTTTCGTTACCCGGTAGAACGGAACCAGGGACTGAATTTGATCTTCTTGTACTCCGATGTGGTGGAGTACAACGTGGTGGGACACACCTCCGTGCCGTTACTGCGTGTCATTCCTTTCAAAGTAAATTCTGCCACGGCCACTGACGAGGAAGGTGGAAACACTTATCACGTCCACCGCGAATTTGTCCATCCTCACTATTTGCTTGTCAGCAAGTCGTATTTGGACACGGTCAACATTGCTATAAAAGGAGATTTGGGACAAAATATTCCATTCACCAAAGGAAAAGTCACGGTGAAACTCCATTTTCGAAAACGGTTCTCTCACGATTCGTAAGTCATGTATCCAGTGTACCGAGGGGTTGCTCGACAGCGAGGACACGGTTTAGGAGATATGTTAAAAACGGCCTTTCGTTCGGTGGCTCCGGTGTTGAAACCGATGGTGACACGCGGGTTGCACGCCTTGAAAGATGCGGCACTGACGCAAGGCAAAGAATTTCTCCAAAATGTCATCATCGACAAACAAAACCCTAAAGAAGCCTTCATGAGGGCAGGCAAAAATGTCTTGCTGCAAACGGGTAAAGACCTTTTGGGCCAACGAGACACACCTATAAATGCCCTGCACGCTACCGAGTCAGGTATTCAGCAAGGACAAGGCAGAAAGAGACGACGAAGAAAACACCCTTTCACCAGACTTCACACTTCTAAAACTAGAAAGGCCAAGAAAAGAAGAACCGTTCGAGACTAAGACGTTTTCGATTATTGAGACATAGCAACAAAAAAATGATGCACCGAGAGTCTTGCGCCTGTTCCAAGTCGGAACTGGATCTGTTTGCCATGCCCCCCCCCCCCACCATGATGACCATGCAAGAATCCCAATGGGTGGAATTTCATCCCGTCTCCTCATTGACAGATTCCGCTCCCATCGAGTTTGAAATCAAGGGACAGCCCGAAGATTACATCGATCTGAATAGCAGTTACTTGTACTTGAAAATCAAAGTTCTAGATAAGGATGATGGTGCAGTAGAAGACACTGAGAATATAGCTCCCGTCAACAATTTCATGCATTCCTTGTTCAACTCACTGGACTTGTACTTGAATAACAAACTGGTCAGCAGCAGCATGGATACTTACCCTTACCGTGCCTACCTGGAAAATCTCTTGACGTACGGAATAAATGCCAAGAATACTCATCTCAATGCTTGTGTGCCATGGGAACCTGACGAAGCGGGCAAGTTTGACGAAATAGATAAAGACAATGACGGCTTTGAGGAAAGACGAAGCAAAATCTTAAATAAGAAGAGTTTAGAACTGATGGATCGTTTGCATTTGGACATGTGGTTGCAAGAGAAATATTTGCTGAACGGGGTCAATGTCCGCTTGAGACTGAATCGTAGCAGTGCCGCTTTCCATTTGTTGGCTGATACTGCTGCTGGCAATCCTAAAAGCCAAATCGAGGACGTCAAACTCTACGTACGACGCGTGGAAGTGTTACCCAAAGTGGGAAATGACATCAGTCAAACGTTGAGCAGAACGACCGCCAAGTATCCCATACGACGCGTGGAAGTGAAAACGTTCACCATTCCCGCTAACCATCATTCCATGATCGAAGATCATCTGTTTCAAGGACAGTTACCCAAGCGTTTAATCCTTGGTATGGTCCTGAATTCAGCCTTCAACGGAGCCTTCCATCAAAATCCTTTCAACTTTCAACACTTCAACGTGAAGAAAATCGAAGTCAGTCGCGATGGCAAGACCTTGTGTACCCGACCTTTCGAACCTAACTTTTCTCCCAATAAAATGAATTACTTGAGATCGTACATGTCCTTGTACGAAGCCACCGGACAGTTAGGAACCAACACCAGTCACGGCATTACGTACGAAGATTACGCAGGAGGCTATGCTTTGTGGGCTTTCGATTTCACTCCAGACCAGGGCAGCGACGAGGGACATTTCCACCCTATACAATCTGGCCAGATTCGTGTGGAACTTCAGTTTACAGAACCACTGGACAAGACAGTGAACGTCATCCTCTATGCAGAATTCGATAATACGATAGAAATCAACAGTTTGAGAGAAGTCATTCTAGACTATTAGAAGCTATGGAAGACTGTTCTCCCTCTTTACCTAGTGGAGAAGCTTTGAAGATGGAATGTGAGGAGACCCTGGAAGGAGAATCCCAACACAAAGACGAAAAGGACATCGTGATCAAGTCGAGATGTCCAGAACAAGAACAGCAATTGGTCTCCTACTGTGCTACATACCTGGCAGACACAATTACGATATGGATGAAGCATGATTACTATGGATGTCAAAACATCAGTCAAGAAGAAAAATTCAACGAATATCTGGACGAAGCTTGGAGTCTGTTTAAAAAAGACGTGTTACGTTGGTGGTATAAAGACTTGCGTGAACATTTCTGTCCTCCATTAACAACTCGAGACATCCATTCCATCAATGCCCTCTTTGACAAATTCAAAGAGAAAGTCGAGATCGAAATTGATCACTTATTATCAGCAAAAGAACATTTAGTGACTTATTTTGATCGTGATTTTTCTAGAAACGATGAGAAAGTAAATCGTTGATTTTGTGACTAGTATGCTTATTTTGTTGTCTTCAGCTAGGAAACGTAGTGTCCATCCATGACTCAATGACTTGCAACAGTGGAAATCACAATTTCATTCACAACTTTGCCAACCCTGTTTAAAGTAGAGTGTAAATTGAAAAAAATGTTTGTCATTTGAAAAAAAATGTTTGATGTTATATTGTTGGATTATTGTTAAAAAATGTTAGAGTTGTTGGTTAATGTTAAGTGATTTTGAATAAAAAATGTTGCATTTGAAAAAAATGCCTTTGTGGTTTGTTTGGCTATAAGAATGTTGATTTATGCTCTTTGACTTCTTACTATCCCTCTCATGACACTCATTGAACGTTGCGGCTCGAAAACCGTAGAGGGATGTTTTCCTTCACGTCCGCGCTTTGACTTTAAGAACCGGGTTGTTTCCAGTCTAACCATCCATTGTCGACTCATCCTCCTACGAAGATGTGCTCCAAACTAGCTAAGCTAAACGAAGCGTACGTGAATTTGCATAGGGTCAGACACAGTCTGATACCGAAGCCAGAAGAGATAGAGAATGTGAGAATGTTAAAAGTTACTGAAGACCTGATAGAAGAACTCTTTAGAGAAGAAGTGAACAGGGAGAAAGAAGAATGGACAGAGAAGTACAGACTTCAGAGACAGCAGCAGCAACAGCAACAACAACAGCAACAGCAGCAGCAGCAGCAACCTGAACCTGACAGAGACTTTGTCGATTGTCGTATCGACACCAAAGAGTTCTTCTTCTCTTTCCGAAGAAGCAGACCTATTGCCAGAAAGTCTATCCTCAGAGGACATCGCATTCTTAGAAACTAAAAGATTGCCATAGCAAAAAAAAAACAAAAAAAAAAAAACAGCCCTTTTCAGGGCTACCCAATATTCTAGGAAAGAAATAACCATCAATTTGCCAATGTGTGTAGGTAGAGTAGTGTGAATATAAACACTAACTCTTTTTTTAATAGTGCGAGTGAATGTGTTTGTGTGTTTGTGTTTGTAACATCTCACGTACGTTGGTGTGGATAGTAGATTAAGATCATGTTTTTTTGCTGTTTGAGGTGTGGGGAGAGTAGATTTGGGGGGTTTGATTGGATTGCTTTGCGTATGTGAATAGTATATTGAGGTGATTAATGAAAAAAATTTTAGAATAGGAATGGGTAGTATAAAAAGGTGAGTGAGTGTTTCTTTTAGGTCCGCGCGTTGCTTGGTCATGATCTAGGTAAGATCATTTTTATGTTTTTAGGGGGATGTTTTCCTTCACGTCCACGCTTTCACTATAACTTGAAACTCGCTGGACAGTCTAGCTACCCTTGTTGATTGATCAACAATAAAAATGAGTAGCAGACTTGAAAAACTTTTTGAACTCCAGATGCACCTGGAATATGCCAGATGCCTCCTGAACGAGCTGGCTGCGGAGGCCCTTGTGGAAGAAGCCAGGATAGAACAGGAGGAGGAAGAGAGAAAAATGAAAGAAGAAGAGGAAAGAAAGAGAGAGATCAGGTGTCACCCTATGATGAACCCTGTGTGCAAGGTGACACCTAAGGCAAGAACATCTCCCCAACCTGTAGCTACACCACATTTACAACAGGAGGTAAGGATGCTAATTCATCCTAGAATAAGAAATAGAAGAAGAGAAAGTGAAGTATTCACTATTCCAGAGACAGAAGATTGGAATAGTGAAGCCACTCAACCCGCCTCTGGGCTTACAGCAACAAGGGTGAATTGGCAAGGAGACTGGAGACTAAGATGTGTGTGTGGTGCCAGACCAGGAAGGTGCCAGCATTAGATAGGTGCATCTGGAGTTAAAAAAACAGCCCTTTTCAGGGCTACCCCAATCTCTAGAAAAGATATAACAATCGATTTGCCAATGTGTGTAGGTAGAGTAGTGTGAATATAAACACTGACTCTTTTTTTTCTTGTGTGTGTGTGTGTGTGTGTGTGTGTGTGTTTGTTTGTTTGTTAGCGCTCACGTATGTTTGTGTGGATAGTAGATTTGGGTTAGTTTATTGTTTCTTAGCGTATGTGGAGAGTATAGTTTGGGTTTTGTAACCGCTCACGTACGATTGTGTGGATAGTAGATTATGGATTTTGTTTTAATGATTTGCGTGTGTAAATAGTAGATTTGGGGTTTGTTTATTGTTTCTTAGCGTATGTGGAGAGTATAGTTTGGGTTTTGTAACCGCTCACGTACGATTGTGTGGATAGTAGATTATGGATTTTGTTTTAATGATTTGCGTGTGTAAATAGTAGATTTGGGGTTTGTTTATTGTTTCTTAGCGTATGTGGAGAGTATAGTTTGGGTTTTGTAACCGATCACGTACGATTGTGTGGATAGTAGATTATGGATTTTGTTTTAATGATTTACGTGTGTAAATAGTAGATTTGGGGTTTGTTTATTGTTTCTTAGCGTATGTGGAGAGTATAGTTTGGGTTTTGTAACCGATCACGTACGATTGTGTGGATAGTAGATTATGGATTTTGTTTTAATGATTTGCGTGTGTAAATAGTAGATTTGGGGTTTGTTTATTGTTTCTTAGCGTATGTGGAGAGTATAGTTTGGGTTTTGTAACCGCTCACGTACGATTGTGTGGATAGTAGATTATGGATTTTGTTTAAATGATTTGCGTGTGTAAATAGTAGATTTGCGGTTTGTTTATTGTTGCTTCACTTATGTGGATAGTATATTATATGAAATGAGAAAAGTAGGGGGATGTTTTCCTTCACGTCCGTACTTTAACTATAAGAACCCACAAGGTTTGATGTTCGAACCATTCTACGGAATAATAAAAACGAAGATGGTGGTTGCAAGTGAGTTGTTCAACAATTTGGTACATATATACAATTGGATAATGGATGGTATCTATGTAGTGGAGAGACTAGAAAAAGAATGGAAGATAGCAGAGTATCTGGACTACGTTAAATGCCTAAACGTAGCAAAAGAAGTGATAGCAGAAATGATAGAAGAGGAGGAAAATAGATTGAGAGGTATGATAAATCCCACCTCTGTCAGAGTGGGAAGCCTAAAGGAAGCACTTGACAATGCAAGCAAAGTCAGGTGCTTTCTTGAAAATATGTCACATGGGACAGAGTGCTCTTTTGTGGAGAGAGGTCAGGAAAGACTGAGGAAAGGAGAGGAGTTGATGAGAAAAGTGATGGAGGTAGAGGTAAAGAAGATTAAAGAGAGATGGAATAAAGAAAGAAAAGATCAGGAAAACAAAAAGAAACAGGCTGATTTTGAAAGGCTAAATCAGAATTGGATCAAAGTCCAGGAAAAGTTTAGAGCCTTGGGCCATCCAGACTGGATGCCAGAGGAGAAAAAGAAGAAGAAAGGAATAATGGAAAAAGTGAGGACTTGGTGGAAGAAGTGGAGGAGTTAGAAGAAGAAGAAACCCAAAGGCCCTTTTCAGGGCCACCCACATTTCTCGAAAAGAGATAGCCTTTCGATTCCTACCCCTTTTTAATTTTTTTTTAAAAAAAAATCCCATGTTCAATTCCCCTTGTCCCTAAAGTAGTTTTTTTTTCTAACATGTTCAATTCCCCTTTGTCCCTAGACAAACCCAAACTCTATTCCCATGTTCAATTCCCCTTGTCCCTAGACAGACCCAAACTCTATTCCCCATGTTCAATTGCCTTTGTCCCTAGAATCGATATTTTTTTCCATTGTTCGAATGCCTTTGTCGCTAGAATGGATATTTCCTTTTTTTTCCTTTCTCCAATGTTAAATTCCATTGTCGCTAATCTTACCCAGGGTTTTTTGCCCATGTTAAATTTCCACTGTCGCTAATCTTACCCAGGGTGGTTAATGTTAAATTTCCATTGTCGCTAATTTTACCCAGGGGTGTTTTTAATGCTAATTCCCATTGTCGCTAATCTCACCCCATTCACTACTATCGACTGTTTATATTTGTTGTCAACTATCATGCTTTCCAAGACTGAAGATCTCTGTTTAATGACTGTATGTGAGTTAATTGGAGAACATACTCTTCTTCTGGACCACACATGCAGCAGTCGTCCAGGATACAGTTTGTGAGATTCAATTATTGATCAGTTTGAAGCAGTCATCTCCCTTGGACTTGTACTATTCAAGTAATGTAGTTATCATTATAAGAAAAGGGTCCCAAGTAATAAAATTGTTCTCAGCAAAAGATTCTCAATGCCCACTAATAAGGAGAACATTTCAATAGCATATCAACCCTTTATAAGACAAATAATATGAATTATTTAATACGCTGAATCAATTGAAATTATATTTATCAATTAATCAGTATGTTGGCGAAAAGAAATATTTGCAAAATATAGATTGATATTGGATAAAAATTCCAGGATTACAATTTCACAGAGCAGTATTGATTTTCTATTAGTGTGGGTAAACGCCTGATGATTCCCTGTCACAGAAAGATATTTGTTGTTCATACTCAAACATATATTATAGAACTCATTAAATGCAAAATTATATTTCTGGGTATAATGAATGAAATTGACGAGGAAATACTGTTACAAGCCATGGGTCTTTACTAGACTATTCCCGCTAGACGTCATAAGTTTACCCCAAATTTCCAAAGACTTACATACAACTACAGTTGTAAATTGGAAAGCCCGGCCTGTCCATTCTTTACGTAGATTTTACTATAATCAATGCAAGGCCACAGATCTCACAACCTGCCAAATATGTAACAAACGCACATCTGTATAGGTTCCCTTCATTAGGTTTCCGTACAGCCAGCAGTTCACGATGTAGAAACTCCTCAACTAATCCTTAACACAAGGAACTATTTTAACTACGCCACCTTAGTCCAGTCAAACTATGGCTTCCAGGCGCTTTTCGCCAGTACAACTACATCACCTTTGCCACTATGGCGACATAAACGGTATCTGCCGAGTCCCTTCTTATTGATTCCATAGTCTAATTTACCGGTTTCCTACCGTAAATACTGCCACTGCAGTCACACTATCAATGTACACCACTAGATTTTAGTAGGGACTTTATTATTCCGTGGACACTCAATCGGTTTGGACCTGAATCCACTACTAGTGGACCATGGGATCATGCAAACTCACTAACACTTTACTCCGTGACGGACTGCTCCGGTGGCCTAGTGGTTAGAGCGTCCGCCTTGGATGCGGAAGGTCGTGGGTTAGATCCCCGGCTGAGTCATACCAAAGACTTACAAAAATGGTACTAACAGCTGCTTCGCTTGGCACTCAACATTAAGAGGTTAGTATTAGGACTGTTCGGCCCGGTGTCAGGATAATGTGACTGGGTGGGACACCATGCTACATGTCTGCGGCATGATGCCCCAGTGCTAGACATCCCTATAAAATGTTACACTGCAGACATCGTAGCGATATAACTAAACAACTGTTAAAGGTACGATAAAAATCTAAATCACACATACACACCTACTCCTTGACGTTTGCTCCTAGTAATTGGCTAATTATTTCGGGCAAAGGAATATCTCTATTTGCACCAAATTGCAATAATCAGACAACTAATCACAAAAATCTAAGAATTCCTTAAAACAGAGCGCTATAACCAAATGCCCATTCTCCAAATTTATTACAATACAATCAATGTTTACTATAAATTATCAATACTCCACAAGGACCCGGTAAAATTATTCATAAACCATTTTATAATAAGTTGATAAAAGGTCTTACAAAATATAATACATTTGAGTTTAATAAATCACATTCCCTTGTTTTCCACATTAACCTTTGGGGACTGTTATCACAAATAACTGTGTACTTTAAAATGCATAAATAGTAAATGTATTCACGACATATACCACGTATTCCTTAACTACTGAAGCAACTGCTACATATTTTCATCATCATTATTATTATTAGTAGTAGTAGTAGTAGTAGTAGTAGTAATAGCAGCAGTAGCAGTAGTAGTATCAATTATTATTTTTGGTGGGTACTTAATTGGAAATCAAAACGTCGTTCAAGACATTGTATTTTGCAAGTCGTTAGGGTAATACCATGCAAAAGTTACGCGATCGCGAGTCTTAACTTTCTAATGAGAGTGATCCAGTTAAATTGGGTTTTGCTTTTGTGGGCTTAAAGTCATGTTTCAGCACTTTATAGATTATATATGGCGGTCGGTAAGAGGAAGAACACTAGAAAAGCCATTGACTCACATGAAACTACTGGCAATCTTTCTCACAGACTCAAATTGGGCAAGCCGAAAAACGAACCCACGCAGAAAAAAGTGAGAAGAAGTGATTTGTAAGGGCGAAATATTTAGATCACGCTGCCACATGGGGCCCTCTTAGAACGAATTCGAAGATTATTTAAATAATCACATAAACTCTATAGCTCTTGATATCAAGATCTTTATACGTAAACAATAAACCAGCAAACCAGCAGGGCCAAGAGGAATACACGTTACATGTTCTCGGAACTCGATTGTACAGTCCTTAAGGAGCGTATCTGGAAAGTCATTTTATAATATTATTACACGCATGGGGTCTCTCTACCAAACGAATCAAACACTCGCGTGAGTTCTGGGCTTGAAGTCTCTTTTTGTCTTCTATTTCCAAGAACGTCTAGACAACAGTCATTGTCAACTGTAATTTTTTCAAATGCACTAAGACTACGACCTTTAATAAATAAATGAGTCAAAATAGCACAACTTCACAGTTGCATCACAATGTCACATTTGCATGACAACTTCAGAATTGGCTGGCTTCTCTTTGATAGGATTCAGTAGCGTAACGTCAAAACTTCACACCTAAAACAAATCACATTTCAAACGCAGAATCCATGGAATTATTTCCTGATTCTACACCGGATAGACTGAAACAATTATGAGCCACATTTCACACGTACCCCTCCGTTACATTTCCCTTTATAGCAACAATAAAAGGGCATGTACAGACAAAGGAATAACTCTTTCTCGATGATTCAATGGTACAACATATTGGAACTGTCCCAAACGTTTCACATTTAAAGGCAAAATCAATTAATACCTGTTGATGCCATAGAAACAATATGGCTCAATGCGTATTTATGCGGCTCTGACCTGATCTCAGCTACAAACTACTAAATGCCATAATATAATCTCATCAGTTCTGTACACTATGTACACTATAACGTTAGCCACTGTAAATTGGCTTACTACTCGGTTGAGAAATATGATCTAAGAACAAAACACTAAAATGTAACAAATCTATAAATGGAGACGTAAATATACTCTACGTTTGTTACAATATAATCCATCACTATATCGCTTTTTCCAGAAAAAGGGATTCGCATTCTCGAGACGCAATTTGACAATCTAGTGAACCAAACAGGAACGACATTACATTGACATCATCTCTATTCCATGTTTAATATATGCAATTTAGATGCGGATCATATGAAAGATACCAATTGTCTGATTTGTTTCTGGTTACTGACTGGTTATCTAAAGAGTGCATGTCTGAGTCTCGAGATTGCATATTTGAAAGTGGAAAACGTAAACATTCGTTTCCTCGAGCACGCGACCATGTAATTGAAAAGGCTTTTCTGACTGGCCCACTTGACGTCGCATATTCGGGACGGAGATATTACAAATTCTGACAACATAAACGTCACGTGTATACTTTATAGCCCAATTGCCTTTTTGAGTAGTTTGTGTTGAACGTTTCGATGTTGCGTTGATTGAAACTCATAGTCGTAATGTAGCCTTCCATTTAGCAATGCATATACATGTATTACTATTGATCAGAAAGTTTTGTGTGATTGACTTTCTCTAAATTTTTTAATTAAGCCTCCGATTCATGTAAGGTTTCTACATTACCTCAGCGACAATTTATCATGTTAATATACCTCAACTAATTCCTTCTAACGTCAGTGGTTGATGCTAATCACTATAAGTGTTTTGATTATCAGCATGTTTACGAAATACGAAGTTTATACTCAAGAGACATTGACACTTATATGGTATTCAATTACAGCTCTGTTTTTGGGCAGTTAGTTTCGTCAAGCAATTAAATTTAGATCTACATGCTGTAAGTTTACATTGATCAATACGTGTGTGTTCATACTGATAAATCAACATCCTACTTTTCACAGAAATAAAGAGAAACAAAGCAAAAAAGGAGAGTGCCTATTATTAGATTTAAAATAGGGATTCTGCCTCAGTTCCTACCCAGATATTGTCCAAAATTCTCAGTGAGTGACCGACTTCCTATTGGACTGATTAAAAACGCTGCTTGTCCAGTCTGCCTTGCCAGGTAGAAGCTGGCTTAAACTGGTTGTTTTTCAACGAATTTGGGTCATAACATGTTTGCAAAAGACAGCATGTTGGACCAAATATATCGATCCTATAAAAGTCATCCTCTGGTTGATTGACATAAACTGTCCTTACACTCCTGGACAGTGCTCATTCCTTTATTCGATTATATATTTGGACGCCCCAATTGAACACCATCTCTTGGAATTACTGAGATAATTCGAAAAACACAGTTCCCAGAAAAGAAAAAGCGCACGGTAACTGTTCGTAAGTAGGTGATCAGATTTCACTCATAACACATCTGAATAAACTTCATACATAGCAAAAAAAAAAAAAAAAAAAAAAAAAAAATAATCAGCAGCGAACAACAACGTCCAGTTAAATACAAACAAACTTTAGTCGTCCTATACGCTTGATCTCACGTTCCATTGTGTTTCTCAGATGTGGCTAGGTTTTTAAATGCCTAAATTGCAATAACTAATAAACTAATGAATTAACCTGTAATTATATTCATTTTGCAAATTCTGGCTATCTATACCATCAGCCAGTCTGTGTCGTTAACTTTAAACGTCATATTCTCTTTGTTCCGTGTGTGTGTGCGTGTGTGTGTGTGTGTGTGTGTGTGTGTGTGTGTGATTTCGATTTTTAACGTAGCCTTAACAATTTTTCAGTCATATCGCTACGATGTCGGCAGTGTGGCAGTTAGCAGCAGGGAGGGCAAACAGACCTAGGGGTTCCGACAAAAAATAAATCTTCCACAGAAAACTCTCTCGTAGAAAGGTCTAGATTACCGAATAGAGGCTTCCTGGAGAATCTTACTCGTTATTGAACTCTGTTCCATTAACGAAACCTTTCTTTGAAGAGATAGCTGAAAAAAAAGTATTCTACGTGAATTTTAATTTTTTTTTTGATTCTATATATACGACCGACCTTAGGTAGGTGCCCTCACTGCTGCTATCGTCTAATTGAGAAGAATTATATTTAGAAATTTACGCAGAAAATTACACTCAAAAATTTATATCAGAGATAAATATCAGCATTAGAAGATTTTATCTAGACCTACTCGATATCTTGATCTGGGATCAGATAAATTTACTGTTACAAATCCATAAGGAGTAAATTGAGCTCGTGAGAAAAAGTTTCTTAATTTATTTATATTCATATCCCCACCGCACCAAGTCCGATGAATATTTCTTAACGTATGAGCATCAACGCCGTTAAAAACAACTAAAACATTACAGTTATCTCTGATCACTTTAGATATCTGAGTATATCTCTGAGTTACATAAATGACATCAGTGTTTTTATGTCGACCACGGGAAAATATTCTAGCTGGATTGGTTTGTTTATCTAACATCACATCGTCATAGACTACTAAATTATTAACTGATCCATCTAGATCATCAACTGAGGGAGCTTCTTCGATATCTGTTATAAAATCAATAATATTATTACCGTCATTTAGTAAAGCTGCATTCTCATTAAACTCTCTTAGTACCTGATAACATCGTTGATCATCTACGGATGGTGCAACTAAATAAAATTTATCCCATTTTAGCCATCTCATTATCAGATTCAACAACAACTGAGTTTTCCCACTCCCTGATGGACCAATTAGTATCATTCTAATCGAATTAGGTAACGCTGCGTGATGTTTAACAGGAACAGATTTTTTTTTTGTAGCCGAAAAATGAATTACATTCATAATATAATAAATAATATGGATTTATATTGTGTTAGATGTAAAACACGAACACCAACGGTAGAACTAACTACAGTTGTTACACGTAATAACAGATCGGCTGTTACCGGTAGATGTGAAAGATGCGGTACAAAAAAATTTAGATTTACATCATCAACTAATAAAAAAGATTCCACGGAGGTGATATCGCCTCAAAGTTATCGTCGTTACAAGGATTCCCCTGGGCTAAATACCCCGGAGAAAAACACCTACCAGGATACAGTTACTGTGGACCAGGTACCAGACTCGATATCAGATTAAATAATCAAGATCAACCAAATTCAGGTGAAGAACCAATTCATTTAATTGATCAAGCTTGTCTGGCTCATGATATAGCTTATCGAAGTAAAGATATTCAACAGCGACATCTTGCTGATATAAAATTAATTCATGCAATAAATTCTATAAAAAATGAAACGATTAAAGAGAGATTAGATTCATGGCTAATTAACAACGCACTAAAAGGTAAATTAGTTTTTGGTGCTGGTAATTAATATGGAAGCGATTTATTATTCTCCTGCTGGATTTTGGCGGGGCAAACCAGCTATCAAAAAACTTGCAAAAGCTGCTCGAGTAAAACCATCAACAGCTGCTGCTTGGTTATCTAAACAGGCTATATGGCAAATTTACTTGCCACCACCTAGACGAATTGAACATGCACATTTGGATGTTAGCATACCAAATGATGTTCATCAGGCTGATATAATGTTTCTGCCGCACGATACTGTTAATGATAAAACCTATAAATATGTACTAACCGTAGTAGATATCGCGAGCAGATACAAAGAAGCTGAACCATTATCTAAGAAAACAGCCGCTGAGGTAGCTAGTGCATTTGAGAAAATATACCAGCGAGGACCATTAACGTGGCCAATTTTGCTTCAGGTTGATCCTGGACGGGAATATCTTGGTGCGGTGACTTCATTAATGAAACAAAAAAAATACAAAAATAAGACGCGGTAAAGTTAATATTCACAATGATCAAGCAATTGTGGAGAGATTTAATAAAACATTAGCTGAGCGACTTTTCGGTTTTCAATACGCGATGGAATTTATTCAGGATAAGAGATCTAATAATTGGGTTATCAGGTTACCCGGTGTTATCTCCGCGATAAATAACGAGACAACGAGAGCTATATCAATGAAGCCAGTAATTGCCATACAGAAAGATTTTATACCAATAAAACGACGCGATTTTTCAGCTCGACCTGTTCTTGGTAGTGTTATCGTTAGATATCTATACAAACCAGGTGAGGCTGAAGGTGGCAGAAAAAGAGCGACAGATCCTATTTGGAGCACAACAACGCATAAAATAGTATCTGTGACGAGATCATTAGGTAGACCAGCAATTTATATACTTGATTCATTACACCTCAGCAAGGTTTTACTCGCGAAGAATTACAGGTAATACCAGCTGATACTCAATTACCGCCTCAGTCACTTAAATAATCAACTCCACGTCGATTACACTCCAAACACGTTAGAGTAACGTTATCGCGATTATGACCTAAATCATTATTTATTCTGTCTACGGTAAACTGTCTGGAATCATTTTTTTGTTAATTCCATGTCATTATACAATTACAACCAGCATAGTGGTTACCCTGTTTTTCTTTCAGTGATAAGATGAATTCGACATCTAAATCAAATTCGCGGTTATTTTTTTTCAATCTGTTTATAACTAATCAATTTTTTTTAAATCACGTACTCGTCAATTTCATCGTTAATAGTTATTTTATCTAAAACAATTCGTCCTAGTTGGTTTATTTTTTTAACTCTAGATACAGCTAAATACACCAAATTAGACCATTCTATGTAATCATCAACAATCCAAACTCGAGTATCGGATATGGTTAATCCTTGCGAAGAATGGATTGTCATAGCATATCCTAACGTCCACGGAGATTTTTCCGCACTTAGCATATCACTAACAAAATTGATATCGACGACAACTATATCATTTAATACAAGATTCTGCTTCTCTTGTCCTGGTATATCAACCTCAATATTCTGTAATCTGGTATCAGCTGGTCTGTAACACAGCGGCACAGGTATCAGAGGAAATTTTTCCTGATGTAACTTAAATAGTCTCTGCTGGAGTATATCTCGAATTATTTTTCTGCTAGCTACAATCAGATCACTTGGAGTCCACGCTGATAAGAAATTTTCTATTGATGTTTTTGGAATTATTTCTCGCATCACACTACACTGAATTTTATTTGACTGTAATCGGATTAATCTCTTAAATTCACTTAATCTGCCATCTAGAGATCTGTAGTCGGTGTTGACTTCTTCATAATAATCAACAAAATTCTTTAACCACTCATGAGGTGATTCTCCGTCAATAGGATTAGGTTGACCGTGTCTCCGCACATAATTATAGCAGTATGTTTTGTTAACAACCAATCTAGAAACATCTTTAACTTTTTAACGAATACAGTACAAATCTCATCCCATATAATTATTTTATTTACGTATTTTTCTCCCATACGAGATGGATTCCACGTACCACCGCTGTATTTGAAAAAGCTATGATACGTGCATGAGTTAACGCCACGTTGTCTCATTTCCCTCACTAGTCGATGCGTTGGTGTCAATACAATTACATCAGAGTTCCTAAATAATTCTATAATTCGAGTTGTTTTGCCTGATCCACCTGATCCGTTCACGTAAACCGTTTTATATCTTGACACAGGATCATATACTGATGGTGCTGTCGAAATTTCTGATACACTATCAGAGTAATATTTATCCTCAACAGGTACATCGGCGTTTTCACAGTACCATAAAATATTTTCATCTTTAACTCGCCATGTACCCCATGAGCCATTACCGGTTAATTTTTCCAACTCTGGCAGATGCTTCTCATCGGTATAAAATGAGTCAGTAGCTACTCTGGCAGCGTCATTAGGGAATCTATTTATCATCGATAATAAATTTATACTCGCATACGCTAACATCGATGATCTTAAATGAGTATATTGCGGTGTCTCTCCTTCGAGATAACTAACCACAGTACCAAGTTTTTTCCATCTGATCAATAAATAATTTCTCTGTCACAAAATATACCTCTCTCAGTGGTATCAGCGATTATAAAATCTAATTCGGCTTCGTCCATAATTAATCTGCAATGATGTCGTTGATGATCACATGCTCCACCCTGAGTAAATTTACCAATTATTTTTCTACCTAAATCTTTTGCGTCATCATGCTCAGTTGGTAGCCAAACTGATGTTTGTTTTTTATATGATATAATAGCATCGCTAACTATCAACGACGTTAATATCGCAGAATCTAGCATATATCTCAATAAAACTATTGGAACCCACCTTTGTTCTGAAAAGTGTTTGCCAAACCAAATGTAACAGATCTTATGTAAACCACGATTAAATTTAAATGATACAACACGAGCGAATCCTGTCAGGGGAAAATCCGGCAGATGACCATTAATAGATACTCTGGTCATCTCATCAGTAGGATGGCCAAATTGAGTAAAATATGTACTGCACTCACCTAATCCTAAAAAACTACCGGGATAACATGCTATCATGTCAAATGATATCATCTTGATAAAATTATATACAGTATTCCACAATCCACCGTGGCCGTACTCGATGCAACTCTGTTGTATATCTTTAAGAAATTCACGTCGAGTTGGCTTCCACGAGTTTTTTTCTCTCTCGCTGCGTGGGCAACAACAGATGGAATAGTAAAACAATTAACAAGTGAATCTTCACTTGCAGAGTATTTTTCTGCAATTTTTATCATAGAATCATGCAAAGATTCACTTCGATATAAATCTCCGTTAGGTCTCACGAACTGATCGTATCTCTCTGATCACTGTAGAATAACCACACAGATACCGGATCAGATTTACTTATCTCATGAATAAAATGAAATACGTATCCGCGGTAAAATTTAATAACGCGCTCTCGAGGAAAATATTTACCGCACTACTCCATGCATGTGAGTTGTGATCGATTATTTCAATACGAGCTCCTCTGGATTTATACGCAGATGAATATAAAATCTCGCCTGATATATTTTTTACTGTAATAGGAAATTTTAATTTTACTGATAACGCTTTGACGTCACTTACTGATGCACCATCAGCAACTGATTCAGCCCAATTATTTATTTTCTCTTCGTAAATCCGTTAAACCGTTCGCGCGTTTGGCGTTTGTAAAGTGCTCTACTACTCGCTCAGCTACACAATTTATTTTCGCCGACATTTTCATCTTAGCGAGATTCTCGACGGTAGGTTTATTTAATTTATATACACCATAAACAACAGATGTAACAGGATAAGCTCGTACATAATACGGTTTGTCTATTCCGGTCAATAATCTTGGTTTAGATTTTTTACTTACTGTTGCAGATTTTTTCCCACTAATTACAGGATCGCGTTTGTCACGAGTAATCCACGCGTCGTTTTCGTTATATACGATAAATTTGATTCTGAGTATGTACTTATCATCACCGACCAGACTAATTATTTTTTTAGCTCGTGCATCGTTTATCGTATTATCAATATCATTTGTTCTCCATGTAGACCATACATGAGCTGCTCCATCATCGTATAACTCTTTCTTAGCACGATTCACTTCAGGAATATCGTGTTCAATATCATCGAGGTCGAATAAACTCATTATTTATATTTTAGATAAATGTTTAATAAATAAAATGAACAACTGCAAGTGGTTGATGATCGGTTCGTTAACTTGTTGCAATAGATCGTGTCGGCGGGAGTATTGTGGAATACATTTAGCTTATATAAAAAGAGGTGGATCAGGACCAATAAGATGCATCAGATGTGATGTTGGAGTACGAGGAAAAACTCGTATTTGTTTAGACTGCGATGGAAAACAATACAGAGAGTTAAAACGGTATTATAATAAAAAATCTTCCGATAGTGATATCGCTATCAAATGCGAAGAAGATTATATAAATAGATTTTCAGACAAACTTCAATTTAGACAAATGGATATTATATAATGAATCCCGTATTTATGAGACATCCTATCTACGATAACTACGAGGCATCAAGTGATGGTGTTGTTAGAAATGTTAAAATAAAGAAACCAGTCGATAATATTACTAATGCTGGTTATCTCATGTTTAAAGTTAATAGCGAAAGAAAAAACACTACCTTAACCATAGGTTTATATACGAATGTTTCCATGAAACCAATTGGATATGGATTAGTAATTGATCATGTTGATGGAAATAAATTAAATAATTCTATAGAAAATCTTCAGGCAATAACACCCAGTGAAAACTCGCTGAAAGGTAATACAGGTGGACGAAGAGTTTCTAAGGCAATTAAATCAGTTAATATGGAGACCAACGAAGAGTTATATTTTCAGTCTATGTATTCAGCTGGTAAATATTTTGGTATTCATTCTGATTCTGTGCAAAAAGTTGCAAATAAAATAACCAAATCAGCTTTTTCATACAAATTTCGAGAGTGGATTAAATTCAATTATTTTCCTGTGATATTAGATAAATAATTAAATTTAGAATTAGGCTAATATAAATAATGAATCAAGAAAATATTGATGATATAATCAAATCCATCGAGGTGTTAAAAATCAAAAAAATATCATTATCATAAGAATTAGATGCTGATAAAATTACTATGGATTTTGAAACACTAATGCGGAACAAACAGGAAGGTAGATACACATTATCGTCCGAATACAGATTTATAAAGAAAATACAGTCTGCGATGTATAAATATAAACACTTATTAACATCGACGACACACAGATATCAGATTTTACCCCACTAGCTCGTGCTGTTGAAAGAATTCGATCGGCACTGTCTGACGAGTATGAATCTAAAAAAAGATTGATACTCGTGCGAGACAATTAAGAAAGCTAATAGAATGTTAGTGAAAATACTTAGCAAAAAAAAAATATTTTTTTTGTTTTATTTTCTTTTTTGTTACTGGTGAAAAGATTAAGATTTTATTAATAGATTTATATTCGGAGTTTCCCCACGTATATCTAGCAGATTTCCAGACTGATCAGTTAGTGAGAAATTTACATGTGATAATAATTTATTATGACACCGAAGATAAATTGGATTAATTGGTTCTTGCACAATTAAAAATCCTGGTGGATCCTTTGGTGAAAATGCATATAAAATAAACCCCTGCTTTGCTTGATTTGACACAGACGCGTCTGCACTGTAACTGTTCTCAACGATATCACAATTAAGATTAACCGCGATAACATTAGTTATATTTACTATATTAGGTGAAATATGCCGTCCGGTACCATCTATTGCGTTATCGCGCTGAAGAATAGATGGTGGTGGTAGTTTTTTTCTCCATGCAGCAAGTAATTTAGGAAACATTTCATAAACGGTGTCATCGAGAGATTTATCTAGTTTATCTGCGTTGTTTCCGGGAATTTTAAAATTTTCTAACTGATTCTCAGTTATCGAGTACGCAGCTAAAAAATTGTGTTTATTATCTGCATAGATTTTTTTTACTGCTGAGATTAAGTTATTATTAAAACTTTTTATAGCTGATGTAATCATTATCAAATTTATTATTTGATTAATAGTTTTTTTTACATGAACTTGTTACATCGAAGATACACTCCTGAAAATAATCTCGCAATAGCTGTAGTCTTTTATTATAGTGTTGCTCAATTCCATTAAATGTTTCGATAACGTCACTTAATTCAATATAAAGACCATCAAATTCAATATAACGACCATCATGATATGTCCATAACATATCATCTTTTTTTCTAATGATAAATGTTGATGGCATGAATCGCATAGTAAAATCATATTCAGCAAAAAGGTAAACAATTCCAGAATATGATAATTTATCAATATAAAAATCTTCTCTCTTAGGTTCTGGTGGTGCTGGTGGTGCTGGTGGTTTTACCTCAGGCCAACCTAGCACAGTTCTTATTGAACTCGCGTATATATCAACTATGTAGTCTGAACTTACTTCAATAACTGACGATAACGTTGACTCGTGAACAGATATTTTTATTCCGGGATCCTCTCCGGTTATATTTTTTATTCTCCATGCCAGCTCATCATTAATTTGCTCAATCTAATATGTGCCTGTTGGCAATCCGACTGTGGTCCAATTAGGTTCCTCATCGGGTTTTTTTTATAGCAAAAACAAAAGAATTATCTGACCGCAGGTTTTCAAATGATTTAGCTCTAATATTAGGCCAGCTGTAATAAACTTTTAACTGTGCTAGTGCTATTTCACTAAAAGAAATAGGTGTTGGAAAAATAATGCTGAATTCGGGTTTAGCTGAGCTTGCTGATATCATCGTTGGTTTTTGCAGGACTGTGTTTGTCGCTATCTGTTGCAGTAGCTCCGTCATTATTTATACTGACATCTTTAATCGTTTGATTATAAATCTTAGTCATCAGCGAGAACTCAGCATCAGATACAATACCGTCATTAAGACTCTCTGATAACATCGAAGATAATTTTGAGTACGCTGCCGTCGCTGTGTTTAATTTATCTTTATTGTCACGAAATGGTGTAAATGTTATTCATTAAATACATGTACTCGGATTTTTGTTTTTTCGCTGTACAACGATACCCGAGGGTGATTATGTATATGGTCTACTGTATTTCGAAATCGTGAGTACGATTCGTCCTATGTCACACATGCAAGGTGTTTCCGATACGGCAAAACGAAAAGTCTAAACGTATAAATACTTTACTGTATGCAAAGGGTCTTTACAATATTAAGGGTTTTGTCAGCAAGCGGCCTGCTTAAAGGATTCGCACAACTCCAGCTGTAAAGGTAGGTAATTTTTCGGTCTTAAGTAATAACTTGTGTATTACCATATTTACCTTTGCATGTTTGTTGTATAGTTTTCATTATACAGCATAATGCGTGCATTTTTTTTATTCTTGTTGCAACGTAGTATAGGATTTATATTGGTAATGTAAAGCTACACTTTTTTTAAAGAATTGTTTACTATAGTCTTATCAAGCAGGGTTAGGTTTACTATCGAACCTGCCATTTTGTAATTGCCATAATAATATAATCTTTATAACTTACCATGTATGACGTCCTTACGTTATTATGTCTGTATCAAGTTTAGTACACTGTATCGGGTATATTTTCAGCTGTCTGAGGGTAGGAATATCCGGGGTGTCCGGTGTTGTCTGAGTGTAGAAACCTCCATTTGTCCGGAGTGTTTAAGGTGCCGGAGTGTCTAATGTCAAGAGGACTAAGGTGACCCAGCCGTAGAGCCGTCAAAGGACCAGGGTGTCCGGAGGGTCTAATATTTGGAGTGTCCGGAGGGTCTAATGTTGCGAGTGATCATAGTATTCCGAGGGTCCGGAGTTTGTAGCAGTTGTGAAATTGATTCGTAGGAGCTGTGGAGCGGATATGGTGCACGGGTAACGGAGTGTATCTCCATACATGTATTTTATTAGCTGTATGCTAATTTTGGGTTAGTAAGACCCAGTGTATCACTCAGGACTGGTAAGATGATATATCCTTTCTTGTGTTTAGCAACATAATTTCGATACCTGAACGAATACATTTTTACTACGAGTAAAAAGCTTACATCGTTTACTATTTGAGTGAACTATATTCATCTTTCCATTATTGAATCATTTGTGAATCATTTATCCTGTGTTTTTTTGTGTTACTGAACTAATTTATTCTATTTTTATTTCCATCTTTGAATCTGTGCGTTTTTATGTTAAATAAATCCAATATTTGGATTATAAATACGCACACATTTTCATAATCTACTGCTCATATAAATCACCACATTAAACCATATATGTGTAGTCAAAACGTGTTATGTTGTCAATCCGAAATATCCCACCCGGTTATCTTGTTACATTTATATCCGGTTAATGTTTCGCTGGTACATGAGATTTTTTTTGTTATTATACCGAACACGACGGATAACGCAGTAGCCACAGAAACAACGATAGTTACTGCTATCGGTGCTATCATCGTTAACGCAGATAATATTATTCCGGTACCAACAACAACGGCTGATACAGAGTGAACGGTAACATCAATTACAACTAACCTGCGCTGATATATTTTTATTTGATAAATATCGATTATGTTTTTCAGAGACTCCTGCCACGCACGCGCCTGATTGTATCGGTATTTTGACGCGCTCATTTTATATTATAATGTTTCTCAATCCAATTAAATGATGATGGTAATTCGGTGATAAATTCAATACACCACCATATAAACACCGGCAGCTTCAGGTCTTTTTCTTTGTCTTTGTCTTTGTCTCGCTCAGCAACAAAAAACTCAAATCGAAAAATTTCCATAACGTCTTTGCTCATTAATATATTCAATGTACCAAGAAACCTATCTGTTATGTGTCTCCAATTGTAATTTTTACAAACGATCCTAAATCGCTCATAGGAAAAAAATATTTATTCTGTACACGCTAGTAACAGGTGCTGTGTATTTTAATTCATCTGTCCTGCTTGTCCAATTGAATTCTCCTGTCGCGATAGTAAACGTTAGATTACCGATCATCGATGATTTACTTGTGAAATTTTAACATAGCTAGTTTTTTCAATAATTCCTGTGATCTGCGCACGAATTCCATCAAATAAATCCGCGGTATTTTTTAGATCTTCGATTTTCTTATTGACGTCATCGTTATTTGCGTTATATTCTGGTATATTGACTTTTTGACTCAGTGAGTTGTTTACTTTTGTAATATACTCGTTAATGTTTTTGATGGAGTCATTAATCTTTCTGATGCCATCAGCAATTTTTTTCTGCGTCTTTCTGAATAGTAGTAAAATCATCCACGTGAATTTTATACTCATCTCGTTTGATTATATCACCTATTTTAACGTTACTCGTTTTCAGTTTTCCGTGCTGATCCTGAAAAACAGCAACCTCGTCAGGACCTACTCCTGCTATCGATAAAATATTATTTATGTAATCCTTTTGTTACATATTTAGATAAATCAACATCGACGGTTTTTTTTATTAAACGTGACATCAGAGATCTACCATAAATATCAACCATTTTATTTATTATTTGTATTTAACTTACCTGATGTGTAATCGTGAACTGCTTTATGGTAGGGTTTATTAAATTTAGATATCGCAGTGAGTACATTAATTGCTTCATCACCGCAGATCGGAGGATCAGTTAGTTTTTGCGTTGGTAACGTAGAATACCACGTTGGTATATTTAGCTGAGATATGTAATTAAGAAACTTACGAGGCGGAGCTAATCCATATGAGTCTGCGTAGATAATTTCACGTGGATTTATCGCGTAAGCAACCCAGTGAGTACCTGGTCCGGTGCTGTTATCGAGATTTATAATTTCTGTTTGATATTTATTTGGACGAGCTGGTAATTGATCTCGTATAAATACTCCTCTGAAAAATTTTATTTTGTTTTTTAGCGACGTCAATTAAATCAAAATTTGACATCGGTGTTATCTTACTAAACGAAGGCCTCGTCCGTACCATGAGGGAGGTGTTCTGTTAACCGGGTGCCTCGTCCGTACCGTGTCCCTGGTAGCCGGTAGCCTCGACCTTTTTTTTTTGCCATATCTTCAACCTAGTACTTTATTAAACGGCTAATCCTCCTAGTGATCCAGCAGCACCTAACGCAGCAGCCTTTGCCAGAGCTGGTGCAGCCGCGGCGGCTAACGCGGGTAACGCAGCGGCTTTTGCTGCGAGTAGTGCTGGTATCGCAGCTAACAACGGGAAAAGTCCGCCTGTTTTAACCATATCTTTAATGGCACCAGCAGATAAATTAACCTGAATTCCTGTGCTACCTAATTTAGCTTTATTGAAACGTGCGTGTTGTTTAAGTTAGAGATAGTTTATTTTGTCCACCCTGAATCTGATTATTTTTCAGTGTTAATTTTGTCCCGCAGGTTTTTGTTATGTTCGATTGTAATATTTTTTATCTGACCCGGAGTCAGAGTAACGCTAACGTGCTCGTACATTTTATAAATAAACTGACTGATTTAAATTACAATTTCTCTACAGGGGCGTCAACTATTCTCATACGACCACTAATAGCCTCGAGAAGCATAGTTCTTTCGCTAAGTATAACAGCAAATGCTCTGTAATTAACATTTGCCTGATTACCTACCACGACCTTAAAATGTATATCAACAACAGATTGTTTCATCAAATCCAAATGCTCCAGTGAAAAGTAATAGATAGGATATAAACTTTTAAAATCCAACTGAGATATCTGCAATCCGGTATCAATATTTTGATCTCGTCCTAAATAACTCCATAATCTATGATAGCAGCGTGCTATTGAATTATTTTCAAAATCCAAATAAATATCCTCAGCTGGTTCTTGGTGTCCGTTTATTCTCATTGAAACCTCTCTGACTTCGAGTATGTTGAAGACCAATAAAGATATGTCTGGGTGCAGAAACACCTTGTTGTGATGCTATATGCCAAGTAAAATTACCTCTGACATTAGTAGGAGAAGAAACATCAGTAACAGTTGTTAACCAGGATATCACTGATTTACCATCTTGGTCCATAAAAGAAATTAATTTATCTTCCTCAGGTAGTGATGGAGTCACTGATGGCATCCACAGCGTTAATTTAGATAATATTACATTACCATCATTACCAGCACCAACTTCTCTCCAGAGAGCGTCGTTGCTGTCACGTTTTCGATAAAAGACAATAGTGTGTTTAGCTCCAAAAATAACTTTTCTAAAATCTTTACAGAATCCAAAAATATGCGATAATGGAATCACACACGAAAATCTTCTACGATGACCAGATAACATACTTCTACGTGTAGCGAATCCGAGATTATAATTATTATTAGTACTTATGATCATGTCTTCAATTTGAGCTTGAGCTGGAGGAACAGCACGATCAGTTGGCTGTCTTATAATAAATGGATTGTGGTCGGGAAGATTAGAATTATCCTTTGCAAACATCATGCTGGGCCAGGCTCACCTGATAAAGTCATCTGAGTATCTCGCTAGGCCAATAATTTTTGTTGCTATATCAACGTTATCATTAATTGACTCAATTTCTTTTCCATCAACCATATACGCGGCGCTCTTGAATAACGCCACGATACCGTTGTTAACGAATCCGATCCTAAAATCATCTGCAAAAGTATGAACAACAGGAGGACCAGGAATAGGAATAGCTCTCTCAATTTCACCAACAACCTCAATAAAAGCCTCACATGGCAAAAAATACCTGGTTGAATCGTGTACTTGTAATTCAGTTCTGCCACTAGCATTTGGTTCTCTTGCATCATATGAGTAATATTGATAATTTTGTACTGAGAGATCCCTTTTTGCTGGCTCATCCAGCTTAAAGGCTTCATTAGTTGTCCGTGAAAACATTTTATTATAAATTATTTATCTTTTAAAACGAATATTACCTCCATATGCGCTAGTATTAATTATCTCCTGCCGCGGCTGTGCTAACGTCAGTGCTGGTTGTGCTAGCGCCAGGGACGGCTGTGTCAACATATTAGCTGCTTCTTGCTCTAACGCCAGTGATGCTAGTTTTTGATTAGCTGCGTTATTTATTATCTTGCTAACGTAACCGGGCATCTCAGCAGTACTCTGTAATTTTATGGCAGGTTGTTTTTTTCGTCGTACTAATCTTAATATTCTTTCTTTGACAGCATCAAATGCTTTGCTGGCAGCAGAACCAACAACATTGACAGTTTTATCACGAATAACATCATTGGCTTACAGTGATAACTGCTTAGCAATAGGACCAACCTTAGGAGCTATTCGTGTGAAAAACTCCCCAACATCACCTAATCCTGACCCGTATTTATATTTGTACACAGGTAACCGCGAGTTAACTACATAAACCTGTACTGGTCTCTGATGACTTTTGTAAATAATCATTTTATTATTATCTAATTGTTTAATCGCTGTGGTGGTCAACTAGTTCATCAATAAAATCACGATAAATAGTAACGTAAATAACACCACCCTGAAATAATCTTCTACAGGTATCAGTTGCCTCGTTAGTTATCTCGTGTGAGTTATTTTCAGCTCGTTTTCCTCCAATTAAAAGCTCTAATCGAGATACATCGTTGACAACGTTGTCGGGACAAACAGAATTATAACCACTACCTGTTTTAGGTTTTGGTGATTTTGTTAATAACTTATATTTTATTACTTTGTAAGAAAATTTCGAATAATTTTCATCATCTTTATCTATATCTTTATTTTTGGAAACAAAATATATCACTGAGGGCCATAAATCTTCTAGTGTTTTATCAACATGTTCATCTTTTACATAAAATCTTCTATTTTTGTATCCATGAGCAGCAATTTCTTGAACTTTTTGATAATTTTCAAGATCGCGAAGAGTATTTGTTCTAAGCATATTTTTATAATATTCTATATCTGAAGTATGTCCTGATGGAAAAGGAGCATCATACATTCCCTCAGATTCTTCTTTTAATAATCTTTGTTCCTCAGGTTCTTCTCTTCTTGCAGAAAATTCTTCAGGTTCTTCTGTTTCTTCTTGCTCGGCTGGTTCGTGTTGTATTCTCACATAACCTTTTTTAGGTTTTCTTTCCTTTTCTTCTTTTTCTCTCTCTCTTTCTTCCATTTTTGCTCTTCTTTCTGCTGTTTTTCTCTCTCTTTCTTCTCTTTTCATCATTTTTTCTTTTTCTTTTACTTGTTTATCTCTTTCTTTTTGATTTTGAATAAGAATTTTTCTTTTTGTATACCATCTGCAAATGTCATATAAGTAAGACTACTACGTCTCAAACGTGGAAGTCCAGTTTTTGCTTTAAATAATAAATTTAAATTTAATTTAAATAATAAATAATTTTTTAGTTCTAACTTTGGAAAGATACTCGGGTTTTAAATATCTATGTTTTTCATCTCAACTGGTTTCAGCAAAGGCACCAAATTCTTGTATTTAATTTGCATCACCATATGGAATTTTTATTATTGCACGTAATCCATCATCAGTAAATTTTTCCCGTGGAAGAACTCTAGATTTTTCATAATCTTCATCTACCTCTTCATCAGGTTCTTCTTCAATAGCTTCAGCCCCAGCTAGCGTTGTGGTCTTAGTTTTAGGTTTATATCTTAATTTAGGTTTAGGTCTAAATTTAGGTCTTCTAGGTGGAGGTCCAGGCGGAGGTGCAACAGGTGGAGGTCTAGTTTGCTCCTCAATTCTTTTCAACACAGGAAGAATACCGTGTTTTCTCACTTCAGGATCCTCTACGTCACCTAATAAAACTTTTTCAGTGGTTTCAGTTACTGGCTTAAATAATAACTGAGTTGACTCAGCAAATCTTTCTTTTGCATCCTGAACTGCGCGTATTTTTCTCTCAACTGATTCTCGTACTGGTAAATATTTTCTTATTGCTTCTTGTCTTTCTCGTGCTATTCTTGTTCTTAGTGCTTCTCCAACATCCATGATTTATTAAATCAGTATTAATTTTAATTATATAATTTTCTGTGTAATTTTTTTTCTGTGTAATTTTCTGATTATAAATCTAAATATAATTCTTCTCAATTAGAAGATAGCAGCAGGGAGGGCACCTACCTAAGGTCGGTCGTATATACAAAATCAAAAAAATTAAAATTCACGTAGAGTATTTTTTTTCCAGCTAAATCTTCAAACTAAGGTTTCGTTAATGAAACAGAGTTCAATAACGAGTAAAATTCTCCAGGAAGCCTCTATTCGGTAATCTAGACCTTTCTACGAGAGAGTTTTCTGTGGAAGATTTATTTTTTGTCGGAACCCCTAGGTCTGTTTGCCCTCCCTGCTGCTGGCAGTTTATAGTGATGTCTAGCACTGGGGCATCATGCCACAGACATGTAGCATAATGTCCCACCCAGTCACATTATCCTGACACCAGGCCGACCAGTCCTAACACAAACCTCTTAATGTTGAGCGCCAAGCGAGGCAGCTGTTAGTACCATTTTTGTAAGTCTTTGGTATGACTCAGCCGGGGATCGAACCCACGACCTTCCGCATCGAGGCGGACTCTTTAACGACTAGGTCACCGGAGCTGTTGTTCCGTTAAAAGTTCTATTTTTTCAGTAAATATTCCAGTATATATATATATATATATATATATATATATATATATATATATATATATATATATATATATATATATATATATATATACAGTGGCGTCGCTAGGGGGATGCGGGGGGTGCGGACTGCACCGGGTGACACCATCAGAGGGGGTGACACCAAAATGACATTACTAAGGATTCTGTATGGTCTGTTACGGAAGGAGGACCATCGGGGGGGGGGGGGGGGTGACACCATGAGCTACCGCACTGGGTGACACCAACCCGAGTGACGCCACTGTATATATATATATATATATATATATATATATATATATATATATATATATATATATATATATATATATATCTCACGGAATTGTATAAATACTTTTATTTATTAAAGACATGTACTCGGGTTTTGTTTTTTGTATACAACAATACCCGAGGGTGATTTATGTGTATGGTAGAATATTTCGAAATAGTGAGTTCGGTTCATCGTATGCCGCACGTGCGAAGTGCTTTCAATGGTACTAACATAATGCTTCCAGCGCACAGACAATGTATGACGACTTCGTCTGTGTATAAATGCCTCACTGTAAGATTAAATCTTCACATTGCGGAACTTCTTGTCAGTGAGTGGTTTACTTTAAGGACTTGAATCAATAATTGACTTTTTATCTAGTAGGGGGGAAAAGTAGTCAAGTCTCTATTCGATCAAGAAAAAGCTTTTGATCGAACAGAGCATGACTTCATCATTACGGTACTGTAATCCTGTGGTTTCGGCATAAATATCATTAATTGGATAACAGCCATGTACAAAACTATAACATCTAAAAAAGCAATAAATGGTGCAGTAACAGAATAATTTATGATACAGAGATCAGTAAGACGGGGTTGCCCACTGTCAGTCATACTCTATATTATAGCAAAAGAATCTTTAAATATTAATATCAACAAAATAATAATATTCTCGGAATTAAAATACCTAATTTGAAAGGAGAATTTAAAACTATGCTACATGCAGACGACTGCACAAACTTCACAAGAGACGAAATCTCTTAAGCATTTACAGTAATCGTACGTCAGAAAAATTAGTGATATAACTTAATTAAAAAGCATGTAAGATCATTAGGAATATTATATGGGAGGAAGTCAGCTCATCTCAACTACCGTAAACTACTAACCAAGATAGTTGGTTTTGTTGTTGTAGGGTTTAACGCCATTGATGGTGGAGGAAGAACCCGGGAAAAACCCGGAAAGAACCACCGACCCACGAGAAGCTACTGGAAGCTTTCTCACATACCCACATTAGCCGAATCCGAGACTCGAACCCATGCAGACAGAGGTGAGACGGCAGTGATCCATAACGGAGAGCGCTTTAGACCACTCGGCCATTCGGGGCCCCACTAACCAAGATAGAAGAGCAAGTTGAAATTTGGTCACACACAACATTGTCTCATGGAGCTTATTCAGGTTGCTAAAACCTACATATACAGTCAGCTCAACTATATTATGAATACAGTGCACCTAACTGAAGCAATGATGAAGGTCATAGAGGGGAAGATTATAGATTTTATATGGAATAATAATAAAAAAATATACATATACCAAAAGAGAACGGCGGATTAAACGTACCAAGCATTAGTATTTAACCTAAGGCAAATATTTTAAATAAAATAAAACACAAATAACTGACCCATATTCCCCTGGGAATTTGTATATATATATATATATATATATATATACATATATATATATATATATATATATATATATATATATATATATATATATATATATATATATATATATATATATATATATATATATATGGCTATTTGTGCTGATTTAACGATTCAATTTTAAAAAATAATATACTTACAAAGTTACTGGAACTACCGAGATGTGGTAAAAGAACAATAGATTTAATATATACGTACAGAGACAGTAGTCAAATTTGGATTGGAGATGAAAACATATATAACATAGTAAACGATACAATATTCAAAGAGAAACACGAGACAGAGCTACGACAACCAAATTTAAACGTGGGAGTATGTTGAATAAATGGGCAGGTATAGGATCCACCTCCATGTAATGTAGGATGTTCCTGTACCTGCATGACAAATGGGTGACTGGAGAGGTGTCCTTCAACGTGAACTTAATAAGAACTATCCCACCCTGCAGACTGTGTAACAGCCATACAGATTCAAAAAATCACATTATTTTAAGATGTATCCAAACTTCTACAGACATGTATAGAATCACGAATAAGATTAGAGATAAATACGGGGAAGTGGATTCTAAATAAACAATTACTATACACAAATGACATCATAGATAAGAATATATACTCTGAACTAACACACTGTATTACCGAAATTATGTAAACCTTTAGAAATGATATGTAGACCTTACAATTAATTTAAATTTTTGTTTTAAATATGATATATAGACAGAAACAGACACGACGCGATAGGTGTGAACTCTCCTATAGAATTTATCCTAAAGGAGCTTCTCTGCATAGTTTTTGTAACTGTCATTTTGGAACTATATTCTTATATCCAGATGATATAAACTACTATGACTATTATATACATTTACGTATACTTATTCCAAATAACAGAAAACAATATATACAAACTCAAAACAGACACGATGCGAGAGGTTTATCCTAAACAAGCTTCTCTGAATCGTTTATGTAACTGTTATTTTGATATTCTGCGGCCCTGAGTGGTCGAGTTGTCTAAAGCGCTCTCCGTTACGGATCACTGCCATCTCACCTCTGTCTGCGTGGGTTCGAGTCTCGGATTCGGACAATGTGGGTATGTGAGAAAGCTTGCCAGTAGCTTCTCGTGGGTCGGTGGTTCTTTCTGGGGTTTTCCTTGGTTCTTCCTCCACCATTAATACTGGCCGCCATGTATAGCCTATCGTGTGCTGAAAAATGGCGTTAAAACCCCACAACAACAACAACAAATTTTGATATTCTCTATCAACATAAATACTGAATACAAAATAATAACATACTGATAGAAACACTGAATTTCTCGTAGAAACTAATACAAGCAATAACATCGATAGGTATAAAACGAATAAAAACAGTGGGACAGGGATTGGCCTTACTGATTAAGGAGCATATGATGGTACGATACCTAAGCTGCGTGGTTCACGCTAGGCATCACGGATCGTACCGGATCTCCTCCAAGGTAAGGCCAAATTATAGAACATTACAAAAACACAAACAAGCGTACATATACAGTCTACTAAAACTATGAGGTATAAAATGCACAACATACACGCACTCAGCAATACAAATTTATTTCTTTCTTCTTTCCCCTCTTTATTTTATTCTCAAACTTTTGCTTTCCTCTTTTATTATGCTCACATCACTTTTGCATTAGATAAGGACTCAGAGCATGGGAATGAAGGTATTGGCCTCTGTCACGAAAGCGTGTGAACAAAACGATTGTGCCACATGCCACCGCCACATGCTAATACCGGACCTCCTTTGCTGGAATTAATTTTTTTCTTACATAGGATTCGTCATAACTAAAGACAACTCTAAATGTGATTATAGAGCCAGTCCAAACAAAAAAAAAATAAAAAAATAAAAAATAAACGGGTAGCATACAATACATATACCATATGCATATAGCATATGCTGGACAAAATAGATCCCTGGCAAGGATCACTAAGGTAATTTAAGCTCCGAAACCAGCCAGGGTTAAGGAGCTATATAAACACTAGAGTAGGACGGTGTAGAAACCCGAATCCAAAATAATAAATCTATCAAAATTCTATTTTGAATATACACGCACTACATATACCATAGGGGCAACAAAACACGTAAATCATTCAAATTTCAGCACTAGGGGGTCTTTTCTAAGATGGAGTCCGAGAGGGTCCACACCAATAACATTTAAGGACTTGCACATCTTAAGCTGTAGAGGTATGTGAATTATTAATTTGGTGTATAAGTTATAATTATTGTACTACCACGTTTATTTTTGTATGTTTGCTATGTAGCTTCGGTTTACGTAGTAAAGTGCAAATATTTTCTATTCTGGTTTGTGACATATATTAGCAATATAAAGCTGCATTTTTAAGAAACGTTTTGTACCGTAGGATTCTTGTTGGGCACGGTTAGATTTACTTCTGAACCTGTTTGTTGTTTTGTAATTATTGTGCGATAATGTAATCCGTATAACTTACCGTATATAACGTCATTACGTTTTATGCCCGTGTCGTGCATAGTACACGGTGTTCGATGTAATTTCAGCTAACCCGAGTCACCAGAGTAATCAGCTGTAGAGCTGACCAGAGAGATCAGTTATCGGAGTGATCGGAGTCGATATTAGAAGTCAACCACAACAGCTGTGAAGCTGAACTATTGCAGCCGTACAGCTGAATAAAGAGTGTTGCAGGTGATCGGGAGTTGCTGACCGAAATTGGTGGGTGCTGGCTGCTTGAATGACCAACCTGAAATACTGACGGCTTGATTGGAAGGTGTAACAGGTAGCCGAGTGTGATGGTGGCGGAGTGTAACTCCATACATGTAATCTTTTAGCCGGGCCTAATGTTTGGGGTTTGTAAAACCCAGTGTGTTTTTAGGACTGTAAAGATAATTTGTATATCTGTCCCTTTTGGTTTACATACTTTCACTATCTGCGTCCCGTGTCGGGGGAGGAAAAGATCCTGGTAGTTGAGCAAAGGTTTTCCGATGCAATACACTACTTTGGCGTCTACGTCTTCTAGACGGGTGTTCGGGATGGGCAAATTGACAAATCGGCTGGTCACCCCGAGCCCTATTAAGTCTTTATTTACTCGCTCACCTTCTTTATCTTTCTTCTTGTATCTCTCTTGATACCACCGTTGTCCCTATAGTCTATTCCTTTAGCTTTCCTTTTCCGATGTCTTAGAAGACTTCCTTGAATGCGGTGGCTTAACGGGTCAATCATAGGTAATTTTATCGACTGAGTATAGCATCTGTGTATCCCTGGCACTTGAAAAGTGTCCCCTGGTTGGGCTCCATGGTGGGCGGGGAGCATGGGTGCTGAATTTTAATCAATCCAACATGGAAATGTCCCCAAAAAATCAAAACAAACGTACGAAAACTGGATCTGAGTCAGATGACGAACCATGTAGTGCGGAGTCATTTCCACGCTTCATGGTCATCCAATCTAAAGATGCCATAAAACCGCTTGCCTCACTATTTTCATTAGTCATCAAAAAGACTATCACGTGATCGATTGGCACACTAAAAAGTGTTAAAACGTTGGAATCAGGTTGTCTTCTTATTGAGTGTGAGCGACGAGGTCAAACAGAAAACATCAAGAAAATGAAAACTTTCTTCGATATCCCAGTGACCTCGTTTGCTCATACCACACTTAATACGTCCAAAGGCGTGATTCACCTTCGTGACTTGGCTGGAGTCAGCGACACAGATATCATTGAAGGGATGAAAACGAAGGTGTCGCTGCAGTCTGTTGAATACGTATTAAACGTAATAACAATCTGCAGGACACCAACACCATTGTACTCACCTTCAACAAACCAACTGTACCCAAAGTGGTCAAAGTTGTCTTTTTGCAAGTGAAGGTCGAGATCTATATTCCAAACCCCCTTCGGTGCTATAAGTGTCGGAAATATGGTCATCACGAAGACCGTTGCTCAAAAAGCCAAATATGTGGCCGATGCGGAGACCATTCGCATCAGGAATCTGATTGTAGAGCAACTCCGCATTGTGTCAACTGTGGAAAGGAGCACCACGCCAGTTCCAATGATTTGTATCTATAAAACACCAAAACACCGACATATTTACACCCACGTGCATCGATTTGACAATTTGTTCACCTTCGCTTCTTTTGGACGATGAATGGAAGGTCGCTGATGACCTTCACAGCAGTGATCACTTTCCAATCTGCCTTTCAAATATTAACTCTACAAGTGATGACGCAATTCCTCAGTGGAATATTAAGAAGGCCGACTGGGCTAAGTTTGAAACACTCTGTAAAATTAGTCTGAATGAAGATACAATCTTCAACGTTAATGACCATATTCAGCATTTTGCTTCTATTTTAATCGAGATTGCAGAAAAATCCATTCCCAAGTCCTCACCCTACTGTAAAAGAACCACAAAACCTTGGTTCACTAAGGAATGTAAGGAAGCCATTAGACAACGCCGAGAAGCATTAAAAAAAGTTAACAATCGTCCGACGCCCGAAAACTTAAGTATATATCGTATTGTCCGGGCCAAAGCTCGCCGTACAATCAAAGAAAGTAAACGAGCTTCATGGAAGAAACATGTTTCTTCTTTAAACTCTCGTTCCTCTATTAAGAACGTTTCGGACACTATACGCAAAATAAACGGAAAGAGAAAACACAATTCTCTCTGACACTGAACAATAACAATTTTAGTTCAAAACGTGACATAGCAAATATTCTTGCTGACAGTTTCTCTAAAAATTCCTCATCATCTAATTATTCAGAAGCCTTCCAAAGACTAAAAACTCAAAAAAAAAGTCACGTTTAAAATTCACATCCAACAACTCGGAAAGTTATAACCAACTGTTCTCACTATTGGAGCTTAGGGAGACTTTAGATAAGGCCCATCATACATCCACTGGGCTTGATGAAATACATAACCAGTTTTTGAATTACCTGCCATTATCATCATTAACAACTCTTCTGAAAATCTTCAATGATTTATGGATTACTGGTAATGTACCTAAAATCTGGAGAAAAAAACCAACAGTAATACCAGCCCACAAACCAGGTAAAGATAGTGCAGATCCTGCCAACTATCGACCTATTGCACATACAAGCTGTGTGGGCAAAACAATGGAACGAATGATCAATTCTCGGCTTGTATAGTACCTGGAAACTAATAATTTAATATCTTCTTTCCAAAGTGGCTTTCGATTTGGCTGGGGCACCAATGATCATCTGGTTAGACTGGAAACATGTATTCACGATGCATGTATCAAGAAGGAACATTTAGTAGCGGATTTCTATGATTTAGAAAAGGCCATTGACACGACATGGAAGTACGGGATACTATATGACCTGCTCCATCTGGGTCTAAAAGGCCGTCTGCCCTCTTTCATATCAAACTTTCTCTCAGACAGAGAATTCAAAGTACGAATGGGCTCTACCCTCTCAGATCTGCACGAGCAAGAGATGGGTGTGCCCCAGGGCAGTATTTTATCTGTGATGCTTTTCAACATCAAAATCAATATCATCACAAAGTGATGGCTCCTGGTGTGGATTGCTCGTTATACGTTGATGATTTTCTAATATGTTATCGATCAAAGCACATGCACACAGTTGAAAGACAACTGCAGCAAAATATAAAGAAGATTCAAAATTGAGCCAGTAATAACGGTTTCAAATTCTCGAAATCCAAAATGGTATGTATGCATTTCTGTCAGTTACGAAGACACGAAGACATCACGATGAACCTAAACTCACGCTGGACGGAACACCTATTCCAGTTGTTAAGGAAACAAAGTTTTTAGGTATTATCTTCGACAGAAAACTGACTTTTATTCCACATTTAAAGAACTAGAAAGCTAAATGCTTAAAATCTCAAAATGTACTTAAAGTACTAACGCACACTGAGGGGTGCTGATCGAAAAGTCGTACTCAATTTACATAGAACGTTTATTCGCTCCAAACTGGGCTATGGTTACGTTGTGTATGGTTCAGCCAGAAAGTCATATTTGAAAATGCTTGATCCAATTCATCATCAGGGAATAGGACTCGCTCTGGGAGCATTTAAAACATCCCCGTGTGAAAGCCTACTAGCTGAAGCGAACAAACCACCGTTATCACATCGTAGAGAAATGCTTTGCGCACAGTATGCTCTCAGATTAAAATCAAACCCTCTGTACCCTGCTTTTTCGGCTGTTTTTCAACCCAAATACAAAACCTTGTACGAAAATAAACCAAACGCCATACCTTCCTTTGGCATTAGAATATCATCCAGCCTTGACAGTAAAAACATTGATCTTTCTAAAATTCAGAAAACGTCCATCTCCGAAACACCACTCTGGCTACTTAAACAGCCAAAAGTACTTTTTACGCTACACGATGGGAAAAAATATCTGAGACAAACCCTTCCGTCTTCCACAACTCTTATCATAAACTCCTCACTGAATTTAAAAACTGCACATGAATTTTACCGACGGATCAAAGGATGAGGAAAAGGCTGCTGGAGCCTTCGTTTGTGGAAATCACACAACGCAAGTTCGCTTACCAAATGGCACATCTATTTTTTCAGCCGAAATCAGAACAAGAGACCTTGCTCTGCAATATATCGAAAACAAACGTATTTTAAACAGCATCCTCTTCTCCGACTCACTATCAGTACTTCAGTCATTACACAATAGAAAACTGGAGAATCCATTATTGAAAAACATGCTCGTCAAAAATACCGAGCTGAATGTCTCCCACAATATAATATACGGTTGGTTACCCAGCCATATTGGTATTAAAGGTGATGAAAAAGCAGATCGCGCTGCTAAAATGGCCCTTACTCAATAACCATCTGATTTTAAAATACCGTATACTAATTTTAAACCTAGTATCAGACAGTCCTTACGTCAGAAGTGGCAGGCATCATGAAATGATGCAGTGAATAACAAACTTCATGCAATCAAGCCAACTCTAGGAGAATGGGCTCCTTCCTGCAGAATCATCCGTAGAAAGGAGGTAGTCATTGCAAGTATTCGAATTGGACATACTTATATAACCTACTCCCACATACTAAAAGGTGAAGACCCACCAGAGTGCATTACTTGCAATGAACCATTCACTGTTAAGCACATTATGATGGAGTGTTTCGACCTGCAACCTACGCGCGATCAGTACTACAATGTGCATGGCATGAAGGATGTTTTTAATGCAATAAACGTATTCTAGAATTCTTAAAAGAAGTAAATGTTTGTTCTAAACTATAACTTTCATGCCATCACGCTGAAAAGTTTTAAGTAATATATAAAACGTCCTTTACATTCAACATCTTTCCATCTGTCATCATTAAGATACACCCTTTACAATGCCCGTTGATCGGTAAGCTCTGTTTATTACCTTTTCCATCTTGTCGTTTTACATTCAACTCTTTGGCTTTATATCGCTGGTCGATACGAAACCTTTCACCACTTTTAAAAAACCCTACATATAACCTTTTGTTTGGTGCAAAATAGCCTAATCGTGCTGATGCGCCGTAAAAATATAATCAATCAATCAATCACCATTCTTTCGTTGTGAAATCATTATGAATTATTCACCCTTTGTGCTTGTACTGTGTAAAGCGATTTATTCGTATTTCCATTAATAAGTCCTTGCTATTTATGCTAATTGATCCAATATTTGGATCATATAATCGCACATATTAATTATAATCAATTGCTCATTCAAGTCGCTCATTGCAAAACAATGTATTTGCATCATCATCGCAGGTTTTCTGTTGTTAATCAGAAATCCTACCCGGTTATATTGTTGCAAGATATATATATATATATATATATATATATATATATATATATATATATATATATATATATATATATATATATATATATATATATATATATATATATATATATATATATATATATATATATATATATATATATATATATATATATATATATATATATATATATATATATATATATATATATATATATATATATATATATATATATATATATATACATACATACATACATACATACATACATACATACATACACATTATCCTTTGGAGACACAAGATGATTCATTGGTTTACAATAACAGTTTTGAGGTACCAATGTATGTCAGGTGGTTAACATGAAAAACGGCATCTCTTTTTAGTGATGCCTTTGGCGACTGTAACAATGTCAGCTATGGTTGCATATCGGTTTAGTATGTGCAGATCAAAACCAGCATGACGGAAGAAACATTTAAAGGAGATAGTGGCAGTTCAGGATTTTATATTGAGAACATGCAGTAGATATATAATATATGCTTTATTGCCTTCGGCGGCTACCTTTCTTTCAAATGTGTTAAAATAAAAGCGCGCAGATAAAACAGACCACTTAGGCATCTCATGTTTTGTTCACCCGTTACTGCAAGTACACACAGATTGTACATTGTTTCCTTTTGAGGTTTTGTCCGTCTCAGCTATAACGGGGAAATTGGGCCTAACGCATATTTCAGAGAATACCGAGGAGTATGAGAATAGCCAGGACGTCAGATTGTCGTGCAATCACTTTGATAGCGATGAATGCGATCCTAAATTAGACGAGACATTGACTGCGCAAACGCGCCGAGAAGGGCGTATTTCATGTTGGATGGGTGATAATTCTCTCGTCTAATGTTTGGAATTTCATGTAAATACTAGGCGTTACAAGTGGTTTTCTTTACATGCTATGCCAGCTAGTGTTCACCAAGATGACTCCTAGAGTGTCGGGAATAAGAGCTCCTCTATATCAGGTCAGATTAGACACTTCCTAACAACGGGATTAGATATAATGAGTTCAGAAAGAAGAATCAGGACAAGATATTTGAATTCACGACATAAAGATGTGTGACGAACATGTTGGCAGACTAAATCCGTCACTCCAAGAGGAAGCAGACAAGTTAATACCAGAATAACATTACCAGCTCTTAAATCGACATGGTACAGCAAGAATGATTTGAAAGCCCATGATCCAATCCAGTTCAATTACCTGTTGGTGTACCAGCCATATATCAGCGGCTACGAGAAACTGATAAAGGTTTTATTAGAGGAAGAATGTTCCGAAAATCCCGACACAGCCTGCATCATCAGCTCCAAAGAGGTCATATATGGAGAAGGCAGCAGTAACTGCAGGAGCCTAGATGAAGGTTACTTCTTCTACAAGGATGAATACAGGAAAATGGTAGTGCCGAAAGTGTTGACACACTCCTCCGTCCTGTAGTTCATCTTAAGGGAATGCCAACGGATGCGTCTCTGCAGACGGGGTTGAGCCATGCATCAAAAGATTAATTTATGCATACCAATACATGAAGTTTGTGTAAGGATGAATCTGTATTTGTTAGGCACTTGACATTCCATACCAAAAAGAAACAGACTAAACGGTGATAATTCAGAAGTTATGAGACAAATCAAACATAAAAAGGCGAAACATAAAGTGTAGTGGAAGAGACGAACGAATTTTAAGAAAGATACTTTAAAAAGGACTAAAACTTGAATCAATGACATTGTCGACTACGTTTCCGAGTAAATATCTTAACGAGTAAAATAACTGTCCTATATTAATTATCATCATAATCAAAAGTTGTTTCGTTATACGTTTGTTTTAATATGAGGGTCTCATTCCTCAGAGGCATGGGAGTAGTGAATGGGGGCGCTTTACGGACAATGGGAATTAGCATTAAAAACACCCCTGGGTCACTTTACGGACAAGGGAAATTTAACATGGAGAAAAATCGTGGGTCACTTTACGGACAAGGGAATTTAACATGGCAATAAATCGTGGGTCACTTTACGGACAAGGGGAATTGAACATGGCAATAAATCGTGGGTCACTTTACGGACAAGGGGAATTTAACATGGGATTTTTTTTAAAAAATTTTAAAAAAATTTTTTTAAAAAAGGGGTAGGCAATTGAGAAGTCATTCTCTTTTCGAGATATATGGCTGGCCCTGAAAAGGGCCTTTGGGTTTTATGTTAATGTATTCATTAACATAAATGGCACCGCATTGGTCTTCTTCTTGTCCTTAGGCTGCGTCTTACTGTTGGTCCGTACATCAGCACTCTTTTCAGGCATCCTTGTCTTTCGACGTAGATCCTACGTATCCACAGGCTGGTGTTTGTCCTGTGGACAACGGTCCACTTGGATCGGACATACATGAGCAAGTCTGTCCGAAACATCATGGAAGACACAAGGGTGGATGACTCAACTGTAGTCCACATCTTGAAGCGACGAGAACAGGTGAATCAATGCATTGAACAGCGCTTATTTATAGGCGGAGGAAGGATTGAAACGGATTGAGTTCATTTACCAATCCGAACACGCGTTACAGAATTCAGTCAGCTCGCATCCAATCCGAAGAGAGCAGTCTGTGACGTCACGTAGTCAATATAGATTCGCTAGCGCTTGTGTGCAGTCAGTCTATGCGACAGTGATTCAACATGACGGAAACTCAGAAAACGATCCATTGGGGTGCACCAGCAGGGGAGACTGCCCAAGGGAACTCGGACTTACTTTCAGAAGAGGTGAATTGGGATTTTGTGGATTTTCTCTCCTCGCAAGAATTTGTTCCTGAACCTTCGTTACCTTCTTCATTACCGCAAGTGGAGAATTTTAGACAGAGACAGAAAGAAGAATTGGAGAAATTTATACAACGACAAAAGGAAGCGGAACAGGCTTTTCTCCTACAGCAACAGCAACAAGAAGAAGAGGTAAGAAAAAAACAACAGCAAGAAGAAGTAGCAGCAAAGAAACAAGAGGGTGAAAATCAAACGGTCACGGTACTGTTGGACATTTTAGCGGAGTTAAGAAGTCTCAAACAAATGTATCAGACTTCTTTATCACGACCGAAGAGAATACGACCTTCCCGAGCTAAACACGTCAACCCTGTGACTAAGCCTACCGTACCACCCTTAGTGATTTCAACCCAATCATTATCATCATCATCAACATTACGCAGTCCAGAAGTAGGCCTTGGCCGTGGCAAAGGCATAAGGCAGTTAAAGTTGATTGCTTAAACTTGCCCCTACATCGTAAAGAAAAAAGGCCCTTTTCAGGGCCACCCACATATCTCGAAAAGAAATACAATTTCAATTTGCCAATAACTCAAAAATAAATAACCCACCCATTTTACCCTATAGTACGTGTCTTTGTATGAGTGCGTGAGTGTAGCTTCTTATTTTAAAATAAAAACTCAAAGACTCTTACCTTATATCATTCATTTATTCTTTTATCCATTTTTTACAATCCAATTCACAACACAACACTTTAATTTAAAGTTCATTGACTTCTTCTTTCTCCTTGTTTAGTCTCTCTGTTTTTTGAATTTCTTCACTGTCACACTCTTTTCCTCTTCTTCCTCCTCACTTTCTTCCCTTCTTCTTTTTTTCTCCTGTTTCTTTTTCTTCACCTGTCTGCTTTCTTTCTCTGAAGAATCCCTCTCTTCTTCTGAAGAATCCCTCTCTTCTTCTGAAGAATCCTTCTTTTCTTCTGACTCCTCTTGTTTCTTTTTTGGGCAATCTGGAGACCAATGTCCTTTTTCTTTACAATAATAACAGGTATCTTTACTTTTGTCTTTTTTAGCTCCTGTTTTTTGACGGTCTGGACACTCTGAAGACCAATGCCCTTTCTTCTGACAGATATAGCAAGTATCTTGACTTTTATCTCGAAAGGAAGGAGAGTAGTCCGTAGGCTGGTCTGAAGAGAATTTTCTAATGACCCCTCGCAAAGCTCTGACGAAACGTTCCATCTGGTTAGTCTCTTCCATCGTTGTGCTCGGCTTGAGAGTGAAATGAATAGTGAAAGGACAAGACACACACCCTTTTATATACGCTGGTCTGCTATGACTATAAAGTAGTTTATGGTGTTTGAACTTGAGTCATTTGACTTTTTGCTTTCAAGATGAAACGATCCCATTCATTCGAGAAGAAAGAAGAAGAAGAAAGTAAGAGGCAGAAACGTGATCTATCGCCTCGAACCAGGGCTGAAATATTGGCACAAATTCATGCCAGTGATTTTGAAGAGGACATGAGTGAACCAGAATCCGAACCCTCTAAACCAAGTTCATCACCCTTTGTCAACCCTGAAAAGTACTATTCCATTCGAGAGACGGAAAAGCGCTCCTCTAGAAAATTTAGAACCACGGCTTACAAATACACGGTGAAGTTTAAAGATTTCAAGGCTGAAGTGCCGTTGGAGAAAGCAGAAGGGTTCATCACCGAGGTGTGGGATTCTTTGCTCACTGCACTCAAGCGACAATGTCAACCCAAAGAAGACGATCGCTTGAGACTTTCCATACAACACGACGGTTTGAAATCCCCTGTTTGGATCGAGTTTAGCACCCCTGCAGAATTGACTGCTTCCAAAGTCATGGACAAGATTCAACACGTACAACAATCTAATGATCAGTTTGACATCACCGATGGTAAAGCCACACTGGACATGACCCACGTCTCTCCTCCTCAAGGGACAGGACGCAAAAAGATGTTATTGGTGGACGACCTTCGCAACACCAAAAAGAGTCTCGTCCGAATTAACAACCCTCATGACCAGATGTGTTTAGCCCGTGCCATCGTGGTGGGACGAACCTATGCCAACAAGAACGACACGGTAGAATGGAAAAGAACCTGGGACACTATTCAACGTTCCGACCGAGCCAAACAACGAAACGAAGCAGAACTCCTGTTACAACAAGCTGACCTGTCCAAAGACACACCCTGTGGTATTCCTGAGATGCAAAAATTGCAAGATGCCCTAGCTCCACGATACACCTTGAAAGTGCACCCTCAAGAAGTGCGCGGACCTCTGTTGTTTCGAGGCCAAGATTTTAAGGACGGAAAATACATTCACCTTTATCATCACGATGACCATTTCGATACCATTACCAGTATCACTGGATTCCTGAGATACTGTTATTATTGTGAGAAATGTGACCATGGTTATAACAATCGAGAGCAACACAAGCATTGTGGATCGAAATGCTCAGGATGTTTGGCCTCTTCACCCTGTCTGAGCGAAGAACCAGTGCCTTGTTCCACTTGTCTGCGTACGTTTGTCAGCCCTACCTGTTACCAACAGCATCTGAAAACGCAAGGTTCACAGAAGAAATGCGCTTGTCAACTCCTGAGATTGTGCCCTACGTGTGGACAAGGCATACGTACCAATAGTGCCAAGGCACACGTATGTTCAGGAAAAAAGAAATGTCACATTTGTCATCACATCGTGGACTTGAAACACGAATGTTACGTGCAAAAATACCAACCCCCACCAGAGAAAGAGGATGGTCACAAGAAGAAAGGCAATTTCATCTTTTTCGATTTCGAATGCATGCAAGAGACCGGCATTCACATTCCTAATTTCTGCGTGGCTCATCGAGCGTGGGAGAAGTGCATTCAAGAACCTATCTTCAGTCATTGCCCTCACTGCAGCAAGATTCCCGGAGGGCGTGAAAAAATCTTTCGGGGACCCAACACGTTAGCCGATTTTGCCCAATGGGTCTTAGACCCCGTCGACAAGACGTGGAGCCAAGAGGACATCGAACGTTACGGAGATTGTCATCGTCATGCCACGGTGATGGCTCACAATTTCTCCGGATACGATGGACAGTTTCTTTTGAGGTACTATACGGAACAAGGCACCGAGCGTCCTAAAGTGACTTTGAACGGAGCCAAAATCATTTTCATGCAAGTGGGACAAGTGCAGTTTAAAGATTCGATGAGTTACTTGGCCATGCCTTTGAGTCGAATGCCTAAAACGTTTGGAATGACAGAAATGGCTAAAGGGTACTTTCCACACTTTTTCAATACGGAAGCCAATCAACACGCCGTTCTACCCCATTTGCCCGAGGCTCACTATTACGACCCCGACAACATGCGTACCGAACAACGAGAAGCTTTCTACGCTTGGTACCAGGCTCACGCCTCGGACCCTTTCGACTTTCAGGAAGAAATGCTAAAGTATTGTCGTTCCGACGTGGACATTTTACGGCGTTGCTGTGGAAAATTTCGAGAACTGTTCATGGAACACGGAGGGGTCGATCCTTTGAAAGAAGCTTGCACCATTGCCAAAGCGTGTTCCTTAGTGTACCGCCAACGATTCATGCCTGAAAACACCGTGGCTGTCATCAGTCCTCAAACGACCCACTATGTCAAGCGTCAATACTCGGTCAAAGCCCTACGTTGGTTACATTACTTGTGCGACAAGGAAGACAAGTGGATTCAGCATGCCCGCAACGGAGGGGGCGAAAAGACCATCGGAACGTATTCGGTCGATGGCTGGGACTTAGAAAACCCCAAGATCGTGTACGAGTTTAATGGTTGCTTATTTCACGGATGTCCCGTCTGTTACCCTGACCGTGGCACTAAAAATCAGTTTTTGCAACGAACCATGGAAGACTTGTACCAGGACACTTGTCAGCGGCGCCTAAAGTTAGAACAGCAAGGATACCAAGTGGTGGAAATGTGGGAACACGAATACGATCACCGTTTGAAAACCGATCCCGAGTTTAAACGCCTCGTGGAAAGTTACCAGTTCATGGACCCGCTGAACCCAAGGGATAGTTTGTACGGAGGAAGGACCAATGCCACCTGTTTGCTGTACCAAGCCGACGAAGAGAACGGAGAAGAAATCAAATACTTGGACGTGTGTTCGCTGTATCCCTACGTGTGCAAATATTGTCGCTTTCCTGTAGGGCACCCGCAATTGCTGACGGAACACATCGACCTGAAAAACATTCGACAATACGAAGGCTTGATCAAGTGCAAAGTTTTGCCTCCCACGAACCTATACCACCCCGTCTTACCTCACCATTGTCAAGGCAAACTGATGTTTCCCTTGTGCCGTACTTGTGCCGAAACGTGCAACCAAGACCAACCTTGTCAGCACAGCCAGGAAGAACGTGCCTTGACGGGAACCTGGGTCAGCGTGGAATTGTTCAAAGCTCTGAACATGGGATACCAACTGTTAGAAGTGTACGAAATTTGCCACTTTCCCAAGACACAACAGTACCGCAAGGGTGACCCCACGCAGAAAGGCATTTTCGCCGATTACGTGGATGCCTTTTTGAAACTGAAACAAGAAGCCAGCGGCTATCCTTCCTGGTGTCACACTCCCGAAGACCAAATACAATTCAAAGAGAAATATTACGAACAAGAAGGCATCACTTTAGACCACATCGAGAAAAACGAAGGCAGGCGATCGTTTGCCAAAGTGATGTTAAATTGCTTGTGGGGCAAAATGGCACAACGACCGTGTTTACCCAAGACGGAATATTTGACAGAACCTTCCCGCTACTTCCAGATGATTCACGACAAAACCAAATACATGAAACACGTGGACGTCGTTCGAGAGAATTTGATCTTGGTCAATTACGAAGAAGATCTGGACTTTGTGCAAGAGGACCCTTTTGGAAATGTCATCATTGCGGCTTACGTGACAGCCCATGCTCGCTTAAAATTGTACGAAGCTTTAGAACTGTTAGAAGAACGCGTCCTGTACTTTGACACGGACAGTTGCATTTACATCCATCACCCGATTCAACATCACCCTAACATCGAAGGAGACCGTTTAGGAGCCTGGACAGACGAGCATCCCGACGACAAGATTCTAAGTTTCGTCAGTGGCGGTCCCAAAAATTACGGCTACGAATACCGGGACAAACAAGGAGAAGTGCACACGACGTGCAAAGTGAAAGGACTGACTCTGAATTATCGTACCAGTCGATTGGTCAACTTTGGGGTATTGAAAGAAGCCTTGCAATCGGGAGAGGATGGAAACTTTAAAGTGACCACTCACCAACCGAACAAGATTGTACGTTTACCCACTCACCACATCGTCAGTCGACCCCTGGAAAAAGTCTATCAAATCGTGTACCAGAAGCGAGTGCGACTTCCCAATCATTTCACCTTACCGTACGGTCACGTCGGTATTGGTCTGTATATAAAAAAGGAACCCTAGGCAAGATCGATAGTTCATTGTGACTAGCAAGACCGAGCGAACAAGATGAATACTTTGAAAGAGACATCGTTCCAGTTTGGGGATTGTAAAAAAGCTGTATCTTTCTCTAGTGTGACTAATACTGGATGGATAAGACCCAGACATTGCGACGGAAAATGTCCGGAAGGAAACTGCGATTGTCCATGTGGTTACCATTGTAATTGCGTAACGGAGTTTGCAGACGAGTGCGATTGTGAGCCTTGCGATGGGACCGATGCTGTACCTTGTGACCTGAGCGATGCCGTAAAGCATCATGGGAACTTTTGTACCCCTACCCCTGTCATGGAAAGTGATGCTGTGCGTGTCAAACCTGTGGGATGCGAAAGCGATGCTGCTCGTCCTCTTGGACATTTTACTGGGTTTCGTTTTAAAGGGGAATGTCGACCTTCACGTTTACCTCCCTACGGATGTCATCCAGCCCTGAGCAAACTCCTACCCATGTCACTCAACCCTCATCGAAACGAACCTGTGAAAAACGAATATTCGTTTCCTGTGCGTTTGTCGGAATACTGCGACTTTGAAAATCGTCTTCAATCGTTCAAAGGAAAATGGCCAAAGTATCTGGGAGGACCGACCCCCGAAGAATTAGCCAGAGCCGGATTTTTCTACTTGGGCGAAGGAGATAAAGTCAAGTGCTTCAGTTGCGGTGTGTCACTTCACCACTGGGAACCGCAAGATTCAGCCTACGTTGAACATGCTCGATGGTCACCGAATTGTCATTACTTACCTTTAGTTGGACCGAGACATTGAAGTAACTTCTTACCATAATAATCTGTTCATGGATACTTTACAAGAGAACATTCGTGCTTTGCCTGTGGAGTTGAGAGAACGCATTTACCGAGAGCTGGTCAAAATACAAGTGAAACGTAAAGAACAATTGCATCCGTTACGTCACCGGTGTTTGAACCACTGGTACCTGAAGGCTATACAAGGACTGATTCAATTGAAAGTGTTCCATTGGACAGACATTAATCAACGATCCTCTAGTTTTAGAAAGGATTGGTTTGGTATGGACGATTGTAGTTACATCATTGTAAACGTACTGCATCGAATTCCAGAGGAAGAGTTAACGAATTACCAACATTTTGAACACAATGTCAACTTGGTGAAAGAGGAAACTTCTGAACGAATTGTAATGTGTAGATTAGTGACTCAACGATTTAAATTCGACACTGAAGTGAAACCATGTTTGTGCAAAGAGTACATTTCTTGTGTCAGACCAAAGAGGATTTAGTATGACCTATTCATGGATACTTTACAAGAGAACATTCGTGCTTTGCCTGTGGAGTTGAGAGAACGCATTTACCGAGAGCTGGTGAAAATACAAGTGAAACGTAAAGAACAATTGCATCCGTTACGTCACCAGATCTTTAACCACTGGTACCTGAATGGTATAAGAGAACTGATTCGTCAGAAATTGTTTCAGTGGTCAGACCTTGTTCAACACTTTGAGTTAGTGAATGATCGAAATGTTCATTATTTTGGTTACTTCGAGATTCACCTACAGCAATACATTGAGGAAGACAAGTTAAAGGATTATCAACATATTTTACGTGGAATCTACTTAGAGGAAGAGGAAACTTCTAAACGAACTCTGAAGTTTCGGTTACAGTATGCAAGATTTAGATTCCCTACTGGAGAACGAAGATCTCTGGCTAGAAAGTACGTGTATTGTTTCCGAAACAAAGAGACTATAAAAACAGGCTGCCATGCCACGACTTATGTCACATGTCATCCAACAGATTCCGTGGAAGGAACTCAATGACCATATTCAAACCGTGGATCATTACCATCGATTATTACAAGAACTGTATCCATTCAATTTGGGACGACAAGTGGTGTGTGTCTTAGTGACTTGTTTTTTGGGATTTCGTTTACCAGCCGATTCTTTGTGGACTCTTTACGATCAGTACTTACCACCTCCATGGCCTTAAATGGTCACGAAAAACTCCTTTTGTTCAAAGCCTTGCGTTTTCATCTGGATACTTCTCGACCTCAACAGGAAAAAAAGATTCGTCAACTTTTAGCGACCCAAGACGTGTATGACGATGTGTGTGTAGCTTGTGACTTACACCCTCATTGGACAGATGTTCGTGATTGGAAAAAGGGGGGTTTTGAGGCTTGGACCCAAGAAGTGGCCCAGTATGCACAAGAGTTGTTCAAGGAAAAAAGTTACTTTTCAACCCGTGTTAGTGACGGTGCCAGAAGAACCCGTCACCGAGAACAACCACTCGCTTCAGGACAGGACTGTCATGGACAGGCCTGAAAGGTCATTCCGGGAGGACACTTGTGTGACAATACCTCATGTAGAGACTGTAAGAACATTACACACTGTCCCTAGGACATCTTGGTTACCCAAAACATGTTGTACAGACACTTCTTTATTTTTCACTTTGATCGCTTTGCTGTGTTTTATATTCCTGTACATCACTATTTGGGTTGTATGTATTTTTGTCTTTCGTGTTCATATTTGAAAAAAACATTCAATAAACGTGTTCTGAAAAAGTATATAAACTCTTGTCTTGTTTGTTTTTTCGTGTCACAAGTGACATTTCTCACACCATGGCTACCTCTGCTGTCTCTGCTCCCTCTTCCTCTACTGTCAAAGTCATCGACGAACACTTAGATCGTGCCAGTTGGGAGGCTTTGTATCTTCGCCATCCCTTTAACATGCTCATTGCTGGACCTAGCGGTTCAGGCAAAACCGAATTCGTCAAACGTTTGATCGAACATAAACATCATTTGATCGATCGGCCCCCTCAACGAATCGTGTGGTGTTACAAAGAGTGGCAATCGGCGTACAGCCTCTTGCGAGAAAGTCAAGGCGATTCCATCGTGTTTGTGGAAGGCATTCCTAAAGAAGACGACGGCATCGTCTCTGACTCCCGTCTAACCCATTTGGTCATTTTCGACGACATGTTAGGAGAAGACGAAGAAGAAATTAAATTGTGGTTCACGCGCAAAGGGCATCACCGTAATGCTAGTGTCGTTTACATCACCCAAAATTTGTTTCAACAAAGTAAAGCCCATCGCACCATCAGTCTCAATGCGCATTACGTGGTCTTGTTTAAAAGCCCTCGAGATAAATCGCAAGTGCAAGTCTTAGCCAAACAGTTAGGAACGCCTTGGCTGACTCAGGCGTACGACGATGCCACTCAAACTCCACACGCCTATTTACTCGTCGATTTGAAACCGACCACCCCCGAGGATTTGCGATTTCGTACCCACTTGTTTCACCACTGGTGCCAAGACGGAGGGCCTGTCCTGTACACGTCTCCGTCCTCGACTTCATTTCACTCCCCATGAAAAAAATCTATAAAAACCTCAGACCCTTTTTCGTCTGTCTCACACAGTGTGAACATGACGTCCCTTCAGTCGCATCTTCCCGTCAAATTGATTCGTGCCTTGTATGGCATCAGCCGAGAAAAAGATCCACAAACACGAGCCCGTGTCTTAGAAGCTAGTCTCAAAGAAGTCTTACGATGGTTCACGGTGACGGCACGTCAATTACTCCAAGGAATCATTCAGATTCCTCATCAAACCCAACACTTTTTCGATCGAAACAAAGTCGCTTTGGTCCAACTGGCCGATCCCCGCATCGACACTCAAACCAAAAAACAAATCATTTTGAAACCTGGAGGGAGCGGTACTCTAGGAGGGGTCATCATTCGCTCACTCTTAAGATGGGATCCTAATGCCCCCAAAGTTATCCCCAAGACAAAAGTTCAACGAAGCCCCAAGAAGAAAAAGAAAAAGACCAAGTCCCCAAGAAGAATAACTTCTCCAGTGGCAGGACCCTCCTCTTACCAGACACCACCACCATCACCCCGGAAAAAGAAAAGAAGCCCCCAGAAAAAGAAACAGAGAAAAAGTCCTCAAAAAAAGAAAAGTCCACAGAAGAAAACTAGTCGCAAGAGCGGCACTTCGGCCAGGACGCAACCTTACACTCGCAAGCCACGACCTGCCACAACGTCTCCGGCAGCCTCACGTTTGTCCACTTCTCCGTTGATGTCACCAGGAACTGAAGAGTACTTGGAGACGTTGATTACACCAAGAACTTCTCCACTGATGACCCCCAAAAGAACTTCCCCAGTGGCAGGACCTTCCAATTTAGCGGCAGTGGCTGCTGCTCACAAAGTACCTTCTCCCAAAATCAAAGTCCATGAAAGATCAGGCATGTTACAAAGTTTACTGGATTTGTCCAAGCAAGAACTGGCTCGATTTAGTCCGTTACGTACCCCTGCACGACGTGTCATGCCTGTCCTCAAACTGATACGACGTAAAGACAATCAATGGCGACGCGTTCCAGTATAAAAAAGGCCTGTGACCGAGTAGGGTATCAGTGTTTTTAGGTGCTCCTAAAGACTCAAAGATGTCACCCTCCAGAAAACCCCAAGGAAAGAAAAGGAAAGGACTACCACCACGTTTAGCCAAACATGGGGACCTGTTATCTGTCCTGTCCAAAGCTTCTCCACCCCTACGAAAAAAACTCATTCAAACGGCCTCCAAAGAGGTCATCGATACTGTGTGCGAATGTTGTTTGAACGTTTTGAAAGGCACGATCCCTTTGTCCAAACACCAGAAACAATGCTTAGGCAAACATCGTCACGTTCTTCGAAAAATGGTTCAAAAGAAAATTCCCATTCGTCAAAAAAAGAAGATGTTGGTCCAACATGGAGGCATTTTACCTCTCTTGTTAGGCCCCATACTGAAAGGAGTCTTGGGAACCATGTTGGGAGGACTGATGGGAGCAAGATAAAAAGGCCTTCGGAAGTCCCAAGATCTCAGAATTCACCCCTGACAACCCCATGGAAGGACGAAAACTAGCTTTAGTGCCTTACAAACGATGGATGGAATACCATCGGTGGCAAGAACAACGCACCCCGCATTTACCTCCCAATCCCAATTTGAGCGAGATGTCCCAGTTACAACACGAATTGCAATCCTTGCTGGATCGCCAAGATTTGTCCGAAACAGAAAAATCGCAAAAGTACGGTCAACTCTTGCAACGACTGCAACTCTTTCACCAGAAAGCTTTAGACGAAACAGCTTTACCCACTTTGAAAGATTTTAAGACCTTGATGAAAAGTCCAGCACCATCACCAGTACCAGTACCAGTACCACCAGTACCCGTGACCAAGACAGAAAAAGGAAAAGAAGAAGAAGAAGGGTTTCAAACTCCACCAGAAAAAGTACGCAAGTTAACAACACCACCTACCTCCAGAATTGGATGGATTAAAAAGATGATGGCCACCCCTTCTTCCTCACAAGAGAAAAAGAAAGTGAAGACAGAAGTGAAGACAGAAGTGAAACAAGAACCGATATCCCCCGCTCAGACATCCTCCTCCTCTTCGACACCTATTGCTGGCCGCACACGCAAAGCCTTGCAATCCAAGAAAATACCCCAAGAGAAAAAGAGTAGCCTCTTCCAAGAGTGGGTGCCTTATTAACACACCAATCAACACAAAAAAAATGGAAAAAGTCTTAGCTAGCATTTACTACGATCCCTCCCATCCTGCAGGTTACGCAGGAGTTCAAAAATTGTATCGTGCTGCCAAAACGCGACTGAAAAGTCTCCGTTTACCTCAAGTGCAACGATGGTTACAAGAACAAGCTACCTACACTTTACACAAACCCATTCGACGCAAGTTTGCCAGAAGTCGCACCCGAGTGGAAGGCATCGATCATCAATGGCAAGCCGATTTAGCCGATGTCTCTCATTTGGCCAGCTACAATCGTGGTTACAAATATTTGTTTTGTGTCATCGACGTCTTTTCCAAATTTGCCTGGGTCGTGCCCTTGACTTCCAAATCGAGCAGCGAGTTAGTGCGAGCCCTGCAACGGGTGTTGAAACAAAGCGGTCGTCGCCCTCTTCGATGGCAAACGGACAAAGGCACCGAATTTCTGAACCAAGCTTTCCAAAAAGAATTAAAGAAACGTGACATTCATTTTTTTACCACCGAGAATCCCGAAACCAAAGCCAGCATCGTGGAACGTTTTCAACGCACTTTGAAAGAACGCATGTGGAAATATTTTACGCATCACCACACTCTGAAGTACATCGACATCTTACCGCACCTGGTGCAAGCGTACAACCAATCTTACCATCGAAGCATCGGACGTGCCCCGCAAGACGTGACCCCCGAGAACGAAGTGTTGGTGTTCGAGCGCCTGTTTGGTACGTCCCCGACGAGGGCTGTCCCCAAGAAAAGTGGAGAGTTGACCGTAGGAGATTGGGTGCGCATTGGCAAAACCAAACGCACTTTCGACAAAGGTTACTTACCTAACTGGACGACCGAATTGTTTCGCGTCACTGGACGAGTGCATGGCCGTCATCCTGCCGTCTATAAATTGGAAGACATGAACGGAGAAGTACTCAAAGGAACGTTTTATTTGCCCGAGTTACAACGTGTCACCAAAAAAGAAGACGACGTGTACGACATCGAAAGCATTCTCGAACGCAGAACCCGTAAAGTGGGCAAACGACGTGTCAAAGAAGTCAAAGTACGTTGGAAAGGATATCCACCCAGTTTCGATTCTTGGATCGACGCTTCGCAAGTCATCGACTATAAAAAGAAGAAGTGACCATCATGCCCTTTCACACAGCAGCAGACGCAGCTACGTCGACCAGTCCTTCTTCCCCTAGTTCTTCTGTGCAAGATTTACAAAAACAACCCTTGTGGGTGTGGTGTGGAGAACGTGTGCCTAAAACGCAAATCGTCTTTTTCTGCCAAATCTTCGTGGTGTATTGTGTCATCGGGGCAGCCATCGCCAATTTGAGTTTGCAACAAGGAGACAAACAATTGTGGACCATTTTATTGAGCAGTTGCATCGGTTACCTGCTTCCCAATCCCTCCCTGAAATTCTCCTCGAACGGGAACGTTGTGTCCAGTGCCAGTGCCAGTCACCACTCCAACAACCACAACCAGAACCCCATTTTGGGCGGAGACACGCCTCTGACATCCACTAACCCCTCGGACAGCCACAGAACTCTGGAATTATGAGTCACCAAAACCAATTTTACTTAACTTTACCCAGTGACAGTTCCATGGAGGTGTTTCCCAACAACACGTTGTGCTGTTACACGGCCAAATTACCTCAAGCCATCCCCTTAGATCACGAAGCCCATTGGGAAGTGGCTTTAGTAGAAATGATTAACCCGACCCAAGTCCTCAATGTCGTTGCCAATCAAAATAAATTTGATGTGGAAGTTTATGACGAACAACTGCAAAAGTGGATGGATGACAATAGCAAATATAAGCATAAAACCCCTAACACAAAAAATCGACATTACACCACCTATCACTTGTTCATTCCCCAAGGTTATTATTTTAGTGGTCAACATTTGGTCAACACCATAGCCACCAGGTTTAATGGCGTGTTTGGGGAAGCTTTTAAGAATGTCAGGAACAAAACTGTCACCCTGGAATACCACAAAACAGCTCGTCGCTTCCTGATAAAATTTCCTGAGGATAAAATCATGGGTTTCTATTTTTGTAATGAATTGTTTGACATGTTGGGCGGTAACATGGAGCTGAGGAAGAAAGTAGAACAACAAAAAAAACCCCCCGAATTATCCATCATTTACGACAACGAGTCTTTTGGCCAGTATTTTCATACCCCGGAAGAACTGAACCAAGGACAGAATTTGATGTTCGTGTATTCCGATGTGGTGGAATACAACGTGGTGGGACACACCTCCGTGCCGTTACTGCGTGTCATTCCTTTCAAAGTGGATTCTGCCGCAAACGCTGACGAGGAAGGTGGAAACACTTACCACGTCCACCGCGAATTTGTCCATCCTCACTATTTGCCGGTCAGCAAGTCGTATTTGGACACGGTCAACATTACTATAAAAGGAGATTTGGGACAAGATATTCCATTCACCAAAGGAAAAGTCACGGTGAAACTCCATTTTCGAAAACGGTTCTCTCACGACTCGTAAGTAAGTAAGTCATGTATCCAGTGTACCGAGGGGTGGCTCGACAGCGAGGACACGGTTTAGGAGACATGTTAAAATCGGCCTTTCGTTCGGTGGCTCCAGTCTTGAAACCGATGGTGACACGAGGATTGCACGCCTTGAAAGATGCGGCACTGACACAAGGCAAAGAATTTCTCCAAAATGTCATCATCGACAAACAAAACCCTAAAGAAGCCTTCATGAGGGCAGGCAAAAATGTCTTGCTGCAAACAGGCAAAGACATTTTAGGCCGACGAGACACACCTATAAATGCCCTGCAGGCTACCGAATCAGGCATTCAGCAAGGACAAGGCAGAAAGAGACGACGACAAAGAAAACACCCTTTCACCAGACTTCAAGCGAGAAAGGCCAAGAAAAGAAGAACCGTTCGAGACTTAGACGTTTTCGATTATTGAGACACAGCAACAACAAAAAATGATGCACCGAGAGTCTTGCGCCTGTTCCAAGACGGAACTGGATCTGTTTGCCATGCCCCCCACCATGATGACGATGCAAGAATCCCAATGGGTGGAATTTCATCCCGTCTCCTCATTGACAGCCTCAGCTCCCATCGAGTTTGAAATCAAAGGACAGCCCGAAGATTACATCGATCTGAATAGCAGTTACTTGTACTTGAAAGTCCACGTTCTAGATCAGGATAATGGTGGAGTAGATCCCGCTGAGGTTATAGCTCCCGTCAACAATTTCATGCATTCCTTGTTCAGCTCAGTGGACTTGTACTTGAATAACAAACTGGTTAGCAGCAGCATGGATACTTACCCTTACCGTGCCTACCTGGAAAATCTCTTGACGTACGGACCAGATGCCAAGACAAGTCATCTCAATGCCTGTGTGCTGTGGGTAGATGACGAAGCGGACAAGTTTAAGATAGCTGACGCAGAAGACAATGACGGCTTTGTGGCAAGACGAAGCAGAATCACAGGCAAAAAGAGTTTAGAACTGATGGATCGTTTGCATTTGGACATGTGGTTGCAAGAGAAATATTTGCTGAACGGTGTCAATGTTCGCCTGAGACTGAATCGTAGCAGTGCCGCTTTCCATTTGTTGGCTAATGGTGATGCTACTAAGACTGGCAATCCTAAAAGCCAAATCGAAGTGGCCAGACTCTACGTACGACGCGTGGAAGTGTTACCTAAAGTGGGAAATGACATCAGTCAGACGTTGAGCAGAACGACCGCCAAGTATCCCATACGACGTGTGGAAGTGAAAACGTTCACCATTTCTGCTGGACTGCAATCCATAACCGAAGATCATCTGTTTCAAGGACAGTTACCCAAACGTTTAATCCTTGGTATGGTCTCGAATGCAGCCTTCAACGGAGCCTTCGCTGAAAATCCTTTCTATTTTCAACACTTCGACGTAAAGAAAATCGAAGTCAGTCGTGATGGCAAGACCTTGTGTACCCGACCTTTCGAACCTGACTTTGGTGATGCGAAGAATTACTTGAGATCGTACTTGTCCCTGTACGAAGCCACCGGTCAGTTAGGAACCAACACCAGTCACGGCATTGATTACAAAGAATATGCAGAAGGCTATACTTTGTGGGGTTTTGATTTCACTCCAGACCAAGGCAGCGACGAAGGACATTTCCACCCTATAAAATCTGGCCAGATTCGTGTGGAACTTCAGTTTGCAAAAGAACTGAAACAGACAGTGAACGTCATCCTGTATGCAGAATTCGATAATACCATAGAAATCAACAGTTTGAGAGAAGTCATTCTAGATTATTAGAAAGCCATGGAAGACTGTTATCCCTCTTTACCTAGTGGAGAAACTTTGGAGATGAAATGTGAGGAGACCGTGGAAGGAGAAGAATCTCAAGACAAAGACGAAGAAGTTTTGATGAAGTCGAGATGGCCAGAACAAGAAGCCCATTTAGTCTCCTGTTTTGCCAAACACTTGGTCGACAAAATGACAGAATTGATCAAGAAAAATTGCTATGGATGTCAAAACGATCATCCCAGTCAAATTCAACACGATAAATGCCTGATGTTGAGTCAAGAAGAAAAATTGGACGAATATCTGGACGAAGCTTGGAGTCTCATCTCGAACAAAGACGTGTTGCACCAGTGGTATAAAGACTTGCGTGAACATTCTTGTCCACCATTAACCACTCAAGAGATCCATCGTATCGAAGCTCTCCTGAATCAGAGTGAGGAAACAGAACGAATAACCGTTTATTCCTCAGACATTTTCAAGCAAAAAGTCAGGATCGAATTGACAACGTATTATTACCTGTGAAGAAGAAAAAAACAATGGATACCTGGGAACTTTATTACCTTTTGAACCACAGTTCGTACACTGCTTCTTGGAATCCCGTCGTCTGTGCTAAAGATGAACTCCCTCATCGCAAACCTAAAGACCATCAAGCTTACGTGATCAACACGGACGATAGTCATCTCCCAGGAACCCACTGGGTAGCCGTTTACTTTCCTCAAGAAGGATGTGTGGAATATTTCGATTCGTACGGATTGCCCCCTTTGGAAGACGATATCATCGACTTTATGAGAAGAAATGCTCAGACCACCCGATTCAATAACGTGAAATTACAAGGCACAGATTCCTTGGTGTGTGGACAGTACTGTGTGTATTTTCTGCATCATCGCAGCCTGGGCTATTCCTTAGAACATTTAGTGACTCATTTCGATCCTCGTTCTTCTGCTAGAAACGATGTGAAAGTAGATCGATGGTTCTGTGACCATTATGCTTATCTTTTGTCTCAAGCTAGGAAACGTAGTGTCAATCAATGGCCTAATGACTTCCAACAGTGGAAATCACAATTTCATTCACAACGTTGTCAGCCCTGTTTAAAGTAGATTGTATTTGAAAAAAATTGTTTGATGTTATAGTGTTGGATTATTGTTAAAAATGTTGTTGTTAGTTAGTGTTAAGTGATTTTTGAATAAAAAATGTTGTGTTTAGAAAAAAATGAATTTGTCTTTTGTTTAGCTATAAGAATGTTGGATTGATGCTCTTTCATTTCTTACTATCCCTCTCATGAACGTTGCGGCTCGAAAACCGTGTGGGGGATGTTTTCCTTCACGTCCGCGCTTTAACTTTAAGAACCGGGTTGTTCCCAGTCTAGCCATCCATTGTCGACTCATCCTCCTAAGAAGATGTGCTCCAAACTAGCTAAGCTCAACGAAGCCTACGTGAATCTGCATAGGGTCAGACACAGTCTGATACCGAAGCCAGAAGAAATAGAGAATGTGAGAATGTTAAAAATCACTGAAGACCTGATAGAAGAGCTCTTCAGAGAAGAAATGAACAGGGAGAAAGAAGAATGGACAGAGAAGTACAGACTTCAGAGACAGCAGCAACAGCAGCAACAGCAGCAGCAACAACAGCAACAGCAGCAGCAACCTGAAGCTGACAGAGGCTTTGTCGATTGTCGTATCGACACCAAAGAATTCTTCTTCTCTTTCCGAAGAAGCAGACCTATCGCCAGAAAGTCTATCCTCAGAGGACATCGCATTCTTAGAAACTAAAAAAGAATGCCATAGCAAAACAAAAAACAGCCCTTTTCAGGGCTACCCCAATACTCTAGAAAAGAAGTAATGATCCATTTGCCAATGTGAGTAGGTAGAGTAGTGTGAAAATAAACACTAACTCTTTCTTAAAAATTTTGAGGGTATGTGTTGGTGTGTTTGTGTTTGTAAGTGATAAAGTAGGTTGGTGTGGATAGTAGATTAAAATGATGTTTGTTTGTTTTTTTGGGGGCTGCTTGAGGTGTATATTTGGGGTTAGATTGGATTGCTTTGAGTATGTGGATAGTCTATTGAAGTGATGGGTAGCATAAAAAAGTGAGCGAGTGTTTCTTTTAGGTCCGCGCGTTGTTGTTGTTTTTTTTGGTCATGATCTAGGTAAGATGAATTTTATGTTTTTAGGGGGATGTTTTCCTTCACGTCCGCGCTTTCAGTATAAATTGAAACTCGTTCGGCAGTCCAGCTACCCTTGTTGATTGATCAACACCAAAAAATGAACACGAGACTTGAGAAACTGTTGGAGCTTCATGTGCATCTGGAATATGCCAGGCGCATATTAAATGAACTGGCCGCGGAAGCCATTGTCGAGGAGGGAAGAATAAGAGAGGAGGAAAGAAGAAACAAAGAAGAGGAGGAGAGAAGATATAAAGAAGAAGAAGAAAGAAGATATAAAGAGGAAAGAAGAAAGAAAGAAGAGGAGGAGGAGGAAAAGGAGAGAAGAAAAAATTTCAAAATCCCAGAGAGCGAAAATTGGGATTCTGAAGCGACATATCCTGCCTCTGCTCTCTCCCCCCAAAAGGTAAAAAGTAACTGGGGGATAAGATGTGTATGTGGCGCCAGGCCTGGAAGGTGCCACCATTAACCAGGTGTCCATGAAGTTCCAGACAAAACAGCCCTTTTCAGGGCTACCCAATACTCTAGAAAAGAAATAACCATCAATTTGCCAATGTGTGTAGGTAGAGTAGTGTGAATATAAACACTAACTCTTTATTAATAGTGGAAGTGTATGTGATTGTGTGTTTGTGTTTGTGTTAGTAACTAATAAAGTAAGTTTGTGTGAATAGTAGATTATGGGTTTCTTTATTGTTTCTTAGCGTATGTGGAGAGTATAGTTTGGGTTTGATTATATGAAATGAGAAAGTAGGGGGATGTTTTCCTTCACGTCCGCGCGATGTTTGGTCATCATCTAGGTAAGATCCATTTTATGTTTTAGGGGGATGTTTTCCTTCACGTTCGCGCTTTTCGTATAAGAACCCACAGTATTCGTTGTTCAAACCATTCTGCAAAGAATACAAAGAAGATGGCGTCAAACCAAATGGACAAATTGCAAACCTTGCAAGACGTTTTAGACAACTTAGGAATAATGGAACAGATGCTATTAAGACTGGTTGAAGACCATTATTCCTATAGTCCCCATCGTGTGAAGATGGAAATTAATAACTTAAGGAAAGCAAAGGACAAGATTAGCGGTGTCATGAAAGAGATCAAGGAGGAGAAGGAGGATGAAGAGGAAAGAATAAGAATACGCAATTGGAACGAAAAAATTGAAAAAGAAGAAGAAAATGAAAAGAAGAAGAAAGAAGAGGAGGAAGAGAAGAAAGAAGAGGAGAAGAAAAAAAAGAAAGAGAAGAAGAGTGTAGGAGATAAAATAAGAACTTGGTGGAGGAAAAGAAGAAATTAGAAGAAAACCCAAAGGCCCTTTTCAGGGCCAGCCATATATCTCGAAAAGAGAATGACTTCTCAATTGCCTACCCCTTTTTTTAAAAAAAATTTTTTTAAATTTTTAAAAAAAAATCCCATGTTAAATTCCCCTTGTCCGTAAAGTGACCCACGATTTATTGCCATGTTCAATTCCCCTTGTCCGTAAAGTGACCCACGATTTATTGCCATGTTAAATTCCCTTGTCCGTAAAGTGACCCACGATTTTTCTCCATGTTAAATTTCCCTTGTCCGTAAAGTGACCCAGGGGTGTTTTTAATGCTAATTCCCATTGTCCGTAAAGCGCCCCCATTCACTACTCATGGGTAATATAGCCATGTCCCCCATTTTTTAAAAATTGATAAGCATTCTTGCATCAAGATTGCGATCATCAAGTTATGAATAGAGAAGACGGATGACGTAATAGGTCACGTGGTACACATTGTTTATAAAGGCAAAATCTGAGCGGATTCGAAATCATGATGAATATTGTCCCTAAGAGTAAATATATTATAGACAAGCGATAGAGTCAAGATAATCGTGAGGTAACAATATAATTAGTAGAATACGGTTAAACGTCGTGAACAGTCTTTCCAATATTTAAGGCTATTTAAGGTGACAACAAAAATATCATTTTCATATTGTTCGCACAGGCATGCGCCAGTCCTAGAAAATATGTACCTGACATGGACACCAATCTATGGAAAACCTTAATATGAACAGATTGGGGGAAGATTCGTTGCCAAAGCTGTACATGTTCGATGCACGACCCTTTCAGGTCACATAAAATTAACATCCGCAGTACAATCAGATGATCCAGACAAGAAAAGGTTTGTAGTCCCTAACATTTATAGATGAAATACATTTTGAAATTATTTAATATGCTGTTAAATATCTTGTAACACGGCTTTGAGAGATTTCAAGATATTTTTGTGTGCATTAGCCTATACATAGGATGGAGTATTTGCAGTTCTGTAACGAAATATGTAAAATAACATCAATGGGTAATGATGTATATATAAAGAAAATGGCAGCTTCTATTCAATCAAATCAAAATTTATAAACTGATTTTAAATATTTGTTAATAATTCGAATAACTTCAATATATTATATTGTGCTGTCACAACGCTATTTCGTCAATAGCAAGAAACTTTTAAACAAAACTCCACCAGCTTAACACAGAAGACTCATAAAATCACCTTTTAAATACATTTGTCTAAAATCAGCATTATAGTCCTTTAGAATATGTCCAGGATAATAGCAGCAGATTAGTCAAAGTAAATATTGTTTTGGATAATAAAAACACAAATTATGACCTGCTTGAAAAATGTTTAATACAATTTGTTTTAGAGATATTGCGGCTTACAAATTAAATAACGTTTTGGCAGAATACACTATCATTCGACACAAATAATTACCTTAGGACACTATAATCTTTTCCACTCTTCAACTTAAAAAGTAGAGAAGTTCGATGTTTTCGTTATATATTGTCTCTTTGAAATTTATATCAATATCTGCATAGATTCAATGGAGCTGGACAAATTCGGTCAGTCTTATTTCTTATAACATTTTTGTAACAACAGTCTTCAGAGGTATTGGATGCTGTGTTTTCATAATATTTGTGAGAATACATTTATTTAGATTAGTCACTGTAATTACAAAGTGCTCATTGGACTAAAGTAATATTTTGGTACAAATGAAAATTATTCAAAGGAGTTCTGGACAAAGCCAATTTGATACGTCAGGACCAGTGACAGACCAGTACAAAAGAGAATCTGGAATTCATTCACATTCAATTCTTTTGGACTTAAATATAACTTTTTAAGATTATTTTGGATTTAATTCATATCACTGTATGATCCTATTACATTGTCATTTTATGCCTTTGATAATCAAATATTGTGTAAAGTTTTACAATTGTATCAATCGTTGGTCCTATGGAGAGAAGGATGGGACACATCCTTCTTTTAAGCTCACGAGGGAAACACGCGAGTGGCTCGAATGTGATACTTAACTTCTAATTAATGTTCAAAGTATGAAGGAGGGTGGATGGCACGTACACAAGTAATGTGTTGAATATTTATATATATTTCGAGACTTGTTTTGACGTTATTCACAAAGGAACGTAACTATAATTTCAAAAAATGAATACACTACACAACGTAGTATAACATTACTTAAAAGCGTCCAAAACACAAATTTGGAAAACCTTGACAACGGGAGACAACTCCGTAAGCTATAAATACCAATCACAACCATCGAAAATTAGTTATAATTCAAAGTACTAAACTTGATGTTACAAAATGTGTACAGCTATTTATTGTACCTAGCTACCCCACAAGTCATATATATATATATATATATATATATATATATATATATATATATATATATATATATATATATATATATATATATATATATATATATATATGACTGCCACTCCTGCATTGGACTACTGAGCCACAGCAGGCGCTGCACAACCACCAACCGGGACTGCCACTCCTGCATTGGACTACTGAGCCACAGCAGACGCTGCACAACCACCAACCGGGACATCTCTCATGGGCGCAGTTCCATCGTTTCTCGAGACTAACGGATGCCAACAACTATATATATATATATATATATATATATATATATATATATATATATATATATATATATATATATATATATATATATATATATATATATATATATATATATATATATATATATATATATATTCATAATCATATACATATTCATGTACGCATACAAATGGGTCGGTGGTTTTTTCCGAGGTCTTCCTCCACCATTAATACTGGCCGCCATGTATAGCCTACCGTGTACTGAAAAATGGCGTTAAACCCCACAACAACAACAAGAACAACAAATTTATGCCATATAGTTGCCCATTAATATATACATATAAAACATCAAATATTTTAACACGAGCCACACTCTTTTAATCTCTTATGACTACAGAATATATTACATGCATGAGTGAGATTGAACATAATAACATTTCAGTCTAGTGTAGATATTTTGTAATGTTTCAAACATTTCTATTCTAAATTCTGTACAAATTAACCAGTTGATGAAAATCGGTCGTGACGTTTGATTTGAATACCTTATCATATTCATAAAAACTCATATTTTATACCGATAATCAAAATTTGACAAATATGAAAAACTAGAGAGCTATTTATTTACAAACTACAAATACCATCCATATCATCATGTATATCAAATTTGTAAGGTGAAAGTTCATTCTCCTTTTGACAACGGTAACCTGATTCGATTAAAGAGCTCCACAGTATTTACTACAGTATGTTATCTGCCTATATTAAGAAAAGCTTTCGATAAGGTAAACTATAGTGAAATAGCGTACAATTCATTGGCCTTCAAAACAAAAATTATCAAAAATGGTTTTGATATTTATACTGGTATATTTTGTTCGTCATATAAATGATCACCTTTTAAACCTTAAGATGAGTCAAACAACGTAACAGTCTCTAGGCACTCATACATATAACAATATATCTTTAGCTGTAAAATACGTTCTGACAGTGAAAAAATAGGTATACAAGCATTTCGTTTTAGTCAGCCTGATTGCCAGGTTCCTCGTTTCTAACTGATATATTTATTTCGAGTGAACGTGGTATGCAGGTGGTAAATAGTATACCTCTTTTTTGCTCTGTGTTATTAAATCCTTCACAACACTCACGTTTTGGTATTAATCCCTGTTCTAACCCGTGTATCTAGCTGTCGTTGGCCTTAGATTTCAATTGTTGATGCATACGTGAGACGCAACATCGCCCAAAGTCAAGAGTAACGGTTCTTAAACTTATAGTAACCTTACATCACCGGGACTGACTAATGTTTGGTACGGTCATGACGCGGTGCTCTTGTCTGAGGTAATATACTGCTTTAACAAATAAAAAGTATATAATACTCTGTTGCATAACTAGGGCATGTTCTTAGCGAATAAGAAAGGAAAATAATTTATCCATGTAGTACTTATTCTCTGAGTTATTGTCACCAAATGTTACTTTTTTACTCGTAAACGACAATTATAAACGAGTACTGCGACGTTCAGTTTATTTTACTTGGGTCATTTAATGAGATATTTGTGTTCATTCCTTGTTCAACTCACTGTTGTGCATAAATCACACATTGACGTTTCTTAACCACATTATTGGCTTATGTGATATATATATATATATATATATATATATATATATATATATATATATATATATATATATATATATATACCTTCCTTTAAGACAAAACGAGACTGTAATGCTGGAGCCATTTATGAAATCTTTACCACGCTGTTTGCAGAGCTGTTCTCTAGTACATACTGATCTATTTGTTTTCAGTTTCAAGAATACACTTCATTATGCGATATTGAAACGGTTTGGCTGGAAAAGAATTTAATATCACGACAGTGGCAATACAACTGTTAAAGCCTACATCGCGATATCGTCTTGAAAACAACTTACTGTTCCAATTTGATACATATATCTGCTCTTATGTATGCTAATCATACTTGCACTTTCATATTTGGACCTATTTCATTTTTTTCTTTAACTTCGTCATCGTCATCTTCTTCTTCTACCTTTTGCTCTTCTTCTTCATAACACCTAAACTAGATCCAAACAAAGACAAGTAGGATCCAAGTATTACCATTTGAACTCCACATGAATAGTGCAACATTATCAATAATGAGTTGGCAAGTGATGTTTCCAGAGGGGGAGTGAACATAATTATTATGGATAAAGAAATGTCAAGCTCCAACCCAAATAGATGGAATAAAGTATTTTTGCTCCAGGTTTAAGAATAAATGAACTTATTGTATGCATTATCTTGGTTGTATAAGTTACCTTGAGGTGAACGAACACAAAATATCTCCTGCTCGAAAGACAATCTACTCCATCCTACTGCAAGAGAAGTAAATAGCTGGTTCCTGATTGAACTTACATGAACTGTTTATGTTAGATATTAAGAGAGACCCATACAGTACGTCTTACACTTTACTACAACGGGACGAGTTTTAAGGATAAAACAAACTCTCGATTAAGTATAGAAGTAACATTGTATCGGCTGTAACCAAATAATACCGCAACCCTGTCAATGCCAAACAATTAACGTTTAAATGCAGAAATAAACGAAATACGTAAAATACTTAGTAATATTAATACATTCATTTAAATCCTTTATTGAAGTATTTTACGCCCTTAAATATGATGGGTACGGCCGCTCTGTGATATTTCTTATTACCCCACGTAAAAATGTTCACTGTATCGATCTGTGAGCGAAATGTGTCATTAATTCGACAAATATATATAGGATATACATTTGTTAAAAACTACCGCCATAAATCATTTTAAAATTTCAGAACATCGTTTTACCTTGCATGGATAAACTAAATGCAAATCAACCATTTTGTGCCTAAAAATGTTTAATAAAAAAATAAAATCAACGTTTCTTTTAGTAAATATAATGAGATATTTAACTCTTGAAGTAAAACGATTTTGTAGTATTACAAGAGACTAACAATAAATCCAATTCAATTGTGAAATATTTCCTTGCATCTGCTCAAAAACGTAGATATTTGTTTAGCACAGCTGTACTGAACATCGTGTTTTGTTTTGTATTATGCCTTTTTTGTGTAACGGCATTATTTATGACCACTCGAAATCGCTTACCATATTCTCTGCTTTATGTTCTATACGTCCTTGTTGACTGTGGTAATAATCATGACTTGCTGCTGATTGTAAATGAAATGAACATTTGTCGCGAAACTATTAATATGTACAAACTGTATCCAGTGTCATTATTTCTGTGTCAGAATCGAATGTGTTCCTCTCTATCCTGATGAATATTTCGTGTCGTCTATTGACCGGACAGGAAATGATTTTCGTTGCATTGTCTAAACTATCATTTCATTTCCTGAAAATACATTATTTATTAATAACTAGCGTGGTTGAATATATTAATAATGGAACATATATCAATGATGACGTAGACGAACCATCAGGATAATAAGTTTCAGTTAATGTTACTTGTTATGCGAGAAAAATTTAGAAAACATCGAAGAAAAATATTTAATCTCTCGGAAACAAATTTCTTTTTCATTCGTATAATTCAGCGTATGTTAAAGTGTTGGGTATGATGTTTGTAATTTTCAATGAAACACTTAGTATGTCTCACTCTTCCGTCTTTATTAAAATAAAAAATACAATTACGGAATACGAGTTAGAAATCTACCACGATTTTCCTAATCATATGTATTGGAAAAAATTATTTAGAAGGGAAACATGGCAAATTGCATAATGCATCGTGGAAAACAGCTAATGTATATATATACAATTAAATTTAATATTTATCCGTAAAAAATAAAATTTAAAATGTATTCGTATAAAGTAAAATTTAAAAACTAAAATGGAAAATCAAGTACCTACGAAATCACTTAATCTATAGTACAAATTCATATAAGTTTATATTAAATGTGTCTAAACAGTGAAAACCTAATTTTGAACAAGTACACCTTTATTTCGTGAAATGAACTGACATTTGTTTTCCGTGCTATGCATCTTTCTCGTATATGTTACAATGTGTTTCCCAAAATTTACGTTTTAAAGATATCTGACACAGTCTATATATCAAAAGACGTAACTAGTGAAAAACTATTACTGCATAATATTAGAGGCGAATACTAATCTCCATTTGTTAAGACCGTTATAAACGAAAATTAATAAGATCAATCAATAAATGACATATTTGGTTTTTCTAGTCATTTTGTAATCCCCTTTGCCTCTAATAAGCCGCGCACCTATTAAATATCATGTTTATTTTAGACAATGTACTGACATATGCATTATTGACAACGTATTAATATATGCCTTCCAAACAATGTACTAACTTATGCATTCCAGGCAATTCAATAACATATGCCTTACAGACAATGTAGTACCATACCTTCCAGACAATATACAAACTTATTCCTTCCAGACGGTGTACTAACATGTGCCTTCCAGACATTGTAATAACATATCCCTTTCAGGCAATGCACAGATATATATTACATTATTATGCACTAAAACAAACTAATGAAAACTGCGACATCAGTACATAGTCTTTATTTAAGGTGTCAGCATACACTCTCACTAGAACTATTGGCTTTATTTTTGATAAGGAATCTCGTACTCGTGTCTGTTTTTGCAAACCTTCTTGGTTTTGCTTGTTTTTGTTTGTTGCTGAGCTTCAGACCATAGAGTTATAACACTTTGATTTTTTTGTGTAATTAGTGGTTTATAAAGAGATGTCAAAGAATGAATTCATCATAACGCTATCAACATTACTAAAGGCCAGATTCCGTATAGCATGCCCTTCGAAATATTCATGCAAAGTTATCAATAAATTGACACCAGTCCTTTGAAATTGTAAACACAATATTTTCCAGTCTGTTGTGATGTAAGCCACATTGTTGGTAGAAAAGGCATTGAAGCGAACAGTGTAGGAAAATATAATTCATACTTATAAGATTTTTAATCACATTTGACTTTTGAGCAAGCTGCTAAATATAATGTACAACTGTTGTATGGAAGCAGTAAGGTGGTTAGGGACGGTACCCTAAAGAAACTTTGGTTGATCATATATTAAACAACATTCCATGATGTTTGACCTAACGGACTTTTTAGATATCAAGGAGCTGTCCAAAAATTGCATTTTCCATCCAACTGCAACGTAATCCTCTACGTACAACATTTACTATTGTACGTACCACTGCACATTCATGCCAAATTGATTGAATCAATCTTATCCTTTAATATATATGGACAAATTAATGTGGATGCGTGTGTTTGGCTTTTTGCTAAGTTGACTAATATAAGGGAGTATGAACATATGCACGAATTAGACAACGGTTTTATGGCAATGGCTAATTGAATATGAGCTTTTATCTTGAAGAGATCGGTAATCTGATTCATTTTGCATAAATATCAATAGGCTAGTCTTTTTAACATTTTTATTCATTTTCATGTTTGAATGTTTATAATTTTGTATGGACATTTAAAGTATGTTCTAGCTAAGGCTTTGTAAGAAGTTTCTGATTTTGATACTTCTTCATTAAATATGTATGAATTACATTTTCATTTTGTATTATTATTATTACTAGTATTACTAGTATAAATGTTATTATTATTGGTGTAATTATTATTATTATCATTATTATTATTATTATTATTATTATTATTATTTGCACTCTTAGACAACTCTATAGTGACCTACTTTCGTAACTAAGATGATTTCAGGTCAACAATGGTGGGTTCATTCGTTTGATTACGTAATGGTTTATTGAGCAGATATTCCATTCATTCTAAATTATCTACACTATTTCAGCTTACCTTTTTACAATACTGGACTGTTTGGAATATACAAAAGGTGATTTGTAATGTTATTAGGAAGAGACACTTCTGCAATGAAGATGTATGTTCAGTTTTAGTTTTACACTCTTCTGATAAAAGCAGCAAACAGAAAATAAAAACATTTCATCTTGCACTTACCCTTGTGTTCATGAAATGATCTATATCTATCTGCATGAGCGTGGAGCAATTATGTGGATTTCCGTCTCGCATTACATGGTAATAAATAACTGTATCTCGGTTTATGTTATAAGGGGCATTACCAACACAGTGCTCGGAAAGATTCTCTCGATCATCTTCGCAGATGTGTACAAGCATAATTCTTTCAACTGAAATTCAAACAGGATGGATATATCGGTCACTTAGAAAATGACAACAAGCCAATGTTTAATAAATGACTTCGATTTTAACAAAAAGTGTCCAATCGAGGTTAAGTCGGATAGGATTGGGTCATTTGATCTTCAGTTTAGTTTCTGATATAAATAAAATATAATTTGCAGCTGTCAATGGGATAAAAGCTAAGCGATGTTTGTTTTGTACAAACGTCAATGACGTCAATGACAAAACAAACACAATTAAGAAAATCTCATGCTAAAAGATGACATGATCAAGCAGTCAAGATAGAATTACTATAATAATGATGTGTTTGTTATCTATATATCAATTTCAGATAATTTAATACTATCGCTAAACTTAGCAGAAAAATAACTAATTATTTAGCGTTTCGTCTTTTTGAAAAGCACTTCATCTTAGGTCATCTTAGATCTTGTGGAAAAAGCTTTACTGAACAAAACTACATTAAAGATAGGTCAGTCAATTTCTGTCTCAACTTTATGGATCTTTTAACACTTAAGTCTCTTTTAAATCCAACTTTTTCAAGGTTCATTCTAATATCTGAAATTCATAGAAAAACTCCAAATTTGCAACTAAGTTGAACTCATTACATTACTTCATAGTGATGATAAATTTAATAAAACATTAAAGATAAATAAATACATCGCCTGTTTTACAGCTGGTTGCCGAATTATTATATAAAGATAATATAAAATAATATGCTATATATTTTATCATATTAAATTTCATTTCAGCAGGTTATCTGTACGACAAATTATTTTTGTATTATTTTTCAATGCGATTATCTGCAAAATGAAAAAAAAAACTTACTTAAGAGAATAAAATACGAAATGCCTTTTCAGATAGTGGAAAGATGAACGTTTGCGTCATTGATATATATTTGGTAGTTATTAGTGGAGCATCTGCATCTTCGTAAAACAGCAGACCTTTTGACAAAGGTATCGATGGGACCTGTACATCTTGTTGACACCAAGCGTCAAATCTTTGAATGTTTGGAACAAAATATTCGTTTTATTTGTATGGTCTTCAACTTTAAATTAGGAATTACGGATGGATGAATACGCAGTGCATCACATACTTATTTTTAATTCCAATGAGTATTGAAAAGATTCCGCCAACAATGGAAGTAAGATTAATATATATATATATATATATATATATATATATATATATATATATATATATATATATATATATATATATATATATATATATATATATATATATATATGGCATAGTGTGAAACCTAATACTATGCTGGGCATGGTCATGCTTTATGCCATGTAGATAAGCAAGAAAAAAAAAATGTAGTGTTCTATAAGAAAGATTATCTCAAGGTACACAAATTATCAAATGGTCGGCATTGCAAATCCGAATTGAAACATCTCAACCATTATTAAATTGTAGGCAGGTGAATAACGTCCGCAGGGTTCGTGTTCTCGCCGCTCCATATTCTATTTTAAAAGATCTGGAGTTTCATTCTTGCGGAACCACAAACGTATTCTACCTATGTTTGTGCAATGGCCGCAACAAACAAACAAAACAATCGCAGTGCATGTTCACAAGTAGACGCCTAAGCACAAAAGTTAGCCTCACTAGTTTCTACTGTTGAATGTCTTTAATGCTAGGTTTACTCCTAGGAGTAATGAGCGCATTCTATAAACTGAAGCAGACGAACAGAAGAAGCGGAAAAATGTCAGTGGTTGACATTCCGTTTTAGTGATATGGGGCACATCTGATAATATTTTGGGAGTTGGTGTTGGTCGGGAAAGTTGACGAACATGCTTCTAACGAAATTGTTGTATAAAGAATTTATCTTGTGTTTGTATGGTTCACACCGTATTGTAGGTATATTCAGTTCTAATAAACATTAAATGATCGACATATAATATTTGAACTTCTGGTAACAACATTTTCCTAAAAATTTTATATGATAACTTCATCATTTCAACTGCAAGTATCAAATCACATTTTTCTAAACAGAATAGATTTCATAAAAGTCTTCTGCATTTCGTGCTGGAGATTTAAAGTGCTCCATATAAGCAAACAATATTTGTGTATAGTACTGTAGAGGTACAATTAATAACACACAACAATAATAATGAATAATTTATGAAACTTGAAAGAGATAACATTTACTACCCATTGTATGAGAACCAATATTCTCCATTACTATCATGGTGATACCATCCTCTCTAACAATTAAAACAAACTTACTGTGGGAACACTGGTACCATTTTCGAAACATCTAACATTATTCTTAATTCTGTGGAGTTATCAAATGGTACTTCTGTGCACATTCCATTATTCGTCTCCTTAATCAAATTCAGACAAATCTGATGCATCTGTATAGGCTTTTAAGGAACTAATATCACCAGTTTTAAACAACTGTATGGAACATTATTTCATAACTTTTAGTGGTTATCATCATACGATATTGACCTGAATGCTACAGGGTCTGATTTATATATTTTGAAAACAATTTAACGAGGTTATCATAATAATTATTGATCTTAAACGTCTAGTGTATGATTTTCTACTATTATATTGATCCAGATAACGCTCAGACACTTTAGTTTATTCTATACCTATACTAGATTGCTTCTCCAATCCTATTGCAGCAACATTATTAGGCGATAATTAAGACTTACAAGAATAAACCAAATTCAACAGATTGGGAATTGAGAGTAATATTGGAATCGGATATTTAGGTTACTATTAAAAATTTTTCGTCAAGATTTATATCATCATTAGAGAAAAAACGAAAGCTTACAAGTAGTGTTCTGTATAGAATGATTACTCTTTCCATCACTATGTAACTTCCTAGGCATATCTCTTCTTACTCATGACAAAATCTCTTAAGAATAATTATTTAGAACACACACACAACTCCCATATGAGCATTTATTACCCAGATTGTTTAATTTGATCTTTTCTCTTTTTTCGTGGGAAGAAGCAATAAACAAGAAACAATCCTAACCAATTTCAACTACCTAACTTAACTAATCAAATCTCTGCAAAGGCCAGACCTACACTTTAGACGGTTCTGTAATAGATGGTTTATAAAATATACAACATTATAAATAGTATAATGCATCTCAAACTGTCTGATTATCACTACCTGTTATGTTGTTGCTCTTGGATGTGCTTTCCAGTCCTGTTTCTTCTCTGTCACTGACAGGTATTGGTGTCTCATACATTCCGCATGCGGTCGCGAAAGAAACTAACATATTTTAAAATATTTAAGTATAATTATGTTTTATAATGTAAGGTGAAGCGCAGATACAAATATCGTAACAAACACACACACACACAAGCACACACGCATACACACACACTTATATATATCTACATATCGCAGATACAAATATTGTAACAACCGCACGCACACAAACACACACATACACACACATATGTATGTATGTATGTATGTATGTATGTATGTATGTATGTATGTATATATATATATATATAGAGAGAGAGAGAGAGAGAGAGAGAGAGAGAGAGAAAAAGAGACAGACAGACAGACAGACACAGAGATACAGAGAGACAGAGACAGACAGACAGTCATGCAGAGAAAATTGCAACTATAAACCAGATTCCCAACGTTTCCAGCAAGCACATCGGTTTCTCAGGGTAATGAACAAATTACGAACCAAATAGGCACTGCCAAATCCGAGTGAAATCTTTATATATTTATACATCTCGAATTTGAGAAAATGAGTTTAAAAATAAACAAAATTATATATAGCGCAGATTGCAGGTAGTAACCAAAGTAATAAAAAAACCAATACAAAAACAGACAAATGTACGGTGATCGTCGACAATGAGTGTTGGTTATTTTTTATAGATATTTCTAGCCCGGAGGAAGAGCTTGATTGCCTGGAAAAGCTGGGAAACTGCTCATGTTTGTGTGTCATATGTCACTTTTTTCACAATACACGAAACCAGTCGAATGATGTCTTTTTTGAAGATTAAAATTATTGGACGCGTTTCCAAATTCTCATAGGAGATATATTCAAATATAAGCTATTTATCACATGATGAAAATACTGATCTGATCTGAACACACAGCAGGACAGTTTAGTGAGATCAATTTGAAATACATTCTGCTGCCATTCGTTTAATAAATTTTTGATGTCATTTGTCAGGTCTATGAGTGTTATTATGATCCTATATATAAAAGTTCGTCTTTGACTACACAGATATAGTAACCTGTTGGATAAGCGGTGGAAATAAACATATCTAAATCGTAAAAATATTCCTTACGTTTCAGCAAATTCCCCGTCATCGGTCAGTGAAAAATGAAAATAAACATCAGGGTTATGAAGTGAAATTGTGCACAAAGCAATACCACTTTGACGTTTACATTCATGATCCACTGAAAATGGCGCAGTAATTTTGCAACGTTAACAGACTTTGTTATTTAACATTTATTTGAGACATAATATCTAGAGATAAAGACCAGATTCATGTAACCTAACACAGTAAAGGAAACCACCCTGTTATTGGAATATGAAAAGGAAACGCTACTGCTGTTAAAAATAGAACATACATTGCCACGAAAGTAAACGACATTATCTTTTATAGACACATCTGTGTCAGTGATAATTAAATATTATTTTTTTAAAATCCCAGACATGTTCTATATAATGATGTGCAGGGGCCTCAACCAAGAGACAAAAATATCGTAAGATTTAATACTAGTCGACTGTATATAATGCTGGAGGCTGATGGTCCTGCAAAAACAGCAAACTTATTGTTGGTGTGCATTACAAGAAAACATTAATTGATATATAAGCTGAATAATAACGAATTAATATAGAACTTGTAAGACACAAGGCTTGCTATCTATGATATCAGGACAAACATAACAAACATTCTGATTATGCATTTATAATTACTGCATAAAACTTAATGCGGTAACAACAGATTGGCAACATATTATTTTAAACGGTGGAATCTATCGTTGATAACTTCAACCAATGCTTCCGCAGGACTCACGGTACCAATTATATGGAAGGTTAGGTACCGGACAAGAAAAAGCTTAAGGTATATAAGAGTATATATGCGTTTGGCTGGCTATGATTGGTTTATGATGAAAATTATATAATAACTGTTGAGAGCTTATCCTATTTTAACCTGAATAATGGGGAGATGACAAACGAATGAGCTTTACGTAAGCGATTAACAACTGATAATATGACAAGTGTTCAAACAACAATATGGAAACATGTGTTTACACTGTGTCCACATTTTAGTGGTTAGCAGCGTCAGTAGTGAATGGGGATCCTATAGGGTCTATGGGACTTATCATTAAAAATACCCTTGGGACAATATAGGGTCTATGTAAATTTAACATGGAGAAAAATCGTGGGACAATATAGGGTCTATGGGAATTAACATGGCCAAATACCCTTGGGACAATATAGGGTCTATATAAATTTAACATGGCCAAAAACCCCTGGGACTGTATAGGGTCTATGTAAAATTGAAACAGGGAGGGTCTCTATCTCTAAAAAATAAAATAAAAAAAGAGGTAGGCAATGGAAAGGCTATCTCTTTTTGAGAAATATGGCTGGCCCTGAAAAGGGCCTTTGGGTTTATGTTAATATTAATATTAACATAGATGGCATCTGTCACATCTTCTTCTTCTTCTTAAACTCCTTCTAACTGCCGGTCCATACACAAGTACCCTCTTGAGACATCCTTGTCTTTCTAAATAAACTCTCCTCATCCATAGACTTGTATCTGTCCTATCAACAACAGTCCACTTGGACCGGACATACATGAGCATGTCCGTCCTGAACATCATTGTTGACACAAGGGTTGAAGATTGAACGTCGGTCCACATCTTGAGGCTACTAGAAACAGGTGAATCAATGCACTGAACTGCGCTTATTTATAGGTAGAGGTAGGATTGAAACGGATTGAGTTAATTCACCAATCCGAACACGCGTTACAAAATTCAGCCAGCCGCATCCAATCCGAAGAGAGCAGTCTGTGACGTCACGTAGTCAATATAGATCTGCTAGCGCTTGTGTGCAGTCAATCTATGCGACAGTGATTCAACATGACGGAAACTCAGAAAGCGATCCAATGGGGTGCACCAGCAGCGGAGACCGCCCAAGGGAACCCGGACTTACTTTCAGAAGAGGTGAATTGGGATTTTGTGGATTTTCTCTCCTCGCAAGAATTTGTTCCGGAACCTTCGTTACCTTCTTCATTACCGCAAGTGGAGAATTTTAGACAGAGACAGAAAGAAGAATTGGAGAAATTTATACAACGACAAAAGGAAGCGGAACAGGCTTTTCTCCTACAGCAACAGCAACAAGAAGAAGAGGTAAGAAAAAAACAACAGCAACAACAGCAAGAAGAAGTAGCAGCAAAGAAACAAGAGGGTGAAAATCAAACGGTCACGGTACTGTTGGACATTTTAGCGGAGTTAAGAAGTCTCAAACAAATGTATCAGACTTCTTTATCACGACCGAAGAGAATACGACCTTCCCGAGCTAAACACGTCAACCCTGTGACTAAGCCTACCGTACCACCCTTAGTGATTTCAACCCAATCATTATCATCATCATCATCAACATTACGCAGTCCAGAAGTAGGCCTTGGCCGTGGCAAAGGCATAAGGCAGTTAAAGTTCATTGCTTAAACTTACCCCTACATCATAAAGAGAAAAAGGCCCTTTTCAGGGCCACCCACATTTCTCGAAAAGAAATACAATTTCAATTTGCCAATAACTCAAAAAAAAACCCACCCATTTTACCTTATAGTACGTGTCTGTGTATGAGTGCGTGAGTGTACGTTCTTATTTTAAAATCATAACTAAAAGACTCTTACCTTATATCATTAATTTATTCTTTTATCCATTTTTTACAATCCGATTCACAATTCACAACACAACACTTTAATAAAAAGTTCATTGACTTCTTCTTTCTCCTTGTTTAGTTTCTCTGTTTTTTGAATTTCTTCACCGTCTTTTCCTCATTTTCTTCCCTTCTTCTTTTCTTTTTCTCCTGTTTCTTTGCCTCTTGTAAATAGAATTGTCTTTTTTCTTCCTCTTCTTCCTCTAAAGAATCCCTCTCTTCTTTCGAAGAATCCCTCTCTTCTTTCGAAGAATCCCTCTCTTCTTCTGAAGAATCCCTCTTTTCTTCTGACTCCTCTTGTTTCTTTTTTGGGCAATCTGGAGACCAATGTCCTTTTTCTTTACAATAATAACAGGTATTTTGACTTTTGTCTTTTTTAGTCCCTGTTTTTGTTCTTTTCTGACGGTCTGGACACTCTGAAGACCAATGCCCTTTCTTCTGACAGATATAGCAAGTATCTTGACTTTTATCTCTAAAGGAAGGAGAGTAGTCCGTAGGCTGGTCTGAAGAGGATTTTCTAATGACCCCTCGCAAAGCTCTGACGAAACGTTCCATCTGGTTAGTCTCTTCCATCGTTGTGCTCGGCTTGAGAGTGAAATGAATAGTGAAAGGACAAGACACACACCCTTTTATATACGATGGTCTGCTATGACTATAAAGAAGCTCATGGTGTTTGAACTTGAGTCATTTGACTTTCTGCTTTCAAGATGAAACGATCTAATTCATTCGAGAAGAAAGAAGAAGAAAGTAAGAGGCAGAAACGTGATCTATCGCCTCGAACCAGGGCTGAAATCTTGGCACAAATTTATGCCAGTGATTTTGAAGAGGACATGAGTGAACCAGAATTTGAAACCTCTAAACCAATTTCACCACCCTTAGTCAACCCTGAAAAATACTATTCCATTCGAGAGACGGAAAAGCGCTCCTCTAGAAAATTTAGAACCACGGCTTACAAATACACGGTGAAGTTTAAAGATTTCAAGTCCGAAGTACCGTTAGAGAAAGCAGAAGGGTTCATCACCGGAGTGTGGGATTCTCTGCTCACTTCACTCAAGCGACAATGTCAACCCAAAGAAGACGATCGCTTGAGACTTTCCATACAACACGACGGTTTGAAATCCCCTGTTTGGATCGAGTTTAGCACCCCTGCAGAATTGACCGCTTCCAAAGTCATGGACAAGATTCAACACGTGCAACAATCTAATGACCAGTTTGACATCACCGATGGAAAAGCCACATTGGACATGACCCACATCTCTCCTCCTCAAGGGACCGGACGCAAAAAGATGTTATTGGTGAACGACCTTCGCAGCATTAAGCGTAGCCTTGTCCAAATTCACAATCCTCATGACCAGATGTGTTTAGACCGTGCCATCGTGGTGGGACGAACCTATGTCAACAAGAACGACACGGCAGAATGGAAAAGAGACTGGGAGGACATTCGACAATCGGACCGAGCCAAACAACGAAGTGAAGCAGAACTCCTGTTACGACAAGCTGGCATGGCCAAAGACACACCCTGTGGCATTCCTGAGAGGCAAAAATTCCAAGATGCCCTAGCTCCACGATACACTTTGAAAGTGCACCCTCAAGAAGTGCGCGGGTCTCTGTTGTTTCGAGGGCAAGATTTTAAGGACGGAAAATACATTCATGTTTATCATCACGATGACCATTTCGATACCATTACCAGTATCACCGGATTCCTGGGATACGGTTATTACTGTGAGAAATGTGACCATGGTTATAATAATCGAGAGCAACACAAGCATTGTGGATCGAAATGCTCAGGATGTTTGGCCTCTTCAACCTGTCTGAGCGAAGAACCAGTGCCTTGTTCAACTTGTCTGCGCACGTTTGTCAGCCCTACCTGTTACCAACAACATCTGAAAACGCAAGGTTCACAGAAGAAATGTGCTTGTCAACTCCTGAGATTGTGCCCTACGTGTGAACAAGTCATACGTACCAATAGTACCAAGGCACACGTATGTCGAGGAAAGAAAAAAATGTCACATTTGTCACCACATCGTGGACTTGGAACACCAATGTTACGTGCAAAAATACCAACCCCCACCAGAGAAAGAGGATGGTCACAAGAAGAATGGAAATTTCATCTTTTTCGATTTCGAATGCATGCAAGAGACTGGCATTCACATTCCTAATTTCTGCGTGGCTCATCGAGCGTGCGAGAAGTGCATTCAAGAACCTATCTTCAGTCATTGCCCTCACTGTAGCAAGATGCCTGGAGGGCGTGAAAAAATCTTTCGGGGACCGAACACGTTAGCCGATTTTGCCCAATGGGTCTTAGACCCCATCGACAAGACGTGGAGCCAAGAGGACATCGAACTTTACGGAGATTGTCATCGTCATGCCACGGTGATGGCTCACAATTTCTCCGGATACGATGGACAGTTTCTTTTGAGGTACTATACGGAACAAGGCACCGAACGTCCTAAAGTGACTTTGAACGGAGCCAAAATCATTTTCATGCAAGTGGGACAAGTACAGTTTAAAGATTCGATGAGCTATTTCGCCATGCCTTTGAGTCGAATGCCTAAAACGTTTGGAATGACAGAAATGGCTAAAGGGTACTTTCCACACTTTTTCAATACGGAAGCCAATCAACACGCCGTTCTACCCCATTTACCTGAGGCTCACTATTACGACCCCGACAACATGCGTACCGAACAACGAGAAGCTTTCTACGCTTGGTACCAGGCTCACGCCTCGGACCCTTTCGACTTTCAGGAAGAAATGCTAAAGTATTGTCGTTCCGACGTGGACATTTTACGGCGTTGCTGTGGAAAATTTCGAGAACTGTTGATGGAACACGGAGGGGTCGATCCTTTGAAAGAAGCTTGCACCATTCCCAAAGCGTGTTCCTTAGTGTATCGACAACGATTCATGCCTGAAAACACCGTGGCTGTCATCAGTCCTCAAACGACCCACTTTGTCAAACGTCAATACTCGGTCAAAGCCCTACGTTGGTTACATTACTTGTGCGACAAGGAAGACAAGTGGATTCAGCATGCCCGCAACGGAGGGGGCGAAAAGACCATCGGAACGTATTCGGTCGATGGCTGGGACTTAGAAAACCCCAAGATTGTGTACGAGTTTAATGGTTGCTTATTTCACGGATGTCCCGTCTGTTACCCTGACCGTGGCACCAAAAATCAGTTTTTGCAACGAACCATGGAAGACTTGTACCAGGACACTTGTCAGCGGCGCCTAAAGTTAGAACAGGAAGGATACCAAGTGGTGGAAATGTGGGAACACGAGTACGATCACCGTATGAAAACCGATCCTGAGTTTAAACGCCTCGTGGAAAGTTACCAGTTCATGGACCCGCTGAACCCGAGGGATAGTTTGTACGGAGGAAGGACCAATGCCACCTGTTTGCTGTACCAAGCCGACGAAGAGAAAGGAGAAGAAATCAAATACTTGGACGTGTGTTCGCTGTATCCCTACGTGTGCAAATATTGTCGCTTTCCTGTAGGGCACCCGCAATTGCTGACGGAACACATCGACCTGAAAAACATTCGACAATACGAAGGCTTGATCAAGTGCAAAGTTTTGCCTCCCACAAACCTATACCATCCCGTCTTACCTCACCATTGTCAAGGCAAACTGATGTTTCCCTTGTGCCGTACTTGTGCCGAAACGTGCAACCAAGGCCAACCTTGCCATCACAGCCAGGAAGAACGGGCCTTGACGGGAACCTGGGTCAGCGTAGAATTGTTCAAACCTATGGACATGGGATACCAACTGTTAGAAGTGTACGAAATTTGCCACTTTCCCAAGACACAACAATACCACAAGGGTGACCCTACTCAGAAAGGCATTTTCGCAGACTACGTGGATGCCTTTTTGAAACTGAAGCAAGAAGCCAGCGGCTATCCTTCCTGGTGTCACACTCCCGAAGACCAAATACAATTCAAAGAGAAATATTACGAACAAGAAGGCATCACTTTAGACCACATCGAGAGAAACGAAGGCAGGCGATCGTTTGCCAAAGTGATGTTAAATTGCTTGTGGGGTAAAATGGCACAACGACCGTGTTTACCCAAGACGGAATATTTGACACAACCTTCCCGCTACTTCCAGATGATTCACGACAAAACCAAATACATGAAACACGTGGACGTCGTTCGAGAGAATTTGATCTTGGTCAATTGCGAAGAAGATCTGGACTTTGTACAAGACGACCCTTTTGGAAATGTCATCATTGCGGCTTACGTGACAGCCCATGCTCGCTTAAAATTGTACGAAGCTTTAGAACTGTTAGAAGAACGTGTCCTGTACTTTGACACAGACAGTTGCATTTACATCCATCACCCGATTCAACATCACCCTAACATCGAAGGAGACCGTTTAGGAGCCTGGACAGACGAGCATCCCGACGACAAGATTCTAAGTTTCGTCAGTGGCGGTCCCAAAAATTACGGCTACGAATACCGGGACAAACAAGGAGAAGTGCACACGACGTGCAAAGTGAAAGGACTGACTCTGAATTATCGTACCAGTCGAGTGGTCAACTTTGGGGTATTGAAAGAAGCCTTGCAATCGGGAGAGGATGGAAACTTTAAAGTGACCACTTACCAACCGAACAAGATTGTACGTTTACCCACTCACCACATCGTCAGTCGACCTTTGGAAAAAGTTTATCAAATCGTGTACCAGAAGCGAGTTCGACTTCCCAATCATTTCACCTTACCGTATGGACACGTTGGTATAAAACATTGGTTGTAAGAGGATAGCCACCCACCAGAAAGATGACTTCGCCACAGCAAGAATCGAGTGAGAAACCCGATGAGAACTCCAAGTTCAAACCCTACCATTTTCCAGTCTTCTTACCTGACTATTGTGATTGTGCCCGTCGATTGGACACGTTTCAGAAATGGCCTACGGATAGGGAAGGATTACCTTCTTCGCATGTTTTAGCTAGAACAGGATTTGTCTACTTGGGACCTGAGTCAGGATTGGGATACGAGGTACAGTGTTTCGCTTGCGGACTGAAGTTACGAATGGATCTATGTATCTATAAAGATTCAGCTATTCTGGAACATACTCGATGGTCTCCGCACTGTCCTTACCTTTCTATGGCCTTTCCACCCATCACACTACGGTACAATGTTGACGGTACCTTAGAGACGGTGCCTTCCAGAACAGGACATAAAAAACGTAAAAAAGGAAAGATGTACAAGCTGGAGACTGCATTGCGACTAGTATAAAACGGGGCTATGGTCAAGATCGATAGTTCATTGGGACTACCAAGACCGAGCGAACAAGATGAATACTTTCAGAGAAACACAGAACACGTTGTTTAGAAAGGCACAATTCAAGTGTGAGGCTTCGGAAGTGGAATGCGATTGTGAGCCTTGCGATGGATACGATGCTGTACCTTGTGACCTGAGCGATGCCGTAAAGCATCATGGGAACTTTAGTGTCCCTACCCCTATCATGGAAAGGGATGCTGTGCGTGTCAAACCTGAGGGATGCGAAAGTGATGCCGCTCGTCCTCTTGGACATTTTACTGGGTTTCGTTTTAAAGGGGAATGTTCACCTTCACGTCTACCCCCCCTACGGATGTCATCCAGCCCTGAGTAAACTCCTACCCATGTCACTCAACCCTCTTCGAAACGAACCTGTGAAAGACGAATATTCGTTCCCTGTGCGTTTGTCGGAATACTGCGACTTTGAAAATCGTCTTCAATCGTTCAAAGGAAAATGGCCTAAGTATCTGGGAGGACCGACCCCCGAAGAATTAGCCAGAGCCGGATTTTTCTACTTGGGCGAAGGAGATAAAGTCAAGTGCTTCAGTTGCGGTGTGTCACTTCACCACTGGGAACCGCAAGATTCGGTCTACGTAGAACATGCTCGATGGTCACCGAATTGTCATTACTTACCCTTAGTGGGACCGAGACATTGAAGTAACTTCTTACCATAATAATCTGTTCATGGATACTTTACAAGAGAACATTCGTGCTTTGCCTGTGGAGTTGAGAGAACGCATTTACCGAGAACTGATCAAAATACAAGTGAAACGCAAACTCAAAGTGATTCGTCCGTTTTTAAATTATGCTATGTTCCAAAGTACAAGAAGACTGATTATGAGTGGATATTACATTAGGCACAAAGGTAAACGAGGCTATTGGTCACCACCCAACGATTCCAAAAACAGTGTATATACTTATGGATACTTTACAAGAGAACATTTTGGGCTTGCCTGAGGAGTTGAGAGAAAGGATTTACCGAGAGCGGGTGAAAATACAAGTGAAACGTAAAGAACAATTGCATCCGTTACGTCACCAGATCTTTAACCACTGGTACCTGAATGGTATAAGAGAACTGGTTCGTCAGAAATTGTTTCAATGGTCAGACCTTGTTCAATACTTCCAGGCCCCGGATGATTCACGTGTTGATCATTTTGGTTACTTCGAGATTCACCTAGAGCAACCCCTTGAGGAAGACGAGGTAAAGGATTACCAACATTTGTTACGTGGAATCTACTTAGCGGAAGAGGAAACTTCTAATCGAACTCTGACGTTTCGGTTACAGTGTGCAAGATTTACATTCCCAACTGGAGAACGAAGATCACTGGCTAGAAAGTACGTGTATTCTTTTCGAAACAAAGAGACTATAAAAACAGGCTGCTATGCCACGACTTATGTCGTATGTCATCCAACAGATTCCGTGGAAGGAACTCAATGACCATATTCAAACCGTGGATCATTACCATCGATTATTACAAGAACTGTATCCATTCAATTTGGGACGACAAGTGGTGTGTGTCTTAGTGACTTGTTTTCTGGGATTTCGTTTACCAGCCGATTCTTTGTGGACTCTTTACGATCAGTACTTACCACCTCAATGGCCTTAAATGGTCACGAAAAACTCCTTTTGCTCAAAGCCTTGCGTTTTCATCTGGATACTTCTCGACCTCAACAGGAAAAAAAGATTCGTCAACTTTTAGCTACCCAAGACGTGTATGACGATGTGTGTGTAGCTTGTGACTTACATCCCCATTGGACAGATGTCCGTGCCTGGAAAGAATGGGGTTTTGAGGCTTGGACCCAAGAAGTGGCCCAGTATGCACGAGAGTTGTTCAAGGAAAAAAGTTACTTTTCAACCCGTGTTAGTGACGGTGCCAGAAGAACCCGTCACCCAGGACAGGACTGTCGTGGACAGGTCTGAAAGACCCTTTCGGGAGGACACTTGTGTGACCTTACCCCCTACTATAGAACTGGTTAGAACATTACCCAAAACATGTTGCACAGACACTTGTGTTTATTCCACGTTCATGGTTATCATGTGCCTTTTATCCTTGTACTTAAGCCTTTGGCTTTTATGTATTTTTGTCTTTCGTATTCGTGTTTGAAAAAAACATTCAATAAACGTGTTCTGAAAAAGTATATAAACTCTTGTCTTGTTTGTTTTTCGTGTCACAAGTGACATTTCTCACACCATGGCTACCTCTGCTGTCTCTGCTCCCTCTTCCTCTACTGTCAAAGTCATCGACGAACACTTAGATCGTGCCAGTTGGGAGGCTTTGTATCTTCGTCATACCTTTAACATGCTCATTGCTGGACCTAGAGGTTCAGGCAAAACCGAATTCGTCAAACGTTTGATCGAACATAAACATCATTTGATCGATCAGCCCCCTCAACGGATCGTGTGGTGTTACAAAGAGTGGCAATCGGCGTACAGCCTTTTGCGAGAAAGTCAAGGCGATTCCATCGTGTTTGTGGAAGGCATTCCTAAAGAAGACGACGGCATCGTCTCTGACTCCCGTCAAACCCATTTGGTCATTTTCGACGACATGTTAGGAGAAGACGAAGAAGAAATTAAATTGTGGTTCACGCGCAAAGGGCATCACCGTAATGCCAGTGTCGTTTACATCACCCAAAATTTGTTTCAACAAAGTAAAGCCCATCGCACCATCAGTCTCAATGCACATTACGTGGTCTTGTTTAAAAGCCCTCGAGATAAATCGCAAGTGCAAGTCTTAGCCAAACAATTAGGAACGCCTTGGCTGACTCAGGCGTACGACGATGCCACTCAAACGCCACACGCCTATTTACTCGTCGATTTGAAACCTACGACCCCCGAGGATTTGCGATTTCGTACCCACTTGTTTCACCACTGGTGCCAAGACGGAGGGCCTGTCCTGTACACGTCTCCGTCCTCGACTTCATTTAACTCCCCATCAAAAAATCTATAAAAACCTCAAACCCTTTTTCGTCTGTCTCACACAGTGTGAACATGACGTCCCTTCAGTCGCATCTTCCCGTCAAATTGATTCGTGCCTTGTATGGCATCAGTCGAAAAAAAGATCCACAAACACGAGCTCGTGTCTTAGAAGCTAGTCTCAAAGAAGTCTTACGATGGTTTACGGTGACGGCACGTCAATTACTCCAAGGAATCATTCAGATTCCTCATCAAACCAAACGCTTTTTCGATCGAAACAAAGTCGCTTTGGTCCAACTGGCCGATCCCCGCATCGACACTCAAACCAAAAAACAAATCATTTTGAAACCTGGAGGGAGCGGTACTCTAGGAGGGGTCATCATTCGCTCACTCTTAAGATGGGATCCTAATGCCCCCAAAGTTATACCCAAGACAAAAGTTCAACGAAGCCCCAAGAAGAAAAAGAAAAAGACCAGGTCCCCAAAGAGAAGAACTTCTCCAGTGGCAGGACCCTCCTCTTACCAGACACCACCACGGAAAAAGAAAAGAAGCCCCCAGAAAAAGAAACAGAGAAAAAGTCCATAGAAAAATAAAAGTCCACAGAAGAAAACTAGTGGCAAGAGAGGCACTTCGGCCAGGACGCAACCTTACACTCGCAAACCACGACCTGCCACGGCGGTGACTGCGTCTCCGGCAGCCTCACGTTTATCCACTTCTCCGTTGATGTCTCCAGGAACTGAAGTGTACTTGGAGACGTTGATCACACCAAGAACTTCTCCGTTGATGACCCCCAAAAGAACTTCCCCAGTGGCAGGACCCTCCAATTTACCGGCAGTGGCTGCTGCTCACAAAGTACCTTCTCCCAAAATCAAAGTCCATGAAAGATCGGGCATGTTACAAAGTTTACTGGATTAGTCCAAGCAAGAACTGGCTCGATTTAGTCCGTTGCGTACCCCTGCACGACGTGTCATGCCTGTCCTCAAACTGATACGACGTGAAGACAATCGGTGGCGACGCGTTCCAGTATAAAAAAAGGCCTGTGACCGAGTAGGGTATCAGTGTTTTTTGGTGCTCCTAAAGACTCAAAGATGTCACCCTCCAGAAAACCCCAAGGAAAGAAAACGAAAGGACTGCCACCACGTTTAGCCAAACATGGGGACCTTTTATCTGTCCTGTCCAAAGCTTCTCCACCCCTACGAAAAAAACTCATTCAAACGGCCTCCAAAGAGGTCATCGATACCGTGTGCGAATGTTGTTTGAACGTTTTGAAAGGCACGATCCCTTTGTCCAAACACCAGAAACAATGCTTAAGCAAGCATCGTCACGTTCTTCGCCAAATGGTTCGAAAAAAATTCCCATTCGTCAAAAAAAGAAGATGTTGGTCCAACGTGGAGGCATTTTACCTCTCTTGTTAGGTCCCATACTGAAAGGAGTCTTGGGAACCATGTTGGGAGGACTGGTGGGAGCAAGATAAAAAGGCCATCGGAAGTCCCAAGATCTCAGAATCGACCCCTGACAACCCCATGGAAGGACGAAAACTAGCTTTAGTGCCTTACAAACGATGGATGGAATACCATTGGTGGCAAGAACAACGCACCCCGCATTTACCTCCCAATCCCAATTTGAGCGAGATGTCCCAGTTACAACACGAATTGCAGTCCTTGATGGATCGCCAAGATTTGTCCGAAACAGAAAAATCGCAAAAGTACGGTCAACTCTTGCAACGATTGCAACTCTTTCACCAGAAAGCTTTAGACGAAACAGCTCTACCCACTTTGAAAGATTTTAAGACCTTGATGAAAAGTCCAGCACCATCACCAGTACCAGTACCAGTACCAGTGGTCAAGACAGAAAAAGGAAAAGAAGAAGAAGAAGGGTTTCAAACTCCACCAGAAAAAGTACGCAAGTTAACAACATCACCTACCTCCAGAATTGGATGGATTAAAAAGATGATGGCCACCCCTTCTTCATCACAAGAGAAAAAGAAAGTGAAGACAGAAGTGAAGACAGAAGTGAAACAAGAACCGATATCCCCCGTTCAGACATCCTCCTCTTCAACACCTATTGCCGGTCGCACACGCAAAGCCTTGTAATCCAAGAAAATACCCCAAGAGAAAAAGAGTAGCCTGTTCCAAGAGTGGGTGCCTTATTAACACGCAAAGACAAAAAACGGAAAAAGTCTTAGGCAGCATTTACTACGATCCCTCGCATCCTGCAGGTTACGCAGGAATTCAAAAATTGTATCGTGCTGCCAAAACGCGACTGAAAAGTCTCCGTTTACCTCAAGTGCAACGATGGTTACAAGAACAAGCTACCTACACTTTACACAAACCCATTCGACGCAAGTTTGCCAGAAGTCGCACCTGAGTGGAAGGCATCGATCATCAATGGCAAGCCGATTTAGTCGATGTCTCTCATTTGGCCAGCTACAATCGTGGCTACAAATATTTGTTTTGTGTCATCGACGTCTTTTCCAAATTTGCTTGGGTCGTGCCCTTGACTTCCAAATCGAGCAGCGAGTTAGTGCGAGCCCTGCAACGAGTGTTGAAACAAAGCGGTCGTCACCCTCTTCGATGGCAAACGGACAAAGGCACCGAATTTCTGAACCAAGCTTTCCAAAAAGAATCAAAGAAACGTGACATTCATTTTTTTACCACCGAGAATCCCGAAACCAAAGCCAGCATCGTGCAACGTTTTCAACGTACTTTGAAAGAACGCATGTGGAAATATTTTACGCATCACCACACTCTGAAGTACATCGACATCTTACCGCACCTGGTACAAGCGTACAACCAATCTTACCATCGAAGCATCGGACGTGCCCCGCAAGACGTGACTCCCGACAACGAAGTGCTGGTGTTTGAGCGTCTGTTTGGTACGTCCCCGACGAGGGCTGTCCCCAAGAAAAGTGGAGAGTTGACCGTAGGAGATTGGGTGCGCATTGGCAAAACCAAATGCTCTTTCGACAAAGGTTACTTACCTAACTGGACGACTGAATTGTTTCGCGTCACTGGACGAGTGCATGGTCGTCATCCTACCGTCTATAAATTGGAAGACATGAACGGAGAAGTACTCAAAGGAACGTTTTATTTACCCGAGTTACAACGTGTCACCAAAAAAGAAGACGACGTGTACGACATCGAAAGCATTCTCGAACGCAGAACCCGTAAAGTGGGCAAACGACGTGTCAAAGAAGTCAAAGTACGTTGGAAGGATATCCACCCAGTTTCGATTCTTGGATCGACGCTTCGCAAGTCATCGACTATAAAAAGAAGAAGTGACCATATTGCCCTTTCACACAGCAGACGCAGCTACGTCGACCACTCCTTCTTCACCCAGTTCTTCTGTGCAAGATTTACAAAAACAACCCTTGTGGGTGTGGTGTGGAGAACGTGTGCCTAAAACGCAAATCGTCTTTTTCTGCCAAATCTTCGTGGTGTATTGTGTCATCGGGGCAGCCATCGCCAATTTGAGTTTGCAACAAGGAGACAAACAATTGTGGACCATTTTATTGAGCAGTTGCATCGGTTACCTGCTTCCCAATCCCTCCCTGAAATTCTCCTCGAACGGGAACGTTGTGTCCAGTGCCAGTGTCAGTCACCACTCCAACAACAACCACAACCAGAACCCCATTTTGGGCGGAGACACGCCTCTGACGTCCAGTAATATCCCCTCGGACAGCCACAGAACTCTAGAATTATGAGTCACCAAAACCAATTTTACTTAACCTTACCCAGTGACAGTTCCATGGAGATGTTTCCCCACAACACGTTGTGCTGTTACACGGCCAAATTACCTCAGGCCATCCCCTTAGATCACGAAGCCCATTGGGAAGTGGCTTTAGTAGAAATGATTCACCCGACCCAAGTCCTCGATGTCCTTCCCAATCAAAATAAATTTGATGTGGAAGTTGTTGACGTGCCATTGCAACAGGAATTGGATAAGAGAGCCATATCTGACGTTAAAAAACCTATAATGAGAAAACTAAAACGTGGACCTACCACTTGTTCATTCTCCCAGGCTATTATTTCAGTGGTCAACATTTGGTCAACACCATAGCTACCAAGTTTAATGGAGTGTTTGGGAATGCTTTGGAGCATGTCAACAACAGAAGTGTCACCATGGAATACCACAAAGTAGCTCGTCGCTTCTCGATGAAATTTGAGCGGAGTAAAATCATGTCCATTTTATTTTGTCCTGAATTGTATGACATGTTGGGCGGAGACATGAACATGAGAACGACCATACTCAATAACAACGAATTACCCATCGTTTATGACAACGAGTCTTTTAGCAAGTTATTTCGCACCCCAGTAGAACTGAAGCAAGGACTGAATTTGATCTTTGTGTATTCCGATGTGGTGGAGTACAACGTGGTGCGACACACCTCCGTGCCGTTACTTCGTGTCATTCCTTTCAAAGTGGATTCTGCCACGAACGCTGACGAGGAAGGTGGAAAGACTTACCACGTCCACCCCGAATTTGTCCATCCTCACTATTTGCCTGTCAGCAAGTCGTATTTGGACACGGTCAACATTACTATAAAAGGAGATTTGGGACAAAATATTTCATTCACCAAAGGAAAAGTCACGGTGAAACTCCATTTTCGAAAACGGTTCTCTCACGACTCGTAAGTCATGTATCCAGTGTACCGAGGGGTTGCTCGACAGCGAGGACACGGTTTAGGAGACATGTTAAAATCGGCCTTTCGTTCGGTGGCCCCGGTGTTGAAACCGATGGTGACACGCGGATTGCACGCCTTGAAAGATGCGGCACTGACGCAAGGCAAAGAATTTCTCCAAAATGTCATCATCGACAAACAAAACCCTAAAGAAGCCTTCATGAGGGAGGCAAAAATATCTTGCTGCAAACGGGCAAAGACATTTTAGGCCGACGAGACACACCTATAAATGCCCTGCACGCTACCGATTCAGGCATTCAGCAAGGACAAGGCAGAAAGAGACGACGACGAAGAAAACACCCTTTCACCAGACTTCAAGCGAGAAAGGCCAAGAAAAGAAGAACCTTTCGAGACTTAGACGTTTTCGATTATTGAGAAAGAACAAAAAATGATGCACCGAGAGTCTTGCGCTTGTTCCAAGACGGAACTGGATCTGTTTGCCATGCCCCCCACCATGATGACCATGCAAGAATCTCAGTGGGTGGAATTTCATTCCGTCTCCTCATTGACCGATTCCGCTCCCATCGAGTTTGAAATCAAAGGACAGCCCGAAGATTACATCGATCTGAATAGCAGTTACTTGTACTTGAAAGTCCAAGTTCTAGATAAAGATGATGGTCCAGTAGAAGACACTGAAGAAATAGCTCCCATCAACAATTTCATGCATTCCTTGTTCAGCTCAGTGGATTTGTACTTGAATAACAAACTAGTCAGCAGCAGCATGGATACATACCCCTACCGTGCCTACCTGGAAAATCTCTTGGCGTACGGAATAGATGCCAAGGATACTCATCTCAATGCCTGTGTGCTGTGGGTACCTGACGAAGCGGGCAAGTTCGAAAAATTGGATGGAACCAATCCCGGCTTTGAGGCAAGAGAAAGCAAAATCTTAGACAAGAAGAGTTTAGAACTGATGGATCGTTTGCATTTGGACATGTGGTTGCAAGAGAAATATTTGCTGAACGGGGTGAATGTTCGCTTGAGACTGAATCGCAGCAGTACCGCTTTCCATTTGCAGGCTGATCCTGCTAAGGCTCCTAAAAGCAAAATCGAAGAGGCCAAACTCTACGTACGGCGCGTAGAAGTGTTACCCAAAGTGGGTAACGAAATCAGTCAAACGTTGAGCAGAACGACCGCCAAGTATCCCATACGACGCGTGGAAGTGAAAACGTTCACCATTCCCGCTAGCCATCATTCCATGATCGAAGATCATCTGTTTCAAGGACAGTTACCCAAACGTTTAATCCTTGGTATGGTCTCGAATTCAGCCTTCAACGGAGCCTTCGGTGAAAATCCTTTCAACTTTCAACACTTCAACGTGAAGAAAATCGAAGTCAGTCGCGATGGCAAGACCTTGTGTACCCGACCTTTCGAACCTGACTTTGATCCCAAAAAAATGAATTACTTGAGATCGTACTTGTCCCTGTACGAAGCCACCGGTCAGTTAGGAACCAACACCAGTCACGGCATTGAGTACGAAGATTACGCAGGAGGCTATGCTTTGTGGGCTTTCGATTTCACTCCAGACCAAGGCAGCGACGAGGGACATTTCCACCCTATAAAATCTGGCCAGATTCGTGTGGAACTTCAGTTTGCAAAGCCACTGGACAAGACAGTGAACGTCATCCTGTATGCCGAATTCGATAATACCATAGAAATCAACAGTTTGAGAGAAGTCATTCTAGATTATTAGAAACCATGGAAGACTGTTATCCCTCTTTACCTAGTGGAGAAACTTTGGACATGGAATGTGAGGAGACCGTGGAAGGAGAAGAATCTCAAGACAAAGACGAAGAAGATATCATAATGAAGTCAAGATGGCCAGAACAAGAAGCCCATTTAGTCTGCTGTTTTGCCAAACACTTGGTCGAAAAAATGACGGAATTGATCAAAAAAAATTGCTATGGATGTCAAAACGATCATCCCAGTCAAATTCAACACGATAAATGCCTGATGTTAAGTCAAGAAGAAAAATTGGACGAATATCTGGACGAAACTTGGAGTCTCATCTCGAACAAAGACGTGTTGCATCAGTGGTATAAAGACTTGCGTGAACATTCTTGTCCACCATTAACCACTCAAGAGATCCATCGTATCGAAGCTCTCCTGAATCAGAGTGAGGAAACAGAACGAATAACCGTTTATTCGTCAGACATTTTCAAGCAAAAAGTCAGGATCGAATTGACGACTTATTATTACCTGTGAAGAAGAAGAAAAAAACAACACACAAATCAATGGATACCTGGGAACTTTATTACCTTTTGAACCACAGTTCGTATACAGCTTCTTGGAATCCTGTCGTCTGTGCTAAAGATGAACTCCCTCATCGCAAACCTAAAGACCATCAAGCTTACGTGATCAACACGGACGACAGTCATCTCCCAGGAACCCACTGGGTAGTCGTCTACTTTCCTCAAGAAGGATGTGTGGAATATTTCGATTCGTATGGATTGACCCCTTTGGAAGACGATATCATTGACTTTATGAGAAGAAATGCTCAAACCACCCGATTCAATAATGTGAAATTACAAGGCACAGATACCTTGGTGTGTGGACAATATTGTGTGTATTTTCTGCATCATCGCAGCCTGGGCTATTCCTTAGAACATTTAGTGACTCATTTTGATCCTCGTTCTTCTGCTAGAAATGATGTGAAAGTAGATCGATGGTTTTGTGACAATTATGCTTATCTTTTGTCTCAAGCTAGGAAACGTAGTGTCCATCAATGGCCTAATGATTTCCAACAGTGGAAATCACGATTTCATTCACAACGTTGTCAGCCTTGTTTAAAGTAGATTGTCTATTGAGAAAAAATGTTAGTGATTTGAAAAAAAATTGTTTGATGTTATAGTGTTGGATTATTGTTAAAAAATGTTAGAGTTGTTGTTAAGTGTTAAGTGATTTTTGAATAAAAAATGTTGTGTTATGAAAAAAATGCCTTTGTGGTTTGTTTAGCTATAAGAATGTTGGATTGATGCTCTTTTTTTTCTTACTATCCCTCTCATGACACTCACTAAACGTTGCGGCTCGAAAACCGTGTGGGGGATGTTTTCCTTCACGTCCGCGCTTTGACTTTAAGAACCGGGTTATTTCCAGTCTAACCATCCATTGTCGACTCATCCTCCTACGAAGATGTGCTCCAAACTAGCTAAGCTCAACGAAGCCTACGTGAATTTGCATAGGGTCAGACACAGTCTGATACCGAAGCCAGAAGAAATAGAGAATGTGAGAATGCTAAAAATCACTGAAGACCTAATAGAAGAGCTCTTCAGAGAAGAAGTGAACAGGGAAAAAGAAGAATGGACAGAGAAGTACAGACTTCAGAGACAGCAGCAACAGCAGCAACAACACCAACAACAGCAGCAACCTGAACCTGACAGAGGCTTTGTCGATTGTCGTATCGACACCAAAGAGTTCTTCTTCTCTTTCCGAAGAAGCAGACCTATCGCCAGAAAGTCTATCCTCAGAGGACATCGCATTCTTAGAAACTAAAAAAGAATGCCATAGCAAAACAAAAAAACAGCCCTTTTCAGGGCTACCCAATACTCTAGAAAAGAAATAACTATTAATTTGCCAATGTGTGTTGGTAGAGTAGTGTGAATATAAACACTAACTCTTTTAAAAAATGTGAGGGTATGTGTTGGTGTGTTTGTGTTTGTAAGCGCTCACATAAGTTGGTGTGGGTAGTAGATTAAAATGATGTTTTTTGGTGTTTGAGGTGTATATTTGGAGTTAGATTGAATTGCTTTGCGTATGTGGATAGTCTATTGAAGTGATTTATAAAAAATTTTACAATAGTGATGGGTAGCATAAAAAAGTGAGTGAGTGTTTCTTTTAGGTCCGCGCGTTGTTGTTGTTTTTTTTGGTTATGATCTAGGTAAGATCAATTTTATGTTTTAAGGGGATGTTTTCCATCACGTCCGCGCTTTCAGTATAAATTGAAACTCGTTCGGCAGTCCAGCTACCCTTGTTGATTGATCAACACAAGAATGAATAGCAGAATTGTGAAACTGTTAGAACTTCAGATGCACCTGGAATATGCCAGGCGCATAGTAAACGAACTATCAGCGGAGGCTATCGTAGAAGAAGCAAGAATAAAGAAGGAAGGGGAGGAGAGAAGAGAGAGGGAAGAAGAGGAAAAGAAAATAGGAGAGAGGATGTCATACAATATTCCCGAGACAGAGGATTGGGGTGCTGAAGCGAATCATCCCGCCTCTGCACTCTCAAGACAAAAAGTAAAAAGAGACTGGAGTCAAAGATGCGTGTGCGGCGCCAGGCCTGGAAGGTGCAACCATTAGATAGGTGCATCTGGAGTTAAAAAAAAACAGCCCTTTTCAGGGCTACCCAATACTCTAGAAAAGATATAACAATCGATTTGCCAATGTGTGTAGGTAGAGTAGTGTGAATATAAACACTGACTCTTTTTTTTTTGTGTGTGTGTGTGTGTGTGTGTGTGTGTGTTTGTTTGTAAGCGCTCACGTATGTTTGTGTGGATAGTAGATTTGGGTTTGTTTATTGTTTCTTAGCGTATGTGGAGAGTATAGTTTGGGTTTTGTAACCGCTCACGTACGATTGTGTGGATAGTAGATTATGTATTTTGATTATTGTTTGTTAGCGTATGTGGAGTGTATAGTTTAGGTTTTGTAACCAATGAAGTACGATTGTGTGAATAGTAAATTATGGATTTTGTTTATTGTTTCTTAGCGTATGTGGAGAGTATAGTTTGGTTTTGTAACCGATCACGTAAGATTGTGTGGATAGTAGGTTATGGATTTTGTTTTAATGATTTGCGTGTGTAAATAGTAGATTTGGGATTTGTTTATTGTTTCTTAGAGCATGTGGAAAGAATAGTTTGGGTTTTGTAACCGATCACGTAAGATTGTGTGGATAGTAGATTTGGGGTTAGTTTATTGCTGATTCACTTATGTGAATAGTATATTATATGAAATGAGAAAGTAGGGGGATGTTTTCCTTCACGTCCGCGCTTTCACTATAAGAACCCACCATGTTCGTCGTTGGAACCATTCTACGGAATAACTGAGACAAAATGACTCAAGTATCAGTTCTATTCAATCTACTGAGAGACATCTATTTCTGGATAATGGATGTAGAATATGTTTTAGGAAGAATAGAAGAGGAGTGGAGGCATGGAGATATGAAAGACTTTGCAACGAGTCAAGTTCAAGGCCTAAAGACAGCAAGAGATATCATAGCAGGGATGATTGAAGAAGAAGTCAATAAGTCAAGAGGCTTCATTAACCCACCTTACTTCAGAGTGGGAAGTTTGAAGGAAGCACTGGATAATGTCATCCAAGTCCGGTGCTTCCTAGAAAAAATATTGTACTGGACAGAGTTTGTGTCCTAAATAGAACGATTTCACTTTCCTCAGCATAAGACTGCAAACATTCCAATCAATAATTCTGATCTTGAAAATTTTATTAAACAATTGGCATTGCAGATTTTAAATTGGCGAGCTTTGCTGCCACCATACAAATCAGATGTTATAATGACATCAACAAGGGATGGAAGATGGTAGAAAACCTTGTTTCAATAAACCACCTTTGCCTTTTTGACGATACGTTCCATATGTACTTGTATCATGTAACAGTGTCATACTCGCGACATATGCATTGCATCTCTTTTACTTGCCGTCTCTTGTGAAAATCGGGTAAGCTGCTGACGCCCTCTGTACTAGTGGCTAAATTCAAGTATAGCAAAGAAGTAATAATCCAAAATCTAAAGGACATGAGCAGAGAACAAAATCGACCAAGGCATATTGTGAAACATGTGAATTATATTCAGCTGCTGAATGTTTTGAAAACGTAGTTGATACATACCACTATTACCACTGATATTTCTGGATATTGCTGGTTCTAAAATACAAAACAAAATCAGGTGGTCCCTTCCAGTGTCAATTTGCCATGGTGTGATGATGCATGCAAAGACGTTATCATGGAGCAAACAAATGTTCTTAAACATTTATATGCCTATCCAAGAACTGAAAAATCTTAATGCATACCGTCTATGCTGAGCTAAATGTACCGTTCGAGAGAACTAAAGGAAAACAAGAGTATTATATGTCTCTATGTTAAATTCTCAGTCTGCTATAAAATTAGCATAAATATGGTACGCAATGTCATTGCCAAAAAATAATGTATGAAGCATTTAAAGAAATCTAATGAAATAACCAGGACAATATTGAAATCTCCAATATATTACCCGATACATTCTCTAAGACCCCCTAGGTTAAGTTAAATTACATGCTTACACTGAATATTTCAATAAATCAACCATGCAATCAGAGACCTTCTATTGTGAGCCAGTGATACTTTAGTAGGACCAGGTGAGATGCTAGGTGCAACGGTCAGTACACTACTACGTAATCCAGTTTGGGAGAATGGATACGTCCCATAGTCTTCACGAGAACCGAATAGTGATAAAGGTACGTACACCTAGAAATGATCGTACTGACCTGTTCCACTATAGTCCCATATCAATAAGAAGCTGTATTTGCAAAACCATGGAATGGATAAAAATTATGTACCAACTCTGGTATATCAAATCCAAGAAACTATTATATGACATTCAAATGTGTATTTAGACACAAGAGAACCGCAATCAACAATTTGGTCAGACTTGAATCATTTTTTGCGACGCTATCTTAACGAAGAAACAAACAGAGCTAATATGCCGGCTACTTAACGTTATTTAAATGGTTTTGGTTGAAAGGAAGTTTCGTGTTAGGGTAGTACGTTGAAGCCGCTCAAACAGCAATATCTGTATCTTTTCTGATTCTTTTTCAAAACTGGATGCTTTGCGAAATCATGAACTATGTGAAACGAAACATTCAGAAACAAACTTCAGATTATCGAACCATCTTTTAGATAGTGGTATCCCTCACATGAAACGAATCGTAAATATGTCTTGATGTTGTGCCGATCGCGTATCAGGCATATATAACGGAATAATGCAAGTCTCCTACATACATACATACATACATACATACATACATACATACAAAAATACATACATACATACATACATACATACATACATACATACATACATACATACATACACACATACATAGATACATGCATACAAAATTACACTTAGATATCCGTGTTCAGTAGCATTTTCTAACGTTTGTTCGTCTTTCTAAAATCGTGTCAACATGGCATATCCTTCTTAACTTAAAAAGCATCATAATTTTAAAATGTCCTTAGCATTTAAAATAAGTCACATATGCACACAAGCTTTCCACGGAAGAATATAAACTAACTGAAATGTAATTTGTATTTAAATATTGCATGACTATGTGCAACTGTATCTCAAAAACTAACAAAAGATATCGGTACTACTCCATATTCCGTCTTGGCTATATGTATTTATTGAATATGGAGATTATGTATTAAGCTGTGTATCTTTTAATTACAGGTACCTAACCGTCGCCGTTTAAAGTATCTTATTAAAAATAGACCTACATTTCTAATTTCTTAGTTAAGACGAAACGTAATGACTTGTGCATTTAATCTCAAACAGTAACTTTTATACATGTAAAGGTATTTGCCGAATAGCCATTTATCAAGTGTGAATATAATATCACAAAGTAGCAAAGCATACGTTTCAATCAGCATCGTTCTTGTGGATTATCATCTACTCTGTTGATCGTAAATGCCATGATATTTCTCCTTAATAGCACTTACCTGGATATGTAGTTATATATCCAATTTTGACTGAAGACACAGGACAATATTATGTACCTGGGAATATATCCTATAATCCCTATCAAATAAGTCATGCAAGGCGTTTGAATACAGTAACAGCCCTCAGACGGATACCACCGCGGACTAAATCTTCCTTCTTAAAGGCACGATTTCAGCGTTTTTATAGGGCTGATTGTTGATATGTACCTGACAGATTCAATTGATACAGGCTTGTGAATATTTAGAAAGGTAAATCATCCATACGTTAAAATCGTTTCTGATGCTGCTATTGTTGTTGTCAGCTACATGTATATTAATTTCTGGCGATTTTATCAAGCCACAATTAGCAATCTTCGTCGCATTAGCTGTTATACAGACATGTATTTTTTTCTGTTATACAGACATGTATTTAGCTGTTATACAGACATGTATTTTTTAGATCAGCATTATACATTAGCTGTGAACAGACATGTATTTTCTTTAAATCAACATTATATACTTTTTACCGAGTGATGTAACTATTATGAAAAGGTATTTCAGTTAAAACAACAGTTTATAGTTTTTTCACTTCCTTCGTTTGTAGTGATATTATCATTTTTATGTTTTGTTTCTGTTAAGTGTTTAACAAAACTATTGATCTCTGCTTTTCTGTTCCTTTCACAATAAGGAGATAGGATAGATATATTATTCAAATCTTATCAACTTATATGGTTCGTTTTTATTACTAACTGTTGCTACTACTTTGTTGCTCTCTGGTCGTTACAAAATTTGATACAAACCTATCATTCAGTTTGTACTGAAAGACTAGATTTTTCAAACGTAGTCTTTTAATTTTAATCTGATTTATAGTGAAAAGCCGGAATACTATTACACTTTTCACTTCTTTCTTATTGCATGTGCAACTTGGGTTCAGTTCTTTAAAGATATTTAAATCAGGACTACCATTTAATAAATAAATACATCTCAATTAAGCAACCACAGCGCTCCTTGTGTATGCTAGAATTACAGAATAATTTTCACTTTAGTTTGTGTAACAAAACCTGTTAGTGCTCATCCCTTATGTATGGGGTTCATGCCTCTGGGATTGTTGTCATATTTCCAAAGAGTGTCTTCCATTCTCTACAAAAAGCACAAGATTAATATTTTGCAATAAATTATTTAAGATTCTGCTCAGTTATTAATGAAACAATAATAAGCAGATAAATTAATATAATGAACGAAATCAAACCTGATCTGTTGATCAATATATTCATTTCGCTCAGTAGTTTTGTATGTACAAGTCCTTCATTTAGTCATAATTGTTCCCTTGATAAAAATAATTTAAACGTAACTCATTTCTTTTTGCAAGGATATTTGTATGTGTATAGTGATTTCTGACCTCTCACTAAACTTTAAGTTAGTTATGGAGTCAAAAACAAATATATTTCGCAATAAATTAAGTCCTCCTAAGAGAACTGGATAAAATATTGGTTCAGTGTCTAATGCCTTGTAAACCCTCTTATTCTGGAACCCAGTAACGTCTCAAATCAATAATATGTTTTGCTCATACAGTCTGTGAATCTTGTTATGTACTGTTATCAGCTTAGTAGCATTGGTATTACGGACAATAATAGAGCAGATCATGTAGACAAAAGTTATACTTTTCCGAGTGGACGTTGCCATGTACTGACCTACAATATTACATAAACCAGCATGTTTTATATAATTGGCAAACTAATACTCCACACACATGCATCGAACCATCAGATATTTCATTGGAGGGTGGCATCCCTCATGTGAAAAATATCGCCGTGATCATGTGATCCTGCACCGATTCCGTGGAACATACGCAAATATGAATCGTGCAAAACGTTTGAATATTGTTAAGAGTATTTCGTGGGGGGTGGGGTGAACCTAATCTGATTCCTGCCGCATTCTGCATAGTTTCATATATGTATATCACTTATATTATTTGTATAATATAGTTTTATTTGCGTCGTTTGCGTTTATGACAGTATTCTTATGATTGGAATCCATGCTATAGAATGCTCTTTAAAGGTGAGATCACGTAGAATTATAATGCAAAGTTATAGCATTGTGCATCGAACTGTAGCTAAGTGTTGCTTACTGGTATCTAGATGTTACCTCTTTCAAAGAGGTTTATCCGAAGTTTGATTCATGCTAACTGAATCCTCCCACAGAAAGCTTCATCCACACTCAGCCAACACAAGGGTTATAATCCAATGAGCAGTTACTCTTAAAACGGATCGGTGTTTAGACAGCTTCATTGTCAGTACTGATGCAACGTATTCATAGTCGGTGCTTTAGCAAGGCATTTCAAACAAGAGGGTGTGAGGTTTAGTCGATCAAATGCGTCATGACGTTTTTAATTATACAATGATATCAGAAGAAGAATCAGTTTCTGATCAGAAGGAGATATTGTCAATCCAACTGTTATGAATATACCTGACCGTGAAGCTATATACAAAGAGATTCATAAATTTTTTACAACTAAGTACCCGTCCGTAGTAACATTAATCTCATGCTATTACCGCTGATTTTCCAAAACAATTGACTAGCTTTATCAGTAAAAATACCAGCTTGTGCACGGAACTTTCGATGAGAACTGTAGACCCGGGTCAACCATATTACAGAGGCATAGTAGTCCATTAGTTTGCTTTTTATAAGCAAACTGTATCTCAGAGACATGCTTGCTGATTACACTGGTGTACAGCCAAAATGTAGTGAGTGTTTACTAACTCTGGGTCTCTGAGAACAAGAATGATGTTTAACATTGTTGACTGGCTCAAGTTTTCAAGATATGATACTAGAATATACGACCCTTGACTCACTGATACAGAATTAGCAAAGTTTGACTTCAATGATTTCAGAGGCATTTTATTTCGCGTTCTTACTATCTTAATACGGAAATATTAAACAGCCATACTCATTGAAATATACTAAAAACTACCAGAATACATTATTGTATTTGTACATTTCTTTGCAATGAAAATATTTTAGTCGACATATCTAGATAATAATGAAATATGTTTTTTCTTTATTGTTAGGTTACCGTTACGAGAATAATGAATACGAGTACAAGCAATCCTTGTCAGGAGGGAAGTTCAATGGTAAAGTTAACCTTACCCGCATAAATAGTGATATTCCCTTATTGTCCGACAAGCTTACAGGATTTTGTTTTGTTTTTGATAGCCTTCATTTATCTTATTGCTGAATTGTATTTTAAAATATGCCTAAATGTGAATTATTTACGAAATACGGTTCCCTGAGTTCTTCTAAAAACTTAGATGCTCTTCCCAAATAGTTTGAGGACTTCATTCTAAGTAAATTATTCAAAGAGGAGGTACCTGAGTCTCAAATAAATTTTTTCCCGCATACCTTATTAAACTGAGCAGAAGCTAAACATGATAATGATATTTGCAGACACATGCGATGATGCGAGCTTTGAACTTTACAAAGATGTATTCAACACACCTGAAAAGAATAAGAAAAGTAAATAGTTCACAATGACCTTGCCTAATAAAATAACTTCGTAAAAACACATATACACTACAGTTCCTGATTTATTTCGTCTTTGGCAACATTGGAAATGATAACAAGACAGCATGGTAAACAAACGGTTTGTTTAACGAATGTTTGGAAATATTCGGATCATGAAAGGGTACGATTGGGAAACTTACTGGAACGGTAAGAAAAGATGCAAAGATAACCTGAGAATATGGATTCAATATGGACGGTAGTTATTTGGAATTAATTAGAAATTATTGTACGGGAACGGTTCGCGAAAATAGAATTGATCACTTCAAACTATAATGTGCTGAAGGTACGCTAAAATTCGTGAATTGGTTTTACAATTGCTACACATGTTTTGATTTGTCACTACAGAATTTATTCGGTATAACTAACTGAATGATATTATTCGGATACTTCGCATACTTGGTTTATGTGCACAATGATATTCCTATAAACTATATTTTACCAGCATAAGTCTCAATCCCCACTTAAAATAGAGTTTAGGGAACACAAATGCAGCCTTGATGTTGTTTCCAAGGTAAGGCCACTATTTCTGAGATATTTATTTTGTTGTTCGACTCCATGCTTCATTTGACTCCTTTTACCTTGATCTGCGGTGTCAGTAAAAGTGCTACATTGTAAAGTACAGTAGGTATAATTCTGCACAAGTGTCCCAGCCATCTCCATTGTCTTGATGTATTCTTCGACTATTTGAGTTACAGCTGTTTTTTTTTTTTTAGTTCTTCATTATAGATAATGTTGGGCCAGATTTTGATTGATTCTGCTGCTCCATTTGGTTTCGAACGTTTCAAGCTTCTTCAAGATCGAAGTTAATGCTTCCAGCAATCATAACAATATAACAGCATACCTTACTCCTGAATATCATTGACTTGTTCGCCATCTTTACGCTCGCCGATAACCAGATAGTTTGAAGCATGGCAAATGTCTGGTTTACTTTCCTGATTTGCATGATCACCACCCTCATACAGTCCCCATATGGTGACACTTTGCTGCCTACGTTGGCAGGGCTTCCTTTTTTAGCATGTAATCTCCGAATAGGCTGGCGGGACCTGAATCGTTAGAAATAGTGTCATATCAGTTGTTACATTGAGACCGATGCTGTTTGTTTGTTTTTTTTTTCTGACCAAAACTGTCTTTTCTTGAATATCCGTGTGTTGGCTGGAAATATCTGCATAGTTCAAGCCTTCTGGAATCGAAGTAACCATCAGTTGTATACGATATATTCCATTTATTGCAACTTGTTTCATCGTTCAGTCTATTGCCCGAACACAGAGGTCATAATTTATTCTTGTTTATATCCAGTTCCCACCTTGATACCTTATATTAGTTTGCTGTCGTATGATACTCTTCATAGTGAATTCTCATATAGCGACCTGATGTGCTGTCGTATGATACTCTTCATAGTGAATTCTCATATAGCGACCTGATGTGCTGTCGTATGATACTCTTCATAGTGAATTCTCATATAGCGACCTGATGTGCTGTCGTATGATACTCTTCATAGTGAATTCTCATATAGCGACCTGATGTGCTGTCGTATGATACTCTTCATAGTGAATAATAACGTCTTAGAATATTTCACAATTATACCAGATGTAAGATGTCGTAAATTTTTCGAAAGCCGACAAACACCAACTTACAAATAGTTATTCGTTACATTGCTGAAGAATATGTTTGAAGATAAAGATATAGTCAATACTGGTATGGCTTTTAACATTACGACTTGCTATTGACTGGTGCAATCTTCATTGGTTGTTGTGATTCCTATTAGATAATGTGGCATACATTACTGGGTAGAGACAGTGTGGTGATCCCTCTCCAGTTATTGTCAATTGCCAGGTCATCATTCTTTGCGATTTCTACTCTTATCCCAGTTTGCCATACATTTGATATGTGATTGCTGTTAAAAATTCTGTCATGAATATAACACAGCATCTCTCGGATTTCCTCTCCTGCTTTTGCACCTTTCTGCACAACCCTCGTTTTCTCTTTGGGGACCCTGCAATTGGTTTTAAACTCTTGATTCCATCCTTAGCCTCTAGATATGCCATCAAGGCAGATATAGAGGTTACCTTGAACTCCAAAACTGTATGTAATCGTAATGGAAACAATCCATGTATGTACTTTATCTTGCATTAATGACATATATCTGTTTATTGTGACACTTTGCGAGAAAAGTACAGAGTGCAGTAATTGCCACTATCATCCTGGTCGTCATCATCATTTTTCGACTTCTGCTCCTTTTTCATTGCTATTATCAGATACAACTGTATCCGTTGTATAGTAATAATAGTAGATGTAGTATTAGTATTGCAATGATGTTGCAACGATATACAATATGCCGTTATTTTGAAGAAAAATATTATATACAAATATATCCAATTTCTATTAACAAAACATACACATTTTCGTTTCGCTTGCAACGTAAATACAGAGTCGTTCCAAAATAGAAAACACATATTCACAATTGATACTTGAACTAGGGAACATTTGTTCTCTCTCTCTCTTTCTCTCTCTCTCTCTCTCTCTCTCTCTCTCTCTCTCTCTCTTTGATAGACGGGCCTGGCTTAGAGGTTAGGGTGCCTATATCACAGCCCAAATGTCACGGGTTTGAATCCTAACATAACTTTTAAACTGTTGATGCCACTAAACTAAGTAATTTTCTTGAATATTTTATGCACACAATGCAATGTGTAGAAGTTCAGACAACAAGTCGTTACTTATTTTAGTCACAAACCTGGATATAACTTATAAACGAACGGCATATGATGTGATTTTGTTTCTAAAATATATTTTGATTTGAATCTAATGACTTGAACATTTTATTTCACGTGCTTTTTCTCGAACTGCCTGAGTAACACCTGTTTATTGTCATACCCAATGAACATTTCATTCTTTTGTTTAGACTTAATGCTGCTTTATATTTACTGCAAGTAATATTCTACAATAGTTACGATGTATATTATAGGGAACAAAATGTTTTCTTCTAGGGACAACCAATACGATGCTATAAGAGCGTACTGACATACTGAGAGTGGTGTTAGATGCATAATTCGATCGCAATTTCACAAGAAAGAAGTAAACGGAAACGCGCATCGGTATTACCGTGATGAAATTAAATTGTGCCACTGTATTATATTATGCTTGAAAAGATGACTGCTGATTAATTGAAAGACATATGTGTATTCCTTTCACAGCCTTCAGTGAATAATATACAAATTTAATGTGCATGTAACTAGAGCATCGTGACAGAATATGACATACATAAATACATATATAAATAATGAAAGTGTCCTTTGCATTATATTATCGATGCGACCATCTCTAAAAGAAAGACATCGATATCATCGATATACAAAATATCATACCTTATATGGGAAAATTTCTCCTGCAGAGCAGCAAAAATGTACATGCTGTTGAGTATTTGCCTGTCTTGATGCACTATAATAAAGGTGGAGAAAATTTAATCCACCCAAAAGTCTGAAATGTTAGGGATGGAGTCAGCTCGAGAGATAAATCTATTATGCTAAAACTGGAAAGGACTAATTTGAATAAAAGCTGTATTCTGTTCACGTTGCTATGGAAACGTAAATATTTTTAAATGACATTACTCTTTCAATATTTTGTGTTTTTACATTCTTTATGTTTATAGATTTCTAGCCTGGGTTGGATACCTCGGTGTGTCCCTGGTAAAGGCTCATAGGTGCCATTTCCTCGACATGATATGGCCATTAAGGTTTCAAAAGTGCCTTTAAAATCAATAAGAACAACACTAGACATCTCTGTTTCAACACTAATTCTTTACCTGGCAAGGTGCCGCTGTATATTCTAATAAGGTTTATATATCTTCGACAAACTTTATATTGAAACCACATTATCATAATATTTTTGTCTGTGGGTGCACGCATGAAATGAATATATCTCTGTCTGAATAAAATATGCTTTGTTTAATACATATCCGGACTTCAGATTTACACTAGTTTTCAAAAAAGCGAAGGTATTTGTCACAGTACATAAACATGAATGAATTTTATTCTCTCTCTCTCTCTCTCTCTCTCTCTCTCTGTAGAAATAAATACAAGTTTTATCAATTCTATTTAATATCTCAGATTCCATGGCTTTTAGGTGGAAAGGTGAAATCATGCTATCCAAAGTAGAAACAAAAGTATGATTTTCGACTGGATAATATCTAAAGCTTCGTCCACACAAGGATGAGTTTTTAAGTAGCATCGACGTCATGAAATGAGTTTGGGCTGCACATTGGTACTGTTTTGCACTTTTTATAATGGAATTGATGCTTATACAAGATTAGCTTTGATCGGACCTTAGGCTGACATTCCTGGAAACCAACATCACTTGCACGGGAATAATTGGAACTTTATCCGAACATTGCCGTAGTTATATCTCAAGCGATATCGATTATGTTATTTCAATCTGAAGTCAAGCAAACATACATTTGTAAATTGTTGCATTACTCTCTTAACCTGATGTTGATTAAATTACGTGAACTTGGATACTTGTACTTGTTTCATTTTAGTTTATTGATCCAAAGTTTAGTCCATGTAATGTTCCATGGTAAACATAGAAACAAATGGCTTATTTTTCTGATAGTATATAGACTGCAAAGCAGCAAAGAAGATCAGTCCCCGTATTTTCGAAGCTTGATAAGCTTGCTAAGCATGAAACTCAGTAGGTTAACAGAGGAACCACATTTCAGAAGATCATGAAACTCCAGCTGGTGTAAATTTATTTTGATTACAGCTATAATACAAATAAGTTTTCTGATTTTGAGCTTGAGATTGAGTTCGTTCTCAACAATACGTTGTAAAGAACGTAAGTATTCAATATTTGCAATCATATTTAGTTGGATAGTTGGGTAGTATCCAAGAGTTATATATAGTCTCTTCAAATCAAAAGATTACAACAGCGCCCGTGGCATAGTATACTCATTATTCCCACTATGAAAACAAAGTCATATGGACAGAGCTCTTTTGCATACCAGGGCCCAGCAGAGTGGAATGAATTGCCCACTGAACTTAGACACAAAGACACAGTGATCGCCTTCAAGAGTGCTCTTAAAACTCATTTATTATTTCGACTGCAAGAACAAACTTAAAGACCTAATAATGTTTCCTACCTCGTATATTCTCAGCATGTTTTTTAACGTTTTCTAATTTCATGGTGTTTGGTTTTTTAATCATATCATTATATATTTTTTATCTTATAGGTGTTGTCTAATGTTGTAAAGCGCTTAGAGCTTCTAAAGATTAGGCGCTATACAAAGTCCTCATTATTATTATTATAGCGGTTAGAGCGTCCGCCTCGGATGCGGGAGGTCATGGGTTCGATCCCCGGTCGAGTCATATCGAAGACTTACAAAAATGGTACTAACAGCTGCCTCGCTAAGCGCTCAGCATTAAGAGGTTAGTGTTAGGGATGGGCGGACTGGTGTCAGGATAATTTAACTTGGTGGGACATATGCTACATATCTGCAGACTTCGTAGCGATATGATTCAAACATTGTTAAAGCTACGTTAAAAATCCAAATTACACATTACTCACACACTCAAAAGATTACAACACTATATCTCATTTTGATGTTTAGTATATTCATATATAAATACAAATTCCTCGATACAAGTCCGATCCTACCAAATTTGTATTTCGGGAAAACTTACAAAATAGAAGAATTTATTACAGCGCTATATCTGAACATATTATATACGTTGTGTTTGAGCCATATATCTTGTGATGTTTCCACTTCTAGTTCTGTGGATTACGACTCTTTTTACAGCGTGTGTTTTTTCACGTCCAGTTTTGTAGACCAATGACACTAATAATTACGGAGACGCTAGACCAACGTAGATATAAAAAGAATACTTAAGGTAAAGCAGGTGTTTCTTTCCATACTAATCTCATTGTGCAAGCACATTAATGAAGACTCGAAAGATGTACGGTACAGATGGATCTCCAGTAAGAGATGATACTGTTTTTTGATTATTTATGAAATCAATAAATACGAATCTTTACGATACCCGCTTTAAAATTAGACAAGTATAGAAACGTTCTGAAAATGAAGAAATAAATCCATATGTCTCACGACAGTCCTGAATTGTTCAAAGGATTTGGTCGTATATTGACGCATCGTAAGTGTACCTGAGTGTGTTGCCACACAATTAAACAAATAGTGTAAAAGAATGATATTTAGAATTCAGGAACAAGGGACCAAACATCAGTCGTTTGTCTGAATAAAAGAATTTTGAAGTCTCTAGAAATGCCTCGTAATCAATAATCTCAGCCAACAATATAAAAATCTTGTTACTAAGACCAAAATGTTTTGTTTTTATATGTGACTATTGTTTTAGCAATGAAAGTTAAAACAGTTTCTTGTTTATGTGTTGTTAGATGTATTCATTATGGGGTTTCAAGGTTTTATTTTGTTTAGCAAATTAAAATCTGATGTTATGAAACTTTCAACCATAACAGTAAACCAATACGTAATGTCTTTTAATATCTTGCAAATCATTTATGGATATAAAGCGTCCATAACAATGATGAGGATAAAGAGCTTATGAAACTATGCATATCTTCTTTGACATGTTCTTAATACAAGGATATCATCCGAACAGGTGAGTGAGGCGGAAATCGACCCTATTCAATGTAGCCCTTTACAGCTAATGTATTGAGTAGTGTGTCCGTGTGTGTGCCTGTTTTGTTGATTTGCTTCGCTGTTAGTTGCAGTATAATAATTTATTGATTGTTTTATGTGTCCAAGATAGAGGGCCTAGATACTAGCGAAGTGTCTGGATCATTGAAATTGAGAATTAATTAGCCGATTTCTCTGTATTTATTGAAGATGATAAATTATCGCAGTTTATTGCATGGAATCACACGTTACATGATACGAGCGATGCTTGGAAGAGTCTTCGATATTGAAATACCCGACGACTTGGAATATAAATTTATTGGTTTTCTTAAAGAATTCAAGAGCCATATAGTCAAACGGAGAGTAGCTAATGGCAAATGTGTTGGTAACATTAAAAGTATTAATATGATTTAGCTGAGCATGGGTTAAGTGATAACAGCATATAATATAAGCACCAGCAATCCTGCTTCCATCATTGCTAATACAGTACGGTGACAACGAAAGACAGAAACAAAATGTTTTGTTTTAACCTTTTTATTTTTACGTTGACACCTTCCTTTATCACTCTTGTGCAAGGACGTGCATTTATTGCTATTTTCTCTGTCCGGGATGCCAAACAAGAGATACGTATTTGTATTTTCATCTGCAAACTTTGTTTTAAACTCAGCCATACAACATATGCTTACTATTGTATTCCCGTCATAGAACGTGCAATTAACCTAGTGAAGAAAGAATACATTACGTATTTTATATATAATGAGTTGACAAAAGATGACAATAAATTTTAATAGAGATTATCTTGATTATCAAGTGAGAGATAACGTTTCGACATGAACGGTTTGTAATTCTCCATAATAGAATATATGGAGAATTGCACTCACTTTATTCTGTTCATAGAAATAACGTGCCGTTTTGCTTTGCAAGGAAGTGCACGTAGCAACAGTACGGATTTCTAAATAGTCTTATCAAAAGTTTAAACTCTAGTTGTGCCAGATTGAGATTTGAAAATACTTTTGTGAAATTTAGATTTGTATCCAAAAGCTGATTAGAGAAAGGCTTCGGCTGTAAATGCAGCAGTTTCTAAAATGTATACCTTTTGCTCACCATGGTTGTTTTGTCCTCACTATGGACGCCATTCTTGAACCCTCCCAAAAAAGACGTTTTCTGATGGTATCACAATAGTAATAATCATATTGTGCCGAGCACCAACTATCAAATAGTTGTTATTTTCCCCTTGCAATTTTATACGAATCCGTCCGGTTTCTTTTTCACTATTCCTAAACCTTTGTCGGTATGTTTCAGGTAGCAACTCATACCCTTCAGGATACATTTCTTTACCACATCATAATTACCACTATGTTGTACTCTCGATAACGTCTTATAAGCTGTTATCTACGAAATGGATTTGATTACAATTCCTGACTTTTATTAGAAATATCAATTCTACCCTATTTTTTAAAACAAGCGTTTTTAATATGTAAGACCGAATCAATCCTTTGATGAATTTTAGATTTTATTTTTATCTGTTGAGTTTTCAATTTTATTATTGTAGGAACGAATCTCTTATGCAAATGAAAGCGACGAATTTGCGTCAGATGGATATAAGGTAAGATCCATTCTAAGTTATTTTCACCGACTTATAGGTTTTTTCGATCTTTCCAGTATTTTTTTGAGTATTAGAATGTATTCTCGACAAGCTTTTCTTCTAGGTGGAAGTCCATAAATTCAACCTTTTAAATTCCATCATCAGTACATTGACGAGGAAATTCGATATTGTGTGCATTCATTAGTTTCTTCGCTTATAACCTCCCTTCGATGAATCCTTTTGTAAGTTGTAAAGAGCGTGACTCGCTTTGTCCGCTACCACTCAAGAAAGATTGGCCCCTTTGGTCTACAATTAACTTGTTGTACCCTTGTTTTCGTATGCTTTTATATCCTGAATATTCTAGGAAATAAAACCCAAACTAAGTCTGACTCATCTAATTTTCATGTGCCATGCTAATGGTAGGCATATTAATATCGTCCCCAAACAACGTTCGACATAAGAAATGTACGACGAAAAGGATATATGTATTCTTTATTATTACTGTTTTTCCAGCGTACGTTTTGCATTTTTTGAGGACTTATATCCTACTTCGGAATATCTTCTTTAACCTATAATGTTGATAAAATCGAATGATATAAAAATCAAAAGGTGTTGTCATGACCTACTTTTGCCGATTTGAACAATAATAAAATATGTTTTCAGTTTGGTCTACTTTTATGATTATATTTCTAACGATGCCCACCATACACTATAAATAAATTTGTATTAACAGTACCACACTTTCATAAAGAAATTGATCATTTCTGAAAGTTGTATTTATTCATTAAATTTGTTTGATGCAGTACTATCACTTACCGTCGATCTGAAATGTTGTAACATAACAAATATATTTAATTCCAAACTTTCATATTTACATTATAAATATCAGTGACGTTATTTATATTTTCAATTGGTATTTATGACACAAGAATCCTGAAACTGTAAGACCACCCTAACCCTATCCTTTGATGAATTTAGACTTGTATCTTGTGAACATGCAAACTTCCTTGCCCCTATACTCTGCATATAGTGAGTGGAAACACTATATCTTTCATGCAAGAATTCGAAATAACTGGATTGTTCTAATTAGTTACTTATCAATTAATTATGCCATTCAATGAGCTATATTTGATTATGGAAACACATCTTAAACTGCATCTCATTCTCTGTGAAATAAACACGTGAGTTTTTGCTACATCTGCATTCTACTTCATGGTCATACCACCGAACGTGGCCTAATTTGCACGTAGTTAAAACTGTTCAGTATCTCATTATAGACTACACATGAATATCTTCATTATGCTCACTTTAGTCCTATGCTGGTAAAACATTATTGACATCATGTGTGTGCTTGTTCGTGTGTGTGTGTGTGTGTGTGTGTGTGTGTGTGTGTGTTGTAGACAGCATCAGTAGCATCATCTTTTTGTTTAAGTGTGTTCTGTCTAAAGGAATATGTGCTGGGTTCGGATCTCAGTAGAGTACGAATTAAACCTTCTCTAACCTTCATGATAGTATTATATATATATATATATATATATATAGAGAGAGAGAGAGAGAGAGAGAATTAAACATTATTTAACCTGCATGATACTATTATATATATATGTGTGTGTGTGTCTGTGTGTCTGTGTGTGTGTCTGTGTGTGTAACAGCTAGTCATTACAACTGTTCACTGCTAGATGGCATCGTCATATGTCCTAATGATTATTCTTATTTGTTTAATTTTAATATTGAAGGAACAAAGCTCGAACGGAGATGAAAGTGTGAGAGTTTCGTCTACAGTTGTTACGGTAGGATACAAGCCAAGATATATCGTTCTAAACACTTTTATGTCCTGTGTTTCCGTTATTTGTGTAAATATTTTAAAAAAAACTATTTGTGTAAATATTAAACAACTACTCTCCTTATTTGTAGAATTTCGTGAATGCTACGGTTCGTACCACCATCGTCCGTGCCTTGAGTATGAAAAATTGTACTATCATGGCTCATGATTTACCTTTCTTGCGATGAATCCTTTTCTACGTTGTATAAAATTTAAATTCCCTTGTCAAACATACTAAGACAATACCAAATTTCAAGGAAATGTGTGTCCGACCCTTCACTATGCATATAGTGAATGGGCATATATCTTTCATGCAAGAATTCGAGATATTAGTCGGTCTAAATAATGATAAATAGACCAACCATGTAATTCATCACTTTTAGTTAATTATGGCGAAGCATTTAACATTCGTAACCTCTAACCTGCATGGAAATAATACATGACCTTATTTTGAAGTCTAAAACACACACTATTCAAAGGACTTCTGACTTATCTTTACGTATATTTATGTAGACGTGAAGCTGTATCCTAAATGCAAAATTTGCTCTCTCTCTCTCTCTCTCTCTCTCTCTCTCTCTCTTAACAAATAACCTTTCCACCTGTTCAGCGAAAAAGTCATAATCTCATGCATTATTGATTGTCTCATTTGCCGACTTTTCCACTTTCTTTCTTACAGGAACAAACACCGTTAACGGAAGCTGGGGGTGAAACTGTTTCCTCCAATGCATGCAAGGTCAGATACAAGACAATATAAATACCCAGACGGACTATGTGTTCTATGTTTCTATCATTTATTTAAGTGTTAGAATGTATTTTCCATGATCTTTCTTTTTGTCCATGATTCTCTTGTTTTAGGGACCGCTCCGGTAACCTACTGGTTAGAGCGTCCTCTTCGGATGCGGGAGGTCGTGGGTTCGTTGCCTCCGAGTCATACTAAAGACTTCTAAAAATGGTACTAACAGCTGCCTTGCTTGGCCCTCGGCATTAAGAGGTTAGTGTTAGGACTGGTCGGCCTGGTGTCAGGATAATGTGACTGGGTTGGACATCATCATACATGTCTGTGGCATGACGCCCTAGTGCTAGACATCACTATAAACTGTCACACTGCAGTCATCGTGGCGATATGACTGAAAACGTGTTAAAGCTACGTTAAAAATCCAAATTACACACACACACACATTTGTTTTAGGTGGAAGTCTGAATTTAACCCTTTTTAGGCATAACTTCTGTGCGTTGACGAAGACACGGTCTTATGAATGTTCATTATTTATCCCCTTATTCCATCCTTTAGTTGATTCCATTTCCACATTCTATTAAAGGTGACTCAGGTTGCCCGCTGTCACTCAGTAACGTTACACTTCTTTGATACCATTATCATATTATCTCGATTTTTCGTATTCTTTGATATACAAGACATTATACATTGTGCATGAAAGAATATCGAAAGGAAATCACGAAGATCTATCATGAACAATTCAAAGAGTGAGCATACGTATACTTACACCTTTAACTACGAAACATTGAGCGTGGCTACATGGGAAAGCTTGCCAGTAACTTCTCGTGGGTCGGTGGTTCTTCTCTGGGTTTTCCAGGGTTCTTCCTCCACCAGTTATCCTGGCTGCCATGTATAGCCTATCTTTTGCTGAAACATGGCGTTAAACCCTAGAACAACAACAACGAAACATGGTAATCCTTCATTCTTCATACCCAATTTACGACAAAATGGATGTATTTTGGGTAATGACATTTCTATCTTTACAAGGCATTATTCAGCGTACAACGTTGATTCAGTCGTGCGATTTATTGTTGCAGGTCCTTGAAATATGGAGATAGGTTTAACCTTTATCTCTCTCTCTCTCTCTCTCTCACGCACACACACACACACACACACATACACACACAAACACATACACACACACACACACCAAACAGCCGCAATACAATGACGTCCTCTTGTGCACAAATTACTGTTCTTATTTGCTTAAGTTTCACCTTATTTCCTACATGAACAAACGTTGCCGACGCAAGCAAGGGGTGTAGCTCTTTCTTCGGGTGCATGCAAGGTCAGATACAAGCACAAATACATCGATGAACAGACCATGTTTCTATTATTTATTAAAGTGTTAGAATGTATTTCCCATGAGCTCTCCTTTCTTAGGTGGAAGTCCGTGAATTATACCCTTTTTAACCATGTAGTCCATGCCTTGATAGAACTGCTCAACTATTCGCTCATAAGTCGATGCATACTGCATAGATCCTGATATGACACAACATAATGCAATTACAGTCAACGGATATGTGTTGTGTGTTCTACTGTCTACTTGTAACATACTTTACAGACCCAGATGTGATGGTGCTAACTACAGCTCTGGATCTGTGCAGTTTGCATTTGGACTCGACTTATAAGCAAGTACATACATATGATTGTGTGATTTAGTTACTGCATTGGATATACAATGGTGAACATGACTGATCAAAATAAGTATATACATTTCGTGATTAATCCCAGATTACAAACCAACTTTGTCAATGTAAATTACCTTAGTAAATTAGAATCGTGTCTTGTCTCAGATTACAAACCAGTTTTGTCAATGAAAATTACCTCTTTAAATTAGTATCTTGCCTTGTCCCAGATTACAAGCAAGCTTTGTCCATATAAATTACCTCTGTAAATTAGAATCGTGCCTTGTCCCAGATTACAAATCAGCTTTGTCAATATGAATTACCTCTGCGAATTAGAATCGTGCCTAGTTTGACTGGAAATACCTCAAGACAAACAAAAAGAACCAAGAACATATACTTGCTCGATGATGGTCCAGACGAACATTTTACAGCATACCAGGGGGTTCCAGTGTCAACACGCTCTGTTGTGTTAACTGATTACAAACGAAAATATATCTAGTTCCTTTGGAATAGTTCAGAACGTTTTTTGGTGATGACAAGAATTTAACGGCAGATAAAGACATACCAGAAGGCGGAAGACATAAATGATTTAGTAGTCGAATGACTTATAAGAATAAGTTACAGTATCAGGCAATAAGTGATATACATTTAATGTGCGAAAATATAATATCATTAATTTTGTATTTCTGCATCATATTATCGTACAAAAAAGGATTGATGGATGGACTCAAATGCAAAACGGAGTTTAGATACCAGCGAGTGACAATTATTTGCTACCTTTGAGAAAAACAGAACTCAGTCATACATACATATGAAACATTATGATAGGTTGCCCAATGGTGGGTGTTAGGATATATACATGAAAGTAGATCGTTTTACCGTCGGGAGACTGTAAATGGGCACACATAATATAAGTTTTCATTCATTATATTTTACCCATTTATCCTTTTAACATTGCTTCCAATACACCCTGTGTGTATAATAATGAATCGTAAACATTCACTACACAAACATGCCACCGGAAGGTACAAAAGTATATAATGTTGCCTAAAAGTAGCAGTTGTCCTTAAAGATGTATGTATGTATGTATGTATGTATGTATGTATGTATGTATGCATGTTTGTATGTATGTGTATGTATGTATGTATGTATGTATGTACGTATGTATGTATGTATGTGTCATTCATTACAAAACGACATCCTCATGTGAACCAATAATCACGGTCCACAATTTTTTAAACATCGTCTGTTTCAGAGATACAAAGTGCCTTTAATTATGGATTTTGATGTGCTGAATTCAAATATGACAATTAAGCAACTGATTGGCTACTGTTTTCATGATATTTAAGTTCTTAAATTATACGTCTATGTATACTTTGTAAATAGTCGAGTTTTAAAGCTAAAATTATTGCTTTACGTGATACTATTTCACCTGTCCTTTTTATGTAACACTTTAAAAAAACAGCAAATGGGTTATATACATAAAATCTATTATGAAACAAAGACAAATAACTAGTATGTATATACATAAGTTCATAGTATAGTCATTTTTCAGTGTCTAATCGGCGCTTCGTGGTTTGTCTCTTGTATTCATAATATGGATTATCTCTTGTCACTGTCCAGCAATAGTCTGCGAGCATTGATGGGATACATTTGCCCTGACTGCGTTTCTCCATCGTTGTAATGTCGCGGTGAAATCGTTCGCCGTGCTCGTCACTGTCTGCTCCGCAGTTCGGTGAGAATAAATCAAGATGAGAGTGCATAATATCTGTCTTTAATGACATTGCAACCATGGCTTTTGCATGCCTTGATGAGGTTTTACACCAGCTCCCTGTAGTTGTCTGCCTTGATGTTTCTGACAAAAAGTTTTGCCACTAACTGAAAAGCTTTCCATGCGGTCCTTTCCTAGCCATGCAGTCCACGGTCACATGCATCATCTCGAAGACGTTCACGAACCTGAGGACCAACAGAGACATTTTTCTATCTTAGCTTCACTTAACCTTGGACATTGTCTGTGTGGAGGTACTGGATAGTTGCTTGTATTTTGTCCACGGACTTGACACAATTATTCATCAGAACCAGCTTGATGTGCAAGGGTGGTAACAAAATCTTCCTTGATTCAAAAAGTGGTGGTTGCTGAACACTTCTCCTACCCGGCTATAATGACTGTCGGAGTGGCCAGTCTCTCTTGATGTAGTGGGAATCTCTCGTACGTTATCCCATTCGCAGTGAAAACAGCAGTACTTTGTGTATCCAGTCTGCAGACCGAGCAAGAGAGCAAGAACCTTTAAATAGCCACAAGGTTGCTACTGATATTGTTCAACGTTTATGCACCTCAAAAGTTGTACCTTCCATGAAGACGATTGGGCCAAGATGCTTTTGACGGTCACAGAACATGAAAACCAAAATATCACAACCAAGGAGATTACATTGTTGTTGTCTGGAGCAAAACAGATCTGCCTTACTCTTGGATAGTTCCAAATCCCTCACAAGGTCCTTCCGTTCATTTGTCTTACGAGGTGTGGTTCAGAGAAGGAGGATGGGAGAAAATGTGGTCATGTGACCTTGATGGTTCAGAACCAGACGTCTCATCCTTTTCCTCTTTCTTGTCTGACTCAAATGAGAATGGTTTTGCTGCATCAGGAACTGTCGGTCCTTTTCTGTGGGGTACAGGGCCTATAGCTGATGGAACATTTAGATAATGAACAGTCCACTTTTTCTTATTTGACACACCTTTCCCAACTTGAAGCATCATGCAGAAGAAACAATTGCTGATATGATCTGTCGGCTCTCTCCAAATCATTGGCACTGCAAAAGGCGTATTTTTCCTTTTCCCGTTCAACCGCTGACGAAGATTTGTTGCAAAAGTATTGGAAAATATGCGTGGAGCCATCATCTTGTCCTGATCTCCCTTTTTGCAGCCGAAATAAAGGTGATAGACTTTCGTAACCATAGTCGTTATACTGTGATACAAACGTCACTTCAACACAAACATAGCAGAAGTTATCTGTATTGTTCGCAAAATCAAACACTGACAAATAAGAGAGCACAACACCGTTATCATTCCTCGAACTGATATAGGGCAATTTGTTCAGCAGAGTGATGCAAGCTTAGTTATGATTCCATCACCCATTGTCTATAGGAATAATATAATGGAATTTCATATCATGTATGACACAACACCAGCTAAAGTTTGCATCAATCATTGTTTTGTTTTTTTGCCTAAAAGGCAAGTACTGTCCAAACCCAGTTATACATTTACTCTTAGGTCCAGTCAAATATGTATTTTAGTCATTTCTGGTTTAAAATGAAATCTCATCCCTTGATAACGCACTTATCCTCCACCATTACCAAGTCAAAGATCCTATATACTAACCCATTATCGTATCATTAGAACTAGAGCGAATCAACAATTTTAAGCATTATTTTCGTTCACAGCTACCCAAAATTAGTAAAGTTTGACTACATTTATTTCGGAAGCATTTCGGCTGAAGACCTGTGTATAATCCTTCGCAGTTGTAGAGTTTGCAATTTTATTATTACTGGTATAAGCCTAGAATATAGACGAATGTGTCGCAGTTTCGTCGTGTGTATTTAAGGTAACACTCATGCCATAATACTTTAATCGAGAGATTAGGTTTATTTTTTCTTTGTTTCCTTAAAATATAGGTTTATAAATCATATAAAATGAAAAACAAATTATTAAATAATGGAAGAAATTGTATCAGCACATTGGTCTAAGGTTTTTGTGTTCTTGGCAAATGTTGATACGCTATTAAATTGAACCAAGATACTGAAACTAATATGTAAATGGCTTAAAGTTTAAAATCTTCGTGAATATCTCAAAAATTCTTTCAGATTGTCACACAGTCTTAAGGTTTAAATTCAGTTATTTATCGTTTCTGAAATCGTACTCTTTTTTAGGGTTGGTACTTTTTTAAAAATTCCGTTTGTTCTTTTAAAAAATGAGCTAGTGTAATTTCTTTGTTAAAAAACAGTTATCAACGGCATCATAAAATAAAGGCATATATTATATATTATATATTTATGTCACTTTTTAACACAATATATAATACACTGAATTTCATTATGTTTCAGAAACAGAAAAGATGGAGAAAGTATGATGGATATAAACACTGGAATCAACGGGTAAGATGTATGTATTGCCTATGTGTATAGAAATTGTTTTGGGATAATTTGTGTCATATTTCCTATTCATATAAAATTAATATCCTAACCGTAACTACTATTACTTTGGATCACACATATTTATGTTATACGGCGAGAAAATGAAGTAATTGGCGCCATCTATGAGGATTTTACATTTCCGGAATGGACACAAATAATACTTAAACGTTAATTCACAATTTCTATTTATATCATGTTGTCATATGTAAGGAGTAATGGAGGTTTATACTTAAGTCTTTACATAAATATTGTCATTGCTTTTGATTGATAGTACCCTGTAATGAGAACAAACTAGCAGTTTCTATTCACTTATGAGCAAAGTTAATTTGCCCGAGTAAGACTTTGGAAAACTTGTCGGGTTTTAAATATTGCTATGCATGCAATGTTTAAAGAAATAAAGTAAATTGTTTTTTGTTTTTTTTTATCAGACCGTTTCAAAGATACGAAGCGAAATCCTCGCCATGATTGAAAACTTAGAATCAACGGAAGAAATAAAAATTATTCTCTGTGGAGGTACTGGTGAAGGAATTTCTTCACTAATAAATAATTTAGCAATCAGAGGGTCTTTTGCTGTTGTAGCCCAGCCCGCCGGAGATCAGCAAGTGACAAAACGGGTAACATATCATTAATTAACAATAATAACTTGATGTTTTCGGCTCTGCTTGAAACTCAAGTGAACAGCTGAATGAAGTCCATTCTCCAATGTGATATGTAAAATTAAATTTTGGATTATGATAAAAGAGAAAAAAGAGTTGGCGAACTTAAACGCATATAGTGCATAATCCTCATCTTCTTCGGTGGTTTTACTATCCTTAATCACCTTGTAAATTCATTATGGGTCTCACTTACTCTTCTGCAACAGAGATGCAGTTCGGAAATATGTCCTGGATATCAAACATGGTTAACTCAAAATGTAATTTTAACAGTGAACTTAACGTTAATAAAAGACAGTGCATTCACACAAATTTCAACAGTGTCTGAGGTAGGAACATGCAACCTCTTGAATGTGTTACTCTGTAGATAAATCTACTGCCACAGGCTCCATATGGATCATGCCTTGCTTAACGTGTGAATGCCATATTAGCGTAAGTTTTTTAGACATTCATTACTTCAATGTTTATGTTAAGCATTCATAAATCAGACGACATAGCCAAATACTTGCAAAAGAAAGAATCCGTCACACAACACCCAAGTTCAAGAAATATATTTCGCGTTTGTGTTAAAGATCGAATAGAAATCTTGATGCATAATAACATTTGCAACACTCTTAAATACATAATATACTGTATATATTTATAAATGCAAATGATTGTATGCCAAAGACATGATAGTTTTAACATTTAGGAAACACGATTAACGTTTATCTTGTAGCCAATAAATGAAACTGCAAGCGAAAGGCATCAGCCAGCTTTGTAAAGTCTAGTGGATGTTACCTTCTACTCATGCAGACGTGATGCTAATATTAGTCACTCCTTGAGCGAAATAAGTTCAGAGAATTATATCGTAAACCATTCAACAAATGTAAAATGACAACAAGCCGTTATTGTTTGCAATTTAATCGCATCTTCTTAAAATAGTAATTAGAGCGTATTCCTTTTTATTCATTTACAGTTACAATGCATGTTTCTAGAAAGAACTGCACTAAGTGAAAGTAATAATAAAATACAATATACATTGATGTAGGGCATCGTATTTATAGCTTCATTCAACTGTGTTTTGTCAACTAACCAATGCAAATAATGCGGCTATATTAGGTCTATTAAGCACACTCTGCACGCTTTGTTCTGAGTTACAGAGTGAAATATTATTGAGACTTGCACAATTATGAAGAGCTGTCAACAACTTTTTCACAAAGTACGATGCTGCCACCAATTTACCAGAACTGCATGATTTCATCGAATTTCGGGGGGTACTTTAGCCGACCTATTTGTTCCATGTTTACCGCATCAAACCGTGTCTGTTCAAATAAATCAGGATTGAAGGTCTTTTTGACCTGTACAACATTGATTTCGTTTAAGAAAATTTATATTGCCAATACCAGACAGAAGGGCACTTAAAAAAAGACGTATGTGAGATAACACTCTTTGATCATAATACACGGACAAAAGTGTTTGATTTTCAATTTCAGTAACGTGAAACTAATACATATGTTTTTGACATGGTGCAAATGTTAAAAGCGAACACATGCTTTGAAGATTCTATAGAAGATCTAGGAAATGACATCACACGAAGTTGATTCTGTTCTTGTGATATTGTTGTGATTATAATTTTCACAGACGACCATGTTTGAAGAGTTCATGCATCTTTATGATCCCTGCATTTATATAGACAAGAAGAAAGCCGCCCCTCCTTAATATAGTCAGACGCCACGACAGTCATTACAGTTGCCAAAATTAACTGCTCACCTGGTTATTCAACAATGCTTTTCAGTATAAAATACATCATACAACGATGGAAAAAGATGGTCAAATGAGAAAGTTACGTCTGAGTTTTGCCGATACCCCAGGTTTCAGTAGGTGCCTAGAGCATGGTTCCTCGGCTGCAGCAATAAAAGCATGCATTATGGGAAAGGTAGCCAATCACGAGAAGGTGTGTTTGAATTTTAGCAATAATGTGCATTCCAATATAATATTTTGTGACATTGTTAGATAATTATAAAAACTTTGAATCTTCCTTAACAAGTCCGAGTTTCAATTCGAAGTGCAGGTTTGCACGTAAACCCTCGACGTTTGTTTCATGTTCGTTTACAAAGGCTCACCATCATTTAAACATGCCATAGTCGGAAACAACTGTGTCCTGTGTATATGATATGCCAGACAGTGGATATCTTCAAAACAAGACCATAGACTTCAAAACATGCCATTGCAAATACAAGCGTTGTCTAATTTGCAAGTATATGACAAAGGACATATCTGGCAGACGTTCGACAACAGGAGCTAACTACACTATTAATCAAATGAGACATATTTAGAAGACCGAAAGCAGGCATGTGCATTTGTATATATATATATATATATATATATATATATATATATATATATATATATATATATATATATAATGTATCATTATTCTATATAAATGGCACTATACAAATCAGAAAACTATAACCAATAGGGCCACGTAGAGATGCATGTATATAAATGTATATCTATTTGTAAACATTTTTCTAAACGAGATGTTAAAGGAAGTCATCTGACCACCCTATTAATGAATTTATGTAATTGTCCACATTAAGACGAAAATATTGGCCTATTCATAAAACAGTTTTCCACGTGTTTGGGTTTTTCACCATTCGTTGCTGAACAATGCAACCAATGACTACGTTAATGTCAAGTAATTTAATGAAGCTATTCAATGAAGTAAACATAATTCACTTTGTATGCAAGTGTAGATTTTAGACCTAAGCGTGAAGCCTCATATTACTGATTGATACACAAAGATGCGATATGTGGTTTGAGGATTTTTTCTTTGTTTGCTTTTGTTTGGCTTTGGCTTAGGTTTTGTATAATATATTGTTTCAACGCTTTTAGATTGATCCAGAAATGACTGATAGCGACTGGGAGCAAAGAGTCGCTGTGACAACAAAGGCATCATTCATATTTTTTGTTGCCAATGCCATTTTTGTGCCAGATGATGGAAATATGGACAGAGCTGAATCACGTAAATGTACATATGAAGTTTTGAAACGAATAAAAGCCTTCTCTTATGATGAAGGTAAGTATGACCTTAAATATACATCATAGAGACTGGAGCATTTGGATTGTTTGAACGCATGCGTTATACAGAAATACTTTTTGCATTAAAAATAAATATATATTTAATGTGTTCTGAAATAGAAGTAGAAGACATTAGTTCAGCTTTCCTATAATTATATGATAACGATATACTTAACTCAATTAGTAATTGTATGAATATTTTATGACAACAGAGGAGCTGCAAAATATTAGATGAAAATATTAATCAATGAAAACAAAAGCTGTATTCCACGAGTGTGGTTCCATTATGTCAGATACATGAAGTACTTTTGTTAAAAGAGTACAATATTAAATCACCTTTGCAATGTGTATTCCGAAATCATACATACTCAATAGAAAAATGAGTCAGAAAGGCATAGCACTTGAATAAAGCAAACTACTTATCTCGTCTAATATCCAATATAACATTAACTAAACATAATCACAAGATGTCTTAATGTTATACAAAGATGTCCTTCCCAACGTCAGCACCCGAATAAGAATCCAATGGTTAAGACATTCTATCAGTTACTTATTCCCCATCCAACCATTTTCGCATTACGTTGGCTACTTATTTCTTATTCCTATTTATTCAGTCGGTCATAGTTTACCACTTACTTACTGCCCCAAAATAGAAATCTTACATCGAATCTTAATCCACTTCATGACCTTGTTTTGCATATTTAATTTAATTGTCTGTCTTTTAGTTTTAACTTTTTTATTTCATTACATGTCATTGCAATGTGACAGTGTCGGCTGGACTTGACGTTGTCAAAAACTGAGTTCATTTCTGCTTTACCTGATTAACTCATTTTTTTCATTTACGTAAACAGCTGATAATAACCTCATTAGTCTCTACGTGTATGAGCTTATTAACCGAATTATTATTCAGGTCAACAAGAAGTGGTAAATATGCTGATTTGGGTCAGGGTTTTGAGATTCCAAAGTGAATTTCATAGAATCTTGTGTTGTAAATAGACAAGGCTCATTAAATCGTTCTAGAAGGTTATTTTCCATTATGTAATTGTTATTTTAGAAACGGCTAATGTGGCCTGAGTTCAGGCAGACAACTATATTATATTGTGACTATAATGATTTTAGCAGTCGAGCTTTTACATCTAGCACTTTAAGTTGTATTATGTTGTGACCACTTTGGGAGGAATTTTATTTCCGTCAAATTATTGAATTTAAGTGCTAATTATCTCTGAAAATACAAAAATGCTCTAACTCAATTATTGGTTAAAGAAAATCATTGGAACTGATACTAAATTCAAACCTGGAATAATATATCTATGATTCAACAAGAGACTGTTGACACATTAGTACTTCACAGACCATAACAGACACGTCATCGCCTTCAATTCTGAATCTCTTCTGGCATTGAAATGAGTTGTATTCATGACTTTTTATTACTAAGATTTGTTTCTTTGATTTGTATTTTATTTAATTCGCAATACCATAAGCTCTTTTTTTCCTATTTTTCACTTCGTATTCTAGGGAAATACATTGTTTTTAAATTTTAAAAAGCGTGTTGTCTTCACTCTTTTCTGTTACTTATTTTAAGAGACTATACTCATAACTACATTCATTAAAATTATTCTAGACCAATTGGAGAAACACTAGTACTCTTTCGGTACAAGCTATACAAAGCTATACAAAGCTGAATACACATATATCTCTCATTATATGTCGGAAGGGTTCGTGATAATGTTAGGTATACATAATTAGTTATCTGCGATAGGATTATACAGTTTGTATTCGGTGTTTGGGTCGTGTCTTGTAGTCCATGGCATGGAGAATTAGTATTTGTCTTTGACAACCTCACTAATGTCTCATACAAATGAGAAACACCCCATCCAGAAAATTATACAATCGTGAAATGTGAGATTTTTAATGTATGGGCATAATATGCTTATGAGTGAATTGTTTGGAGTATTTATGAGTTAAAGAAGTCCTTGGAAATGGAGAAAGAATCATACGGGTACTGGGTATGAACACGCGTTCAATGTGGATATATTATATCCATTGTATAGACAAACTAAACTCCCACCTACACGATTTTGATTAAGTTTCTAGTTTCTAGTGAGGAATCCGTTCCGACAGAAGAAAAAAATTAAGGAAAATTAGGCGAACACATTGCAATAAATATCAATTCAGTCAACATTGCGTTGATAAAATATTAGTTGAGCTGATTTCGATAAATTGCGTGTTAAATATATATGGGTTCGTTGGTTTTACCAAGGCCGTAAGTGGATTAAATTTTGGATAACAATACGAGTGCTAACATCCCCTCTTTAAATGATTTTGACTTCAATTCTACTTCTAAAATATTATCACAATGGATATTTTGTACACACGGAATATATCTTAGGAACTTTCATCTAGAAGAATCAACGAAATAAGATGCATATGAAAACTACGTACAATGTGAATCAATTATATTAATAATCTGTACTAAGTGAATTCGCACTTAGGGGAATTTGATTGCAACGATTCTTGTCAGTTTCTTGATAAGGATCTGTTGAGAAAGATTGAAAATTTTGAAGTCAATTAGTCTAGTTTATTTTGAGAAATCGTGACCTTCTATAAGGTAGGTACAACAAAACACAAGAAGAGATATGTGGAACATAAAGTTCACCAATAAAATGATTTAGACACAGTTCATTCTTTCATGTTTTGTCCTTTGTTATATCTTTTATTTTATTGTCAAAATCATAATTGCTGTAGTTTGTTCAAAGCAATCGGAGAAAAAGCAGGCAATTTATGTATAACTGCACCATTCCATTGTTACAGTGTTTGAGCGATTTGTATTCAAATTTTCCGGTACGTGAAACTTTACTTAGTGTACATTTACTTCAACCCCTGTTTGACAATTCCGTTTTAGGGACTTGTTTTAAATTGTAACCAACGTCTTAAAATAAAAATTCGTCCAGTCTTTTTTGGCTAATTGGGAGCAAATAAGGAAGTATGTTTACACCCGATGCCATAAGATGGTTAAATATTATGTACATATATGGACAATAGAGTCTATATGGATATTGTCAACCAACGAAAGAAGCCCTGACAAATTTCTGCAAGAGGATTAAACGAAATATGGGGCACTTTATGGGTACCGGTTATAACAAAAAACTCACAAAGGAGATCGATTGTGTGAATAGTTTATACTAACTGACAAGAGAAACAATCATCATAACGATATTACCTTTTCAGTCCATATGTGAACGCTACAGTGCAATGCGAAAATGATTTTCACATGGATCATTATTTTAGTGTTTCTTCGTAGAGATATGTTTGAGTCCCAAAGGTATCATTGACTAAGTTCCTCCAATGCAATCTGAGAAACAGAATATCATTATGGATGCCGGCATTATAGAAGATACAGTCTTTAAGGGCATTGCAGTTATATTTCCGGTGCATGAGCAACTAGTTAAAGAATGTTAATTTAAATCACTGTTTCACTGATTTACAATTCCAAATAAGGGATGTTTTCCAACAGAAGTTTTTTTTATATCAAAATGAGATTCGTCAAACCGATTTAGAGAAAAAAATGGGGGTCTCAATAATAGGGAAGGTTTACAACAACAACCAATAATTTCAAAATAAAAATAGAACTTTTTTACGTGGTAGCTACTATAATTGAGTCAAGGTCAGGATCTAGATCACCATCTGGTGTTTACAAAACGAACAGTCAATGTCAAACTATTTTCTGGTAAAAGTATCATCTCAAGTAAATACATTTACATTACTATAGCATATAATTAAAAATAAAAAATATTAAAACTGACAAAGCAAACAATAAAATTGAAATAAATAAATAAATAATATATATATATATATATATATATATATATATATATATATATATATATATATATATATATATATCGATCGTCAGATACAATTAAATCAAATATACATAACACTTCCCCCCGTTAAGAAAAAGAAAAGATTTATTCATAAAATAATACATTAAATATTACATTGTTATACACGGAGAAGTGTGTCTGCTATTAAATTATCGTTTCCCTTGATGTGCCTGATGTCAAGATTATATTCCTGTAACAACAAACTCCACCTTATTAGTCTTTGATTTTTATGTTTCATCTTGAAGATGAAAGTAAGGGGGTTGTGGTCACTAAACACAATAATTGAAGAACGAGCTGAACTATGGTAAACTTCAAAATGTTGTAATGCCTTTATCAAAGTCCAACATTCCCTCACAATTGTTCAATAATTTCTTTGGTACTTGATTCATTTCTTAGAAAAATAGCACTAGATGATCAATACCATTTTCATCTTCTTGAATAAAAACTGCTCCAACCGCAACATCACTTACATCAACAGGCCGTTTAAATGATTGGCTTTAATTTGGAGCTGTAAGAACTGGCGCGCTTTTAAGTATGGATTTCAAATTGTCAAAATCCTCCTGACATTTTCAGTCCAAAGGAACTTGTTTTCTTACTCAATAAATTTGTCAAAGGTTCAGCAATTATCGAAACCTTCGAACAAATTTTTCGATAGTATCCGGCCATTCCTAAATCTTGCATCACTTGCTTTTTATTAAGAGGCACGGAAAATTCAGAGAGAACCTTGACCTTAGCATCTATATGTTTAAGTTGTCTATGTCCCACGATGTGTCCTAGAAAACTTACACTAGCACGGCAGAACTCTTTTTTAGATAAATTAATTGTCAAACATGCATCTGTGAGTCTGTTAACGAATTTCCGATTTATTGCTAAATGTTCTTTCCAGCTGTCGTTGTAGATGATGACATTATCGATGTAAGCATCACGTTTGTTTAGACCAGAGGTAATCTTATTCATGAGACGTTGAAATGTACTGGGAGACCCTTTCTTGCCAAACGGCATTACTTTATACTGGTAAAGCCCATCAGGAGTTACAAATGCCAAAATTTACTTTGCTCTTTCCGTTAGTGGAATTTGCCAAAATCCTTTCAGAACGTCAAATGTGGCGACATACTTGACATTCCTGATCTTATCAGTACAGTCATCCATTTTTGATAATAGGATTAATCTGTTTCTGTCACACTAATCACCTTCCTATAATCAGGACACAAGCGGAAAGTTTTATCTGGTTTTGAAACAAGTATGCACGGTGAACTCCAATCACATTTCCTGTGCTTATTAACATCTTTTTTCCAACAAATACTGAACTTCTTTTTTTTTAAATCGTCCTGTTTGACAGGGTTCATCGTGTATGGGTGATGCTTGACAGGTTAAGAATTTACGACTTTAACGTCATGGAAAATTGTGTTTGTTCTTCTAGGAACATCTGGAAATAAGTGTTCATATTCAAATAATATATGTTTAAGTTCATTTCCTTCTTACTCTTGCAAATGTGAAATTGTCTGGTCCTGATCTTGCATAATTTCTGAATTCCGAAGATTTTTCACTCCAATATCAGTAAAATCTCTTAATATTCCTTCACTTGAATTTTCACAAAGTGGGACAGGTACAACTAAATTAATTGCAAGTTTAACCTTGCTATCTTTTTCAATATACTTTTTTAGCATGTTTATTGGACAGACTTGTTTTTGTTCACGCCTCCCAGGAGTTACCAACATCATTTTTTTTATTTTTGGCCAATATAAGTGAGTTACGATCTTGTGATAAGTTTTAATAATCCCTAAATGACCAGCAAATGGAGTTTTATGGGACAGACTAAGTATTTCCTCTCTGTAAGGTTTTGGGACTACAATTTGATAATTCACTGACCAATCGTCATCAGAACGTACCTCGGGAAGTCTCCATTTTCTCAAAAGAATACTATTTTTAATGAAAAAAACAGACACGAACTTCAGTAGCATCAGTTTCACTAATGGCCCTTTGAAACAAACCGTAGATCTCAGGTTCTTTTCCTGTTCGACTACAAGTGATTGTCGTTTATCACCCTGATTGGAATAAAGAGAACTAGTCGTTAAAAGAGAATCATTTAGATCAATAGCTTCTGATTGATCCAAACAAGGAGTGAGAGTGACCTCATTCTAAGACTGATCAATACATGAGTCAGCTAAAGGAATACGTTCCTTACCAACATTATTCTCCAGAGCTTTCTATGCCATAGCTCTGGTAACTGCACAAGCTGGAAATAAATCAGGGAGTTCTTTTTCAATTGGATCCACTTTCTGATCCAAGCAAGGCTTGTCAGTTACAAGTGGATTAACCACAACCTTGTCTCCAGCTAGGTCATTGCCTAGTAGTAAATAAATACCGTCAATGGGTAAAACAGAGACTGTTCCGACTGTCGCGGGTCCGGAGACTAAGTCTAATGATACATTTTTACAATGGAGAGGAACATTAACCAAGCCGTACTCTACTCCCTGAATAAGAACATTCTCATTAGAAAAAGACTTCTCAGAGAAAAGCAAAGTACCTGACAATAAAAGATTCTGAGACGCTCCTGTGTCCCTTAAAAATTTAATAGGGATAGAATTGGCCGAATCACCCAAGAGTGATATAGAACCCTTCGATATGAATGGTTCTTAATTCTCCATAATCAAATCAGACTGGGGTTTATTACACCCAACAAATGTACCGCTCAATAAATGACCCTGACCTTGAGCTGTTAGAAAAAAGAGCATCTGGAATAGGTCTGTCTTGATTCTGATGCCTTTTTTTAATTTGTAGCAATAAAAAATAACGTGTAATTTGTTCTTACAATAGGTACACGTAGGAAGAAACAAGGATCTTGAATCAAGTTTCTCTGAAGTTTGATGCTTAGAAGTTGTGCTAGGTTGAGTTTTAGAAGGGCTTGTATTAGGCTGAAATACGTTTCTGCCAGAAGACTGTTGAGTAGAATTCTTGTTTACAAAAGAACCTTTATGAGTTAAAGCATAATTGTCAGCGGCACAAGCAGCATTGTTCAAGGTTTCATTTCTATCTCGTCAAGATAAAACCCAATGTCACTATGGACACAGTTCTTAAACTCGTCAACCAATATGAGTTGTCTTAGACTTTTGTAATCTTTATTAACCTTTCTAGAAGGTACGACCTATGAAATTGTCGTGCTTTTTCCGATTCAAATTCGACATAGGTCTGGCAAGCTTCTTTGTATAATTTCTTAATTATTGCCGATAAGCCTCGGGGACTAGCTCATAATCTATTAAGATATAGTCCTTAACTATAACATAGTCAGCACTCTGCTCTAGTGACAATGAATTGTAAATATCACTAGCTTTACCAGTGAGTACACATAGCAATAATAGAGTCCAGTACTCTCTTGACCACTTACATCCCTCTGCAATTCTTTCAAAACGAAGAAAATATGTGTATATTTCTTCTTCCAGAAAAGGAGGTACTAACTTGATATTTCTTAAACCATCAAAAGTAGGGGAATAATTTTCCTTTGATGGCCCTAATTCTTCTAACCGAACTTGAAATTCCCTTTCATACTTCTATCTTTGCGTCTGTATGTCTCTCTTTCTTCCTTCTGTAACTGCATTCGTATTTCTATCTCCTCACTCTCGTATTGTTACTGCATTTTTTTTCTTGTAATTGCATTTGTCTTTCTTTCTCTTGTTCTTCTTTCGGACGTTCCAGCTTCCTCAACGCCAATTCTATCTTGTATTTTAATTCTAATTTCTTCATTTTTATGTCAGGGTCTGTTACAGATTTACTGTTCGAAACCAAACCACTTTTATCCATAACATTCTTTTCTACCAAGTACTGAATCAAACATTTTCTTATTTCCTGTTTCGTTAAGTAACACTTCGCCTCAGAAAGATCGTATTTTCTGGCAAGCTGAATCATTCATCTTTTCTGAAAAGATCTAATTGTTCCTGTGTATGATTTCAAAGAAAGATTTCTATTTTTGATGACATGTTAGAAAAAGCTAGGCAATTTCAGTTAGATTTCCAAAACTAGGGGAATTCAAATTTAAAAAAAAAAAGTTTTCTGAAATATTCTATCCAAACATCAAAATTATCCCGAAAGAGACAACAATTCTTATGGTACGTGTTTATGCTTGAATAAACAGTAACACAAGCAGGAGTGGAGCTTTGAAAAAATATAATAATTTATTTCCCGGGGAAAATTCTGTAATTTTTTTTTTGAAAATATGAATTTAAGATTTTATAGAATCAAATACCAAAGAATTCCAAAAATAAAATTTGTGAAGTCCTAATAACAAAATGTTTAATGATTTCCTGTTCGAGTCCCGACAAAGATTCCAAGATGGAATGTTGAAGTCTACAGTTACTTGTAGAGACAAGAAATATTACTCCGGTTTGGGAAATCTGAATAATTTTTTATAAGATCTGTCCTTCTTCAACAATTTCATATGAGCACAGGTATTCTCCAGGAAAGAAAGAATTATTTTGAATCCGTGTAATTTGAAATAACTCCAAACAGCAAAACTTACAACTTCCAACTAACACTGAGAATATCTCTCCAAAGAAAGGTTATATCGTATTCTAAAAGGCAAAACGGGGATCACGTGACCAGAACCTCGTCGAAATTATGTACTTGTTAAAGAGCACCTACACCCACGTTGGCCCTGACGAAAACCATTCAGTTTACTCTTAGGAATAAACAAATTTTATGGTTTACATCTTTAATCAGTAGTCCCATCATTCGATGCGGAAGCTCTAACCGTAAAGCCACTCGAGTGGTGTATATACATAAAGAGAGAGATACACGTATACGTCCATATATGCATACATATACACACATATACACATAAACGTATGCTAGTTAAATCTGAAGGAGAAGCATAATGCAGTCCCCTAGAGAAAGATAGGTTATTTGTTGTTCATACAACCTGAGGAATACGTCATCCTTTAGCTCTGTTGTGAATAAAAAAACAGATCTTTAAAAAAACGTTTATAATGAAAACTTTGCCAGAGGTAGATTCGTGTACAAGATATTGAGGCAAACAAATGATACAAATTATTACAAAATCTATTAAATGCGATATTAGAAACTTGTTATATGGCATGTCTCTTGAATGTTGGCCTAATTATACCAGTCACATAGGCGAGGGAAACAATAAACATGATCTTGAAAGGCACAGGGCTGGATCTTTCATATCTTTTTGTAGAATCTATTTGAAAATTGTATAGACCTCATATTATTCAACAGCAGGAGATCTATACGGTCTTTAATTGCATAACTGCATATTTTAATGTACATGAAGCTCTCCTTGCTAACCTGGAATTAGATTTCAACGACTCCGTCGGATTTTGATACATACGGAAAGCGTCTGACACCACGATGCACAAGGGACTTTTATGATGCATTCTTTCTTGAACATTATTGGAAAATTTGCTGCAATAAAAGACTAAATCCCAACCAGGAAGCAATATGTTCGCCGATTTGGGATGTTCTCTGCAGTTCTCTACCTGGTTTATGTCAATGATCTGTCAAAATTTCTACACGGTTCGAAGTTAGTAATACCAGAGGTATAACTTTGTCTTGAAACCATGTGTTAGTTTATATCACTTACAAGCGATAATGCTCTATTGTCACTTATTCGTTTGCGTTAACAGAATTGTAAAATCTTTGAAAATAACAATAGCACTTTGTTTTCAAATGTAACAGACGGAATAAACTGTTATTTCAAACGGAAAGTCGGTCTAAACTTTATTTCATGTTCCAAAGGTAGAAAATCCCTATATTCCCATTTGGAGAATGCAAAAAAGGCATGTGAAGAAAACGCCTTAACTAATGAAAGTCTCTCCACCACAGGAAATTATCCCAACATGGCTTTATAAGTCATAATGTGGTTCTAGACTGGATTAAAACACATTAAATCAACCTGAAATGTATTTGAGCATTAATGTATGAATCACATTCAAGTTTCTCGCGTAATAAAAGGTCTACAATGAACTAAGCATGCTTGAACTGAACTGAACTTTTGCTGAAATTGATGAAAGAAATTTTATCTTTCTTTGCAAACAATGTCTTTTGCCTGAGAATATATTGTCAAAAAGAATTATTTTAATAAGGGCATTCTTTTCATTTCACTTATGGTAGATTTCAGTTTTTATTTTGCAGTGAAATAAATTGACATGGCATAAATTATAGAGACAAATTGGATGAAGTTAAAAGTTGAACTCATAGCATGGTAAAACAAAGAGCATTTAAAGAATTATATGAAATTGTTTTATTAAATTAATGTAGTGGCCCCGGCAGTATATATATGGTCATATTTTACATGAAGACAACAAAGGGAAACACAGCCACAACTGCATCCGCTCGTCACTCAAGACAAATAAATGGATTTAAATAACAATTCATTTCACAGCGAGTATAAAGAGTATGAATAAACAAAGAAAAGTGAAGCTGAAATTTCCTGCAAACTTTGTTATAAGAAATCAAATTAAGCTTAAACGACAAATCAGAATGGTTGGCTTTAATTTCGGATTCCGAATATTGAAAACAAATATTGCACATAATATTAAGATTGTGCTGTGTATATTGAATAATAGGAAATTAACTTATGTGTCTCTTATCCCACTACCTTGATAAAACACGTTTCAAATCATGGGTACAAATTCATGGCAGGGGTGTGCAGACAACATTTTTGAATAAACTTGAGTTACACAGCAGTGAAAGTTCATACAAATATAGAAATGTACAATCAGTAAAAAATGTATTTTACAGCCATAATTGCATATTTCATTGCAGAATTTTCAACATGTAATTTGAATTATGCATATTTGGCATGATTGCAACTCCATATACAGTCGTAGGTAATTTATTTCATGAAACAATTTTACTCTTTTTACAGACATAAAAGTGGCAGCATTTCTAACAAATTGTGACACATTGGATGAGGCGGTCCACAATAATGTCAAAAAACTATACTACTCAGAAAAAGTGAAGAAAAAAGTGGAGGCGTTTAGCAGAATGATTGATGTTCCAAAACTCCGAACTTATCCAATTGTTAATTACAAAGACAATTCAAATGTTACCGGTAGAATGGTGATGCAGGCACTTATACCACTCAAGGAATGTTTGACAGACATCGTTTCCTCAATAGTTTGTGCAAAAGGAAGATAAACAAGATTCAATATTCACAACTAATCGAAATTTATCATTTTTGCTGAAATGTTGCAGTATTTCTAAAAATTCTAATAAAACATGCTTTTATTAGTATATCTAAATCGAATCGATTTCAATTTAACCCATTATTTAGTATTAACAATTTGATTGAATTGTCCATCATGTAGCCGTGACCAAAACGACGATAGACTATTGTATAATTTTTTTAATCAATGGGTTGACATTAACTAGCTTGCAAGTAGTAACCCTTGCAAACCTAACAGTAGAGAAAGATTTAGAGTCCGATTATACGTCTGTTTCGCCTCGTATTCTTTCCATTTCGTATAAAGGAATTGAACAAATTCTTGTGTAAATCTCAAACTGACTCAACATTTCATGCTTGCATAATCGTGGACCACAGTTAAATGGAGACGTGAAAACTAATTTTGCTTTTGTAATGTTGGCAATTGTACTAACAAAGGCAGCCACAACAGTTACTATTGATATGGTTCCAACAACAAGTATTATTGGTGCGCCTAGTATTGTTGATGTAGCTCTGATTCCCACCACACCCAGACCTAAGGTGACTGTCGCGGATATTCCGCAAGTAGCATCTAGAACAACACACATGCGTTAGTATTTCATGAGTAGAGCCTTTCTTTTCGTAACTGCATTTAGTGGCTGTTGTTCAGCTTCGAGTATTGTTTCACGTCGGTAAGTTTGAGAGTCTGTCGTAATTCTTCTATTAAGAATGTGATCGAGAAGTATAACTATTCCATAGGCTGGCTTTCATTAGGTGCAACAAGAACACGCAATTATATCTTGTTATTCTTTTGTCATTGGTGCATTCATACAAAATATCTTTCGGAGGTTATGTTTAATGTTTCCGGCGATTGTACCTTTTTAGGCCTGGTATTATATTCATATACACTTTACCCATTACATCACTGAGTAGCTTCAGAAACACAATTGAATAGTTACTGAAATGATCATACTCGTCTTTGCTCAAAAGATGTATCACGAACAGGCTCGTCCTTGCTATCTAGCAAGCGAGATCTTTCTCTTCTTCGATGAGTCAGTGCCAGTACAATATAATCAACGGAGAAGGCAGCCGAGGTGAATTAGTCGGTGAACTTCACTTCATTGTTGTAGAAACAATCAATGGATGTTTCCGTGCCTGGCTGTGCAGTTAGCGATTGAGCATTTTTGCGAGCTAATGCCATGATTCCTGCTAAGTCGAGTTTGTATTGGTACATAAGGGTGATCCCAACGAGTGATTCTTTGACCGTGATTACAATGCCATAATACTGAAGCGGAGTTTCGCAACAAGTGAAACTACATTACTATTAGTGTTAGCATCACTGGTTAGCCGATCAAACATTCTGTCGTCAAATTCCGCAACCTCATCACCTCAGTCAGAATCTATCACACATAAGTAAGGATAACTCGAATGTCAATATAGACGCCAGAAACGTTTAGGTACCTGAGTGAAAAATATTGAGTCCTTTAAACTGAAGTTAATCTCCGACGACCAACGATACTAACGTCGTATATGTAATATGTGTTGCAACGTTGATGTCTGGAGTGTCACGTATTTTATTTCACCAGACTGAAGGTCATTTTTTCATATTGCTAAAGAAATTCTCTCACCAGAAAACCCGAATAACGTAGATATTCACAATCAAGACGCGTTCAGTTACAATGTGAGATTTAGGTATAAAGGCCATGCAAGTTAAACAAAATAAAGCGACCAGTTGTTAGGGTGGCAGATTATTTTCCTTTCCTTTGCTGGCAATAATTCCTATCTATGCTTCCGGTCAAGCTACGACGAGCGTCCGTCAATGACCATGGGGATTTCCTTTTATTGGTTTTGGCATCCGTTAGTCTCGAGAGACGATGGAAGTGCGCCCATGAGAGATGTCCCGGTTGGTAGTTGTGGAGCATCTGCCGTGGCTATGGAGCCCAAAACGGGAGTGGCAGTCCTTGCTGCACTTGAAGTATGAGTCTGGTGTGGGTTGGAGATACTTCTCCTTCCTCTGAGATCCCTTTTCTTTAGCTAGCAAGTGTAGCTTGTCCTCGCCGGCTTTCAGACCAGTAATCACAGCGGGTCGCCAGCTGGACCTATCTAGAGCAAGCTCTTTCAAGGTGTTTGCAGACATATTTAAAGCAGAAATGTGGCAGTCCGATCGAATAAAGAATGTCTTTGGGGATCCGCCTGTCATTCATCTGACGTACATGGCCCAGCAATCTGATGCGGCGCTGGCGGAGGAGTGCGACCATGCTGATAATCAAGCACTTCGTTGTGTGTTACTTGATCATTGCAATTGATGCCGAGTATGCGTTAGAGGCATCGCATGTGAAAGGCGTTCAGTCTTTTATCTTGTGAGGAATACAGAGTCCAAGTTTCACTGGCGTACAATAGAGTGCTTAGCACGCACGCACGATACACGGAGATCTTGGTGTTCAAGGTCAGCATACTGTTTTTCCACACTCTCTGCGACAACCTGGACAGAGCTGTTGATGCCTTTCCAATCTGCTTGTTGAGCTCAGCATCGAGCAAGAGCTTGTTGGTGATGGTAGAACCAAGGAACATGAACTGACTGACTACATCAAGTTCGTAGTTGTTGATGATGATGCTTGGTGTTCCGCGTCCTGAGCCATCACATTTGTTTCGTTTAGGCTAATGGTCTACCCAAACCCATCGCATGTTTTAGCAAAGCGGTCCATCGGGCGCTGTAGCTCAGTTTCTGTGTGAGTGGCTAGAGCAACATCGTCTGCAAGGAACATGTCTCTGATGGTTTCTTCACGCACTTTGCTCTTTGCCTTCAGTTGTGCCAGGTTTAACAGTCTGAAGTCTGATCGCCTGTGCAAGTAGATCCCTTTTGTGAACGTCCCAAAGGCGGGCTTGGACAGGACAGCGAAGAAGATGCCGAAGAGCGTGGGGGCTCGGACGCAGCCCTGTTTCACTCCGCTATGGAAGTCGAAGGTTCGGATATTGAGCCATGGTATGCACTGTGCATTTCATGTCATCGTGGAAGGACTGGATCATCCTTAGCTTTGGAGGGCATCGAATCTTCGCCAGGACTGTGAAGAGTCCGTCTCTGGTGACCAGATCGAACGCCTTCGTAAGGTCTATAAAGGTCTGGAAGAGGGGTCAATGTTGTTCTCTGCATTTCTCTGGCAGTTACCTGACGGAAAAGATCATGTCAATTGTGGACCTCTCCACACGGAACCCGCACTGTGACTCTGGATACAATCTGTCAGCAAGCGTCTGCAATCTGTTAAGAATGACGCGTGCGAAGACTTTACCCACGATGCTTAGAAGGGTTATGCCCCTGTAGTTGTTGCAGTCGCTTATGTCACCCTTGTTCTTGTACAGGGTTACAATGTTGGCGTCTCTCATGTCCTGAGGAACTGCACTCTCAACTCAGCACTGGAAGATGAGGTCGTGCAGGTGTGTGAGCAGAACGCTGCATCCGCAATTGAAGACTTCAGCTGGGATGCCATCCGTCCCTGGGGATTTACCCAAAGACAGCTTCTATAAGGCCTTCTTTGGTTCTGAACATTAGGTTTCTCGTCCAGTTCGGCCATGAGAGGGAGGTTTTCAACAGCGTTGAGGGAATCGTTGGTCACGTGGTTCTCTCTGGGGAACAGTTCAGAGTAGTACTCCACTCGACGCTTCATCTGCTTGCCCTTGTCGTGGATGGTATCGCGTGTGAAATTCAAGAAAAGTAGATAAAAGTGCTAGAAACAGTAGATAAAAGTAGGTTTGATCTAATTATGTGGATGGCTAGGATATAAATAGCCAGGAGATTGTGTATGAATTTGACATATGTCCCACCTGTTATCCTCGTAGAAAAACGAGAAATCCTTTGACGCGGTTCATAACGGGTGAGTTGTGCGACAAAACGTACGTTTGGAAAGTCAAGCATACCAAAAGTTGTAGAAATGTAGAAACACGACTATGAACTAAACAGATCCAGAATTTTGACATATTATCGAAGACTACAATGTGTGGGGCATCAGGCCGTTGAATCCACGCGATAGTGTGTCAGGACGCTTGACAAAAGCTACATGCTTTCTGTAGAAAACTGGCGCATCTCAAGGAAGTCACATATATTTAAGAACGTTCGTAGTATCTTTAGGAAAATAATTCTGCGTGTTGTATTACTGCTCAACCTCACTTACATTCGATAGTACAATGATCTCATCAAATGTCAAATTAGTTTCATCTCGTCATGTCTCGACACTGCTAATCAAGTGTAGTATGAAATATGTATGGACTTACGGTAAATAAACTAGTATAATTTAAGCTTATTCATAAGCAATACATCTAATCCGTGTCATTCAAATGTGAAAAACTACAACTAACAAAATGACCGTCAGATCATTACTATTTACGGCATGGTGTAAGCAATTACGTACCGGGAACAATTTTGAATACTTGTTGGAGAAGCTCCAACTTTAGGTAATTACTACGTATGAACACATTCAAATTACTATGACTTTAAGAATTTTTGTTTAATTTTCTTAAAATGTTTATTATAATCTGAGAGCTCCTTTTATCTTCAGTGGGAGTAACCGTCTAAAGGGTCTCGTTTGATCTGTACTGAAAAAGATATACTAATCAGTTGTCTCCTCTCTGTACATAGATTACGTCCATTCAAGAAAATAGTTTGATGGAGACGAATCTATCGAAGCTTTCAAATTATTGTTTTTATTTAACAGCTGTAGATTTTTGAGTAATAAAGTGTGTATCTGGATTTCAAATTACTGGAAGGAAACTTCTAATACATTTGATGTGCATTGTTTTGATTTTCAAAGAGTCACTCTCACCATCACTTGTCCGGCAGTACCACCGTAACTTTTCCGGCATTCTCACCATTGCTTGTCATGCAAGGAAAACTCATGCGCGCAGTTAAACACTATTTCACATTCCATAGATCTGGATGGCTGGCTGAGGAAGGATGCTTGTTTGGAGATAGCTACAAAATTGTCAAAGTGAGTATTTTACTCCGATTATACATATTACTTAGACTCAGCAGACATCTTTAAGGACATTAAAGTATATATATATATATATATATATATATATATATATATATATATATATATATATATATATATATATATATATATATATATATATATATATATATACATATATGCAAAAAACTGACAACGAACAGTGCGAAATTAGTGTCTAGCTAGCCTGAGGGTTTCGACTCTTCAATGAGTCTTTTTCAGAGACAAATAGAAAACAGAGACAAGACAAACAAATAAAACAGAAAATCGGTTATGTTTGCGAAACGTTACATTGCTGTTTCTACAGGAATTCAACCTGTTATCTTTACTATGTTTCAACTAGTTTATTTCAGTTTGTTGCTGATACTGGAAAATATTTGTATTGACCTAGAAATTGATGAGCTATCACGTCATCTGTTATTTAATGTAAATGTATGTAAGCGCAAATTATATCCCGGATATGTCATTGTTACAGTAGCCATAGGTTATTAAGCAAACTTAGAGAATTATTTAAAAGAAAATGTGTCGGCTGCGAAAGATAATTTTATTTGTGCACGTTTTTTTTTGTTTTTTTTTTTGGGGGGGGGGGGTCTAGTCTTCTTGCTTTAAACCGCTTGGTTTCAATGTTCTAAGGTAGCTTATCCAGCAAGATTCATTTTCTTTCCTGGTTTGAGGACTCCATTTGGGGCTGTGAGCAACTGCAATAAATGTTATATCACTGAAAGTGTACCGCACCGGTAGCATGGTGGTTAGAGCGTCCGCCTCGGAAGCGGTCGGTCGCGGGTTCGAACCCCAGCCGAGTTATACCAAAGACTTACAAAATGGTATTAACAGCTGCCTCCCTAGGCGCTCATCATTAAGAGGTTAGTGTTAGGACTGGTCGTGTCAGGATAATGTGACTGGGTGGGACATCATGCTACATGTCTGTGGCATGATGATCCAATGCTAGACATCACTATAAACTGTCACGCTGCAGGCATCGTAGCGATATGACTGAAAAATTGTTAAAGCTACGTTAAAAAATCCTAATCATACACACACACACACACACTGAAAGTGTGGCCAGGGGAGGAGAAGCCTTCTACGACCGGCCTTCTGTACTTCTATGATCCAATCAGATCTGTGCAGGTTGATCCTTTTGTGTAGCTTTTCAATTTCTCAGACACACTGGAGGTTACAGATCTTACATATGATGAGATAAATGACATTATCTGTTTTGTACGTTTTGTTTGGACCATGAATGCTTAATTTTTTTCTAGACACAGTGCTAGAAAATGTCCTGGGCTCCATCATATGTTGACAGGGTTTGCACCTTTTATCGGCACAGGGCCAGACTACGGTTGTCTTGATTAGTGACCGAGTTAGCTTCGCCCTGACTAGGATGATCTTGAAGTTTTTTGGTCTCCGACTACATGTATGTTAGGTTGGTTTTAATTTTAGTGTGTCCGACGATTCCATATGTTTCGAATTCTTTATATATATATATAAGAATATATATATATATATTTATTTCGACTGCCAGGACAAACTTACAGACCTAATAATGTTTCCAACCTTAAATATTCTCAGCCTGTTTTTTATGTTTTCTAATTTCATGGTGTTTGGTTTTTGTAATAATATCATTATATGTTTTTTATGTTATAGGTGTTGTCTAATGCTGTAAAACGCTTAGAGCTTCTAAAGATTAGGCGCTATACAAAGTCATTATTATCATTATTATTATTATTATTATTATTATTATTATTATTATCATTATTATTATTATTATTATTATTATTATTATATATCTGTAGATATGAACGTGCGTACACATACGTATGTGTGCAAGTATGTATGTATGTATGTGTGTATGTATGTATGTATGTATGTATGGATGGATGGATGGATGCATGCATGCATGCATGCATGCGTGCATGAAGGGACAATCTATAAATCGGGGTTTCGCTTACTTCTTCTACGTGTCATACACACCAGGAGTATGTATCGCCAATTAAGGCACGATATAATAGCGATATACAACTCAGCGAAAGCGATAGTTTTCACGATATTTTTTTTATTACGTCTGTTGAACAACTACTTGTCTTCAAGATCAATATCATCGAAGTAGTATAGCATTCTGTTAAATTATATGTGCATTGCAAATATAAATGCGTGCCGGGTTGGTAGGAGTGATTTAAAATGTATGTATGTATGTATGTATGTATGTATGTATGTATGTGTGTGTGTGTGTGTGTGTGTGTGTATGCATGCATCCACGCACGCTCGCATGCAAGCACGCTTGTACGTACGCGCTTATGTATGTATGTATGTATGTATGTGTAAGAGCAATGGTCAAAAGGAGCACGTATGATCTTTAATTTAAGAGATATACTGATTAGTATGCCATACTGTCTCGTCTCTATCCAGACAGAGAGAATAAATCGTTGAAGTCGGTAACATTTTGAAAGACAAACATGCATGTGTTTTCAAAAAAGAAAAGCAGAGAAAACGGTGGAGGGTGCGTTGATGTGCTTATGTCACAGAGAAAGTTCATGAGCTAACCCCTAATTGATGCACATGTTGTCCATCATTTATGGGGAAAAAGGCAATTAAAGATAAAGAAGATCAATATTATTTTCAATAAAACTGGAACAAACCGTCTGTGCAAGGTAAACTCAACCGAACATCTTGAGGGTTCTAGTGCTGTTCTTTAATTGTGCACCTATGCTGATTACGCAGATGAGTGGATGGTGGTTGAACGTTATGCATAATTAAATTTATGCGTATCCTTCAAATTGTAGACATCAATACATATCCATCTATTTATGTGTGCATGTCATCTCTATTTGAGCCACAGCTTCTGGTAATTTTGGAACTTTTCGTTTGAGTTGCTCCTCAGTTCCTGCCAGTTTAATTATAAAATAAGAGTTCCAGCTGACTATTTCCGAGCGGAAAAAAACCATATTAAATCTTTATTTGAAAAATTGGACACATTGAAGCGTTAAATAGCAAATGTATTTATTACAAAATGTATAACATTATGTTGTTAAATTTCACTGTTGTCCAATTTACATTTAGACTACAGACAATTATAGCATTAACGTATGCTGTCTGTCAACAAGGATTCTTAGTCCGTAACAAGGCTAAGATACATCCAGTGTGTAGCCACTTTACACATCCTTTTGAAACCGTTTCGGTTATGTGATACTGAATGCGATAGGAAGTTAATGAATCAATGAAGCTCACGTCGACATTTTAACTGGGTCATTTTTGGTACTAGAGTACATTCGCTTCAAGTGTGCCACAAAGCAGGTTTTCCTGGTTTTCGTTTTCAGCTGTAATCCTTACTTTCAAAGTCCCCTGAAAGAACGACAAAGTACAGTCAAACATTGAAATAACAAGGTCTACACCATTTAATTCATACAGTCCCTATGAGTCTAATTTACAAGATACCTTGCTGTTTTATTATTTAGTTTAAAACTAACGTTGGTATTGATACGCTAAACTATTGAATGTACTCTTGTTTTTCATTATTTGTTTAATTTTTCTGTGCTTTTCAAAAACGACCATACATCTGAAAATCGCATGCTGGCATACAGTTCCTGTAATACATGGGTGTAATTAATGCCAAGAATAACCATCGACCATGTAATTTAATCTTGTGAGCAATAAACATTTGATAAACACAATAGAACAATGGTGGTAAAATAATTTTTCATAAACATCCTAGTATAATAATTTTTCATAAAGATCTTCTATTGACCATTGTATAGCAACTGTCTGTTGGAAATCAAGGGCTAGGTTGATTATTTTGCTGAGACAAAAGGCACACATATATGTTCTCTTCAACTGCAATCTTTTCATAGGTTTAGGCTTCAAACATCGTGTTTGTAAAAGGCTTAGGCATCAAGTATTGTCTCTTAAAATTGAAAGAAGGTGACATAGAGCAAAATATGCTTCCCGCATCTGGAACAAATATCTGCTTCTCCTGTCTATACATATGACCCACTTTATTTGGTTAAAATGGTATGACTTTGAGAGGGGAAAGATCCGGTTTCAAATTCAATTTCGGTGCTAACCCTGTCCCTAAAATGGCTGGTCTTAAATTTTAATATACCATGGTACAGAAACTTTATTTATTCTGGGTCACACAGCCATTGGTACGTTTGTTTCATTGCTGATTACAGCTTTCAATATATTCTACGTTTAGTATGACCCCTCCTGAGCTGAATATAACACCTGTCGATCTACAATAGTCTTCGAAGCCATGAAGCCTATTCTTATCTTTATCTATGTCCTTATCATTATCTCACCCCTTACTCACCTTGAAATTCTTGAACCGGATGACATCCCTGATTTCACATGTGAGGGGTGGGGCAGGGAAACCTATAAGAATAAGATATATGATATGAAATATTAGCGTTGTTGAAACAGCTTGAAAACTTAATAACACGAATAAGAATACTGCTAGTAACGATCCATTCACAGTTTTGAAAACGTTATGTCATTTATCCTATCTTCTGGTCATAAGAATGCACCTAATCTTGCTTTGCTTTATCAGTAGAATATTCTAGTAAAGCTCCTTCTCTTTCTGCACCACTTCATACTATAGGCTGAGTTTTCTGTCATACAATACGTTCTTTTTGGATTTGAATGTTACTGCTAATGTAGTAGAATGTGTAATTAACTGACAAGCTAGCAAACAAACCAGTGGATTCTAACTCTCTATCGGATTGATCAGGAAATTTATTATTTAAGCATATATTTTTAACTATTGGAAGACTGAATGTGATTAAAACAACAGTATAAATCTCCTTATAAATAGATGTGACAATCACCGAGAATGGTTCATGTTCTGTTAATCTTGGAATTTCCCTATCCGCTAACTTTCAGTAGCCGTTTAGAAGAAACCCTGCACTTCGTGTTAGGGAGAGTTATAGTTAGAAACAATGTGTTCTGCGTTATGTTAGTCACCTTCATAGATATGAAAGCTGTTGATTTGACTGACTAGTCCAAAGGCCAACAGAAAACTTGATCTCCTTATGGTGTCCGTCAGATTATCCATCATGTAGGAGATGGTGTCTGTCAGATTATCTATCAGGTAGGAGATCGTATCCATCAGATTATCCATCATATAGGAGACAGTGTCTATCATATCATCCATCATATAGGAGATGGTGTCTATCAGATTATCCAGCATGTAGAAGATGGCATAAATCAGATTATCCATCATGTAGGAGATGGCATAAATCAGATTATCCATCATGTAGGAGATTTTTAATCAGACTGAAAAATGTACTTTATTGTTCTTCAGGTAACCTTTTGCAGAATGCCAAAATCAAGGAGAACTAATCTCCGTTTATAAGTAGCTTGAAAATGACCGAATGACGGATTACTTTACATATCTTTTTCTAAAGTCCACGCCTCTACTCCTTTTAAACAATTTCTCCAAACTCTACCTGCCCATTATTTAAAAATTCCCTATAGTGTATCCATTGACTCGTTTAAACTACATTGCAAGAAAAAAAAAAGGAAAAAATAAGCAAAACAAAACAAAACATTCATGTAAAACCTTCAAGTATGACCCATAATGCTGATATTAAAACAGACAAGAACATAAGACAATTTTCTTTCAGTGCCTACGAAACATATTTCTTTAAACTGTTATAAAAAGCTTCGGCATCCACACCTACAATCTTCTATATCCGCATAGGAATTCCTAAAGTATCTTCATCACATCCAAAATTGTAAATTACATTCATTCGTAATTAAAATAAATTTTATTCATAATTTTAAACGTTTTATTTTCATTTCCGTATCAAATCAATGATTAATAGCCATCTTGACTTGTATAATTCACAAATGACTGCAAAGAGTGTAGAGGCAGAATCTGGAATTGCATCATGTGTTGTCTAGTCAGGGCCAGAGTTTCACGCAAACATCACAGACACTAACTGACAAGCTTATTACGCGAGAGCAGGTCAGGATCAATAAATGAATCAGTTATCTTATGATTCCCTCAGTACAGTGCTGACGCTGACTGACGAAACGTCCATGCCCTATGTGGTTGGGTGCGAGTTACACATAACATCGTGACTATTATTCCAAAATATCGAAGGTTTTATCTAACACCTATAGAAGATGATATTAAATGAATATCCGCATTTACACAAGCACAAAGAAATTGCCTTACCTTTCTTGATTGGGCACAAAATTGTATTCTTTTGGTTTCCGAGCAGCTCCTTACACGTTATATTTCTCGTCTTGCTGACATGTATAAACCTGTACTTTATATGCACAGAGTATTCTCCCCATTCCAAGTCTGCAGCTGATAAAAAATGAAAGTAATTAATGATGAAATTACATTGTTCCAACGACTTTTCTAGTCATATAGTTGAAACACTACACACATGCACACACACATACATACATACATACATACATACATACATACATACATAAATACATACATACAGACAGACATACATACATACAATCATACATACATAAATACATACATACATACATGCATGCATGCAAGCATACATACATACATACATACATACATACATACATACATACATACATACATACATACATACTTAGTAAGGAGATAGACATAAAAAGTGGTTGAACCCAAGTTCGAGTCTCCGAAACATGTTTTTATACAGATGTCCTTTATTATTTTACACATATGACCTCCATCTACGAACAACCAATATTACATTAAAATAAGACGGATATTTATCAAAGAAATTTAAGCAACAGCTGCGTCACTACTTTCGGATGAAGTTATTGTTTTTCATCGTGTTATCGTAAGAGTCGACGTGAATATTTCGCTTTAAGCCTCCCTTCTCTGAAACGTTTGCATATGAAGCTATGAAATTTGACGGATAAATTGACCTTAAGTACTAGTCTTATTCCAGTAATATAGATCACGGTAACGAATTCTGACGGTCAAATTACCGTCAATAGCAAACATGCATACCAGTTAGAAAAACTTAACTGTGACCTGTATAACATGATCATTCATGTTCATAAACTAGGATACGTACATGTAAGAGAAACATAACTGTGAACTGCATGGAAAGCCATTTCAAAATCAGGTTTTGTTCTTTCTATTATATTACAAACGTTATTGCCCAATATATCGATACAAACATTAAGGAATCGATATTTTAAGAATCTCATGAAAATCCCTTTAATCACTGCGTTCATAACTAAAGTTTGCTTAATTTGTACTATAGAGGCATGGTGTCATGAAAATAACCAGTATGTTATCAGCCAACTGCAGCATTGTACTTCACTGAGTTCTGACCCAGCACTGACAAGGTGTATACTTCCATACCAATGTCTCGTTCACAGAAGGTGTGTCTCAGTAGTGCTACATACTTCCATTAAAAGTCATCTAATTTTCTAATGTAGATAATAAATCATGAATTGAAGTTCATTAGCTGGCCAATGTCAAACAAACAAGGTATTAGTGTAGCCTTAGTGGTCGAAAATTTTTATTCTAACGTTGACATGGCGATTTTCTTTACCTCCTAAAGATACGGTATGAAAATGAAAATTCAAATTACACCTTTTAAAGCAAAATACTGTTATCTGAAGTTACGCTGATGTGGTATAACATAAAATGATCGCGTAGTACTAGTACAAGGTGCACAGTACCGGCACATCAACGTAACTGGGCTCCCTTTCCTTGCGGCCGCTGTTGTACACGCTCTTGTAGAGACAAGATTAAAATTTATTATTTATTGATACAGTACGACTTTGACCAGATTTGTTTGCCCTAATTGGTTATTGTTAATAACAATGAAAACATAGTAAATAAGAAAATTTATGTCGTTGATTAGCCTTACATGTTTGTACCAATGATAAGTTGCAAATTTTCAATGAGGCCCCTTGAAGATGTATATACTTAAATTGGCGGTGACGAAATAATCGCAGGCAATCAACCTGGTGTTGATAAATCTCTCTCTCTCTCTCTCTCTCTCCTTCAGATGTAGCGCATTTGGGGCAACTGTTGTATATATGAATCGAGAAAATCCAACGTATAAAGGCTTAAACGAGATTTGCCAATAAGAGCTGGAAAACAGTATTGTCTCCTTCTGGCTGCCTGTTTACATTTTTGTGTAATACTGAATTAAACTTTAGATAAAGTGGCATATAATCTTGTCAAAAGAGGTGAAATTAAAACTTTGGAACATGACAACCATTGTTGCAGAGTAACATTCCTCACATGGAACAAATGCTGTCAATCGGCGTTAAATTGCATTTACTGTGACAATTGTTGTCCATCATTGTTGGAGAGTGGCACTCCGCATATGGAACAAATACAGTCAATTTGCGTTACATTGCATATTTGCTGTGAAAATTGTTGTCCATGGCTGATGGACATGCTTGCAAAGTAAGATACTAATAGTTTCCTCATATGCTGCGTATTGTAACCAGAATGTAATAAAGAATTTGTCATTTTCTATGTCAGAGATGAGGGGATATTGTGCCCATCGCGTATTGGACACACACACCTAACTCAAGTATGCCTATTGAAGGATGGATATTGACCAGAGTTATTAGCATGTCAGTGTACACTGACAGTGAAACACATTCTTTGTCGAATGTACTGACTTCTACCCCATGACACTAAAGTGTTTTTCTTTCTAATCTTTATATTTTACATTATTATAGCCTATGAGCTTGTATTTAACGTGCTTAAGCCAGTGTTCTATAATTGGAAAGGAAATAAAATTAAAACAACAAAACTCACACAGATTCTTTAAAATGTTGGTCGTTTAGGTGGTGTTATTATATTTGGTAAAAATATGTACTACTTCATGTTATTTTAAACAAATTATTGCCTTTCTAATGTAGCACTGTTATTACCTGGCTCAAAATCTCATGTATACTAATTTGAGACATACATCATCCATCCGTACACATCCAACGTTTATTCAAAGATATCATATGTAATTGCAAAGACACCTAGTGACGATAATCATTCTTTACCTTATGAACAATAAAGAGACTAAAGTAGGAAGATATATCAAATTAAAAAATGTACAGCCTTCCTTATTTAACGGTCAGAAATAATATATGATCCCAAGTAAAGCTTTACGTCTTATCATATCGGTCTTTTCCTTTTCTTAATTTGTACGATGACATATATTCTACCTTCTTATCAAAAATTGGAAGACAACTCTACAGTCTGAATAAACGTCCTCTTCGATCACTGTTTTCTGTTCAATAAAAACTGGAAAATTATCTGTAAAGTAATATCCCGGCCACATTTACTCATCGTGTGCAGAAAATGGTTACCATCTGTACAATGTATTCTGAGGTGATGGAAAAAACTATTTATTTATTCTTAAATAATAATAATAATAATAATAATAATAATAATACAGAAATAGGAAAACCACGTACGTGATATGTAGTTCATGAAAAATCTCAATGGCCCATGTGGATTAACGTCTTTTGGCTCCCATGAAATATTGTAGCTCGAATTGGGATCTGACAGTAGAAAATTCGTACTAGATTAATGTATTTCTGCCCAATAAATTCATACGAATACTACAAGAAACGGTTAGAAACGAGAGAGAAATTATTGAACAAGGGAGATTTTTATTTAAAACATATTGCAACAGTCTTTAGATATTTAGTGGGTAAAAACAAAGAAAAAATACCACTCTTGCTCTAATATAGAAACCAGCCTGTTTCACGTGTCCTTTTAGGATTCATATATCTTGTTCATAGGTTATGAATTATATATAAAATCAGAATTGCACTCTTCTTTTAACCTGTTTTATATTGAGACATTAGCAATGACGTTCCGAACTATACGAGACTGAATAGTCCGATCTAAATTTTAAATAGGAAATTAGTCACAAAGATAATCATTTCCCCATTATCAACTGTGTAAGCTATATGAGTCAAGTACACATGTGCGAGTGTGTTGGTGGGTGGATGTCTGTATCTATGTGTAGTATACATCCGCCCACTCACATTGTAACCTGTCGACTAAACCTGTCTACCTTACCTACCTATCTATACCTACCAGTAAACACTACTCACCCACGTATGGATGCTATCTTAATTTGAATAGCAAAACGCATTGACCTACATGTGCAGTCACATCTAAATTCAGATAGTGAGAGACAGAGGGAGAGAAAGATGGTTTCCTTACCGCAGTTTTTCATATAACCCCTTTCTTGAATCGGCGATCCTGTACTAACTGTACCCCAAGAGCAGGATATCTCAAAAAAATCAAAATAGGATTCCGCTTTGGATAGTGATGTTGAGAGTGTCTGGCTGAGCAGGAAAAGTACAATAAGGTTCATATTTCGAGTTTACAGGTCTGCAATAATAATAATAATAATAATAATATCCTCGCAATCATCTATAAATTCATTTCTTCTTATTTGTCTACGCCCATACAAAAAGTAACCGTAACGTGATCCTTAAAATCTCCGATCTATACCGATGTTCTTCAAAGACCGCTCCGGTGGCCTAGTGGTTAGAGCGTCCGCCTCGGATGCGGGAGGTCGTGGGTTCGATCCCTGACCGAGTCAAACCAAAGACTTACAAAAACGGTACTAACAGCTACCTCGCTTGGCGCTCAGCATTAAGAGGATAGTGTTAGGACTTGTTGGTCTGGTGTCAGAATAATGTGACTGGGTGGGACATCATGCTACATGTCTGCGGCATGATGCCCCAGTGCTAGACATCACTATAAACTGCCACAATGCAGACATCGTAGCGATATGACTGAAACATTGTTAAAAATACGTTAAAAATCCAAATCACATCACACACCCACATCTTCTTCAAAACAAATAGATTGACGTAGTTAAAGAGACAGCGATGAACAATGATGACAAAAAGACAATTTGTTAGAGCATGATGGATAACAAAAAAAATTACCTTCGTCATGTGAAAGATTATACTTTAATAGCATACTCCGTCTTGCTAACGTTTGCGCCATACAGTCCTTTATTATATACCTGTTTAATATTTCATAGCTGATCTGACTTTCGATACAGATATTAAATCCGAATCGCACATCTAAACTTTCCTTATTGCACACCAACATGTAACAACTTTTGCAATTTGCAATATTCAAAATAATAGTCCACTCATAAAATATTGGGAACGATTTATTGATATACACATTCAAGTACTCAAACACACCAACACACGCTTGTAATTTTAATAAATGCTGTAATATTGGATACAAATGGCTGCTTTCGCCTCTGGAGTTAATGGGGGAGTACTGTAAAAATCGACGAGCATGGGCGTTTCATAGTATACCATCGTAAAATTAAAGTCTGTTGAGGTTGACAACAATATATTGGACAGAATGTTTGACAATGGGTATTCGGATAAAGCTTGTGTGCAAAGTGACACCACACATGTCAGAGAGGGAGACGAGAAGTATTTTTGCAGATGAAATCTTATATTGAAAGTATTACAAATCTAGACGAAGCAAGAAAGGTTCAAGTAGTTATGTCAAGAATCAAGGCATGGTTAGAAATAGCCCAACGCTCGGAGAAAACTTTAACCTTGTTTAAACAGAGACTTAAAGTGGTGCCTATATGGTTGCGTTAATGAAGCCGGATGGTTTGTACCATGAATCAGATCCTCTTAATGGTAAAGCTCAGCTATAGGCAGATAATTAGTGGACGATAACTATGATTATAACATATCATCTTCCAACGAGTTTGCTAATTGCACGGTACTGGATTCTGGGCGCAAGGACCTTTAGAATACGTCCAAGAAATAGAACAACAAACTTCTGAACCGTGCACCTGTTCATCTCGTTCTCCGCGGCAGCAATGATAACAGAAGATTCATTCCACAATGAAAATCATCTAACATACCAAACTCATCCAATAACCATTTCAGCATCAGAGTTTTGATAAAAGTGTTCTGCAGAATTACTTTTTATATATTTAAGGAGCGGGTTTAAGTGTAGGAACTTGCAAGATATCTATTAATATGACTAAGTAACCAAATGTTTTAGGCAAACCTGATGATAAATCAATAAACGTTTGCAACATAAAAGATAGACGTATCAAAGAGAGCAGTAAATATTTTCACTACGATGCAAATTTAGAAAAATTATATCTTGTTACAATGTTGTTGAGACTTTTGCATCACTGGGGCACAAGCATTGAATTGCATGTTTGTTTCTATTTCAAACTCCTGCGACCGTTCAAGTACAAAATTAAAAGAAGAAAATATAACAGTATTGCTTAGAATTTTCTTATATAAAATCTATGCCGTATGTTAGAAAGAACGCGAATCTTCGTTTTGCTAAAATGTATACATAAATTATCATTTTATGTTTAAGGCTGCAATTATTTCTTGAATTAAATGAAAACACAAACTAAAGTTTGAAAGTACTGTAAATTAATGAGCTTTCTGCATACAATTTTTTTAATTACTATTATTCTCGGAAATATGCCTTGAAATTTGTTTGGAAGTATTGTGTCTGTATTCAATAAGAAGGGTGTACAAAGATGATAACTTACTGGTCCAATACATATGGTCCTTTAGAAAAGTAAGGAAAACTTCCACTCGCCTGTGTCTGCAGTTTAAATCCATACACATGTTCCAATCAACATTTTTTTTTAAAAGTCAAAGCTACAAAGTAAACCACGATATCAGCAATGAAAAGCAGACTGATGCCACATTCGCACAGTTAATATATAGGCCTAGCCCCGGATGCACACGTCACATTGTGATTTTTCTGATGGTTGAATAATATCTACCATAAAACGCTAAATTCCTAATTCGTTTCTTTAAAATATACACTTATAAACTTCAAGAGAATGTGTGGATATAAGGGTATATGTAATAATACAAAATAAGTTGTTTGTTACGAGTCGGGGGAAAGAATTCGTTTGATACCGCCTCGACATATTCCTTCGCTGTATCAAACTTTTTTTTTTTTTTCGTTTCTTTTTCTGACCAATCGGAACAAAGCACATCTGTAGTTTTGTCTATTTATATCATAAGTATGTCATAAGTATGTATTTCCTTCTTTTCGAAGCAACCAAAAGCTTACGAAACTAAGGAGTCACGCGTTTCGATTGTAACATTTGTGGCGAATAATAGGTCAACAACATGAAACAGGTTGAGAGAAAACAATAGAATGACAGTACAACAATAAGCTACATAGACTAGGTCCCTATACATAATATGAAAGCTGCTTCTCCTGCAATGATACACACGCACACAATTGTTAAACAGGGTTTTACCGAAACATATTCGTCATATATAGTTTACCTTAGCACACTGTTGTGAACAAGAATGAATCTCTAAGATCAGTGTTTATAAACAGGCTACAAATGTATCAGTGTTGTCCTAGAAAGAACTGTTATATTGTTTTCACCAGAATTTTGAATCGCTGGGCTTAATTCGTCACTGTCATTTACAGCTTCCATACATTTTACCATCCACTGAGGTTGCGCCATGACGTCTTCCCGGTTGTCAAGGATATTATAACATAACAAGCTTAATACATACACGAGGAGTATTAAAAAGTTATGAATATTGTGATATAAATTTTGTTTCTTTGAACCTGCCAATAAATTGAATGTCGAACGATTTACAAATTAGCGTTCTATAAAAGATCTGCGGCTGTACATGCAGCATGCCAGATACCTGCAGATGTATACGTGTAATGTAACATAGGTAAATGACGGTGCCGTTAATATGTTGGCGATTTAATACAATTCTGCTTATATGCAAAGGGAATACTATAAAATCCGGGCACTCTAAGGGTACTCTTCGACTGATATCTATAATTTTTACAGATGTAATTCTTTGCCATATTGCACGATTTCAGGTGGTTCATTCTTTTAAATGGTAGGTAGCATATTGAGTTTCATATGGCCAACAGGCAAAGTTACGTCTGTAGCATGTTTTGGTCTGAATAGGTTTACCTTACCTCTGAATCTCCTTTGACGTAATTAGTAGTGTGGGGATTTCTAGTCTTATGTACTTCCCACAAAACTAATAAGAAAAATAGTGGCACTATATGATCGACAAACATGTACCATGTACAATTTTAAGAAGAAAATCTAGCATACAGAACTATTCCTATCTGTATGAATTCTTTCTGTTAAGAAAGACGGGTCATGTTACGAAACGAATCCTTGCTACCCTATAGTTTAATGAATACGGTTCATTACATATCGGACTAATAACGGTCTTAGTATTACATTTTGAGAAATATCATCTTAGCACCGATTCTCCTTTAACAAAAAATAATCAAAAAGTCTAATATATATGTGCACGAAGACGTAAATACAAAATAGATTATACCCTATAATTTTTACAATGTTAAACAATAACCAACAATCAGAATTTAATGCAGCCAGTTCGGTGCATGACATACCGGAATTGTATATCCTGCTAAATCGATCCAAGTAGACCTGATACGGAGCAATAATAGAACGCAACCTATTTAGGCATTAAGGTATCATATTCAAACTTGTCCAAGCAATTGGTGATATAAAAACATAAATGCTAAGTTTTATCAAAAGCTAATTAAACAAACATGGTATACACGCTGGTAACAAGCAAATGTTGATGGGTTGACGATAAATATATGACCTTACCCAACCCTCATTTCATAACTTCTGACAGCTTTTTCTGAAATGCTGTAACTTATGACATCAGGCGATTTTTCCGTATAACAACTGAAAATAGTTTCTTTTTTCATAAGTAAATCTGGAACTGCAGAACATATCGTCATATAAATAAAAATTACTGTATAATATATTTTTTAAAATTTATCTTTTTTATTTAAATCTAGAATTGGGAAGGTAAGAATGTTTCATATAAACGGAAATTGCTTTCTAAAAATGTTTGCATTTCAATAAAATGTTTTCGGTGAGGGATGATGGACTATCAGTACTCAAAATCAAGAAGTAATTGCTCATTAAGAAGAACCCGGGTGTCTGTATCATTACTATGTTCGATTCTCCCCATCGAGAGCACTTCACACGTGCGGCATAGGATGAACCGAACTCACTATTTTGAAATACAACCCTATATACATAAATCACCCTCGGGCATCGTTGTACACAAAAAACGAAACCCCAGTACATGTATTTAAACAATTTATACAATTCCGTGACAATACCTCCCCCCTAAAAGAAAGTGGTAACACTTTTAGAAAAATTACGGAATGTGAACATAAACAATTGTTAAAACTTCCAATTTGAATACTGAACGAAAATGATCCGCTAATTACACCCTACTTAAAAAATCAGCACCCACATTTTCCGATCCTAGAATCGCCTCGATTCGGAAACTATACGGTTGCAAAGACAACGCCCATCGCATCAATCTTGCATTGGCGACCTTTGCCTTGTTGAAGTATAAAAGCGGCTGATGGTCCGTTTGTAAGGTAAACTCCCTCCCGAAAAGGTACGTATGGAATTTTCTTATTCCCCATACTAAGGCTAGGCACTCCTTCCCAATCACGGAGAAGTTTTGCTCCCTAGAGAGCAATTTCCTACTTGCATAAGTAATTGGCAATTTCATCCCCTATTGCTCATGTAGCAAAACAGTCCCAAGACCAGTATCGGACGCATCAGTCCTCAGCACAAAAGCTTTGTTCAATTCTGGCAACTTTAAGCTTGGCGCACTTACCAGTTTCTGTTTTGAAGCGTTAAATGCTTTTTCCTGGCACACACTTAGGGAACTTTATTCGGTTGCCCTTTCCTAGTCAAGTCTGTTAATGGGCTAGCAATAGCCGCAAAATTGGGGACACATTACCTGTAAAGCCCAATCAAATCTTGGAAAGATCTTACTTGTTTTTTAGTTTCTGGTCTAGGTGCATCTCTGAATATTTTTGTAACTGGAACCATCTAGCCAATATTGTGCAGACCTGCCTGTATACCAGACTTCTGCAAATAATAATGAATTCAACATCATAAACATTACATTTTTGGGAAAATTATCAGTTACGGAATGCTTCGCAATTTTGTCTTTATTTCCATTATCACAAAATAAAGCGCGAGAGCTTTAGATGATCTTCCGTACCTGGCGCAACTTCAGTCTCCCAAATTTTTTTTCTTGCTAGATGACCCATTTATTGACTTCACGGTCTCTTCCTCCAGCTCTGCAGGTGTGAACATTAGTCCAGCAATAACTTCTAATATCTCTTTTATGTTGATTGTGCTCCTAAAATATATTTTAACACAGAAACATAAATGTTTCTGGCTTGTTGCAATAAATAATACTATCGTGTTATTTAATGGAAATGTGATCAATGAAATTTAATAACAATCCTTTAAAAGAGAAAAATTATTTTAAATAACTTTTTGGTGGCGCCCACCCCATCAACCCCTTGCAAAAATACAGGATAGTTATTGTTCTTTTCATTTTGGATTTATTTCTCGTAGTCTTGGATTATGTGCTCTATTCCAGGTTGAGCTGTTACTAAATTGTACGACATGAATTTACACAATATTCATGTGACATATAATGTACACAATATTCATGTCACATATAATTTACACAATATTCATGTGACATATAATTTACACAATATTCATGTGACATAATTTACACAATATTCATGTGACATAATTTACACAATATTCATGTGACATATAATGTACACAATATTCATGTGACATAATTTCCACAATATTCATGTGACATATAATTTACACAATATTCATGTGACATATAATTTACTCAATATTCATGTGACATATAATTTACACAATATTCATGTGACATAATTTACACAATATTCATGTGACATATAATTTACACAATATTCACGTGACATATAATGTACACAATATCCATGTGACATAATTTACACAATATTCATGTGACATATAATTTACACAATATTCATGTGACATATATGTTACACAGTATTCATGTGACATATAATTTACACAATATGCATGTGACATATAATGAATACAATATTCATGTGACATATAATTTACACAATATGCATGTGACTGATATAATGTACACATAGTTATTTACAGAATTATGTACAGAGTAATCTTAAGTTCTGTCAGGCGAAACATTATTTTTAATGGCATATAATTCATAGCTAACAATTTTCTTACGATAAATGTCAATAACATAATTAACAAATCTTAATATATTTTTCCATTAATCTGCTCATTTTTAGCATGAATTAAATATGTTCTTCAGTCATGTGCAGAAGATCTACACCTTATCCTAAATAAGATAAATATAATATTAAGTGTTGATGTCAATGTGTCATGATTCGTTTACTGGACTTCAAGTTTAAAGTAGAAATGAAAATTTTGGATAAAGATAATATTGAACAAATGTCCAAACTACTCCTTCCTTATTTGCAATTGGACTGAAGTGTCAGCTGATGCATTCAATATTTTTATATCTTCAAGATCTGTTACGACGAATTTCCTCAGAATGAATTAGAAAGAAGCTGTCAGACAATAAATACTTCATGCATCGCTAGATGAATATTACGAACGTTTTGACAGTTATACCTTTGATTATTCAAGTAAATATTTAGTAGATTAAACATTAGTAGTAAGGTGGGGCACCCTAGGGACAATGGGACTTAGCATTAAAAAGACCCCTGGGCAACTCTAGGGACAATGGAAATTTAACATGGAGAAAAATCGTGGGTTACTCTAGGGACAATGGGAATTTAACATAGAGTTTGGGTCTGTCTAGGGACAAGGGAAATTAACATGGGGAATAGAGTTCGGGCTTTTGGGATTTTTTTTTTTTTTTTTTAAATTTTTTTAAATTTAAATTTAAATTTAAATTTAAATTTAAAAAAGGGGTAGGCAATGGAAAAGCTATCTCTTTTCGAGAAATATGGCTGGCCCTGAAAAGGGCCTTTGGGTTTATGTTAATGTATTCATTAACATAAAGGGTACCGCATTGGTCTTCTTCTTGTCCTTAGGCTACGTCTCACTGTTGGTCCGTAAATCAGCACTCTTTTCAGGCATCCTTGTCTTTCTACGTAGATCCTACGTATCCACAGGCTGGTGTTTGTCCTGTGGACAACGGTCCACTTGGATCGGACATACATGGGTATGTCCGTCCGGAACATCATGGAAGACACAAGCGTAGAAGATTGCACATCGGTACACATCTTGAAGCGACGAGAACAGGTGAATCAATGCACTGAACTGCGCTTATTTATAGGTAGAGGCAGGATTGAAACGGATTGAGTTCATTCACCAATCCAAACACGCGTTACAAAATTCAGTCAGCCCGCATCCAATCCGAAGAGAGTAGTCTGTGACGTCAGTTGGTCTATATAGATTCGCTAGCGCTTGTGTGCAGTCAATCTATGCGACAGTGATTCAACATGACGGAAACTCAGAAAACGATCCATTGGGGTGCACCAGCAGGGGAGACTGCCCAAGGGAACCCGGACTTACTTTCAGAAGAGGTACATTGGGATTTTGTGGATTTTCTTACCTCGCAAGAATTTGTTCCGGAACCTTCGTTACCTTCTTCATTACCGCAAGTGGAGAATTTTAGACAGAGACAGAAAGAAGAATTGGAGAAATTTATGCAACGACAAAAGGAAGCGGAACAAGCTTTTCTCCTACAGCAACAGCAACAGCAACAAGAAGAGGTAAGAAAAAAACAACAGCAGCAACAGCAAGAAGAAGTAGCAGCAAAGAAACAAGAGGGTGAAAATCAAACGGTTACGGTACTGTTGGACATTTTAGCGGAGTTAAGAAGTCTGAAACAAATGTATCAGACTTCTTTATCACGACCGAAGAGAATACGACCTTCCCGAGCTAAACACGCCAACCCTGTGACTAAGCCTGTCGTACCACCCTTAGTGATTTCAACCCAATCATCAGAAGTAGGCCTTGGCCGTGGCAAAGGCTTAAGGCAGTTAAAGTTGATTGGTTAAACTCACCCCTACAACAAAATAAAAAGGCCCTTTTCAGGGCCACCCACATTTCTCGAAAAGAAATACAATTTCAATTTGCCAATAACTCAAAAATAAACCTCACCCATTTTACCCTTATAGTACGTGTCTGTGTATGAGTGCGTGAGTGTAGCTTCTTATTTTAAAATCAAAACTCAAAGACACTTACCTTATATCATTCATGTATTCTTTTATCCATTTTTTTACAATCCAATTCACAATTCACCACAGAACACTTTAATTAAAAGTTCATTGACTTCTTCTTTCTCCTTGTTTAGTCTCTCTGTTTTTTGAATTTCTTCACCGTTTTTTCCTCATTTTCTTCCCTTCTTCTTTCTTCTCCTGTTTCTTTGCTTCTTTTAAATAGAATTGTCTTCTTTCTTCCTCTTCTTCCTCTGAAGAATCCCTCTCTTCTTTCGAAGAATCCCTCTCTTCTTCCGAAGAATCCCTCTCTTCTTCTGAAGAATCCTTCTTTTCTTCTGACTCCTCTTGTTTCTTTTTTGGGCAATCTGGAGACCAATGTTTTTTTTTTCTTTACAATAATAACAGGTATCTTGACTTTTGTCTTTTTTAGCCCCTGTTTTTTTTCTTTTTTGACGGTCTGGACACTCTGAAGACCAATGCCCTTTCTTCTGACAGATATAGCAAGCATCCTGACTCTTATCTCGAAAGGAAGGAGAGTAGTCCGTCGGCTGGTCTGAAGATAATTTTCTAATGACCCCTCGCAAAGCTCTGACGAAACGTTCCATCTGGGTAGTCTCTTCCATCGTTCTCCTCGGTTTGAGAGTGAAATGAATAGTGAAAGGACAAGACACACCCTTTTTATATACGCTGGTTTGCCATGACTATAAATTAGTCTATGGTGTTTGAACTTGAGTCATTTGACGTTTTGCACTCAAGATGAAACGATCATATTCATTCGAGAAGAAAGAAGAAGAAGAAAGTAAGAGGCAGAAACGTGATCTATCGCCTCGTACCAGGGACGAATTCTTGGCACAAATTCATGCCAGTGATTTTGAAGAGGACATGAGTGAAATAGAATCCGAACCCTCTAAACCAAGTTCACCACCCTTAGTCAACCCTGAAAAGTACTATTCCATTCGAGAGACGGAAAAGCGCTCCTCTAGAAAATTTAGAACCACGGCTTACACCTACACGGTGAAGTTTAAAGATTTCAAGGCCGACGTACCATTAGAGAAAGGAGAAGGGTTTATCACCGAGATGTGGGATTCTTTGCTCACCGCACTCAAGCGACAATGTCAACCCAAAGAAGACGATCGCTTGACACTATTCATAGATCACGACGGTTTGAAATCCCCTGTTTGGATCGAGTTTAGCAGACCCGCAGAACTAACCCCTTCCAAAGTCAGGGACAAGATTCAACACGTACAACAATCTAATGACCAGTTTGACATCACCGATGGTAAAGCCACACTGAAAATGGCTCACGTCTCTCTTCCTCAAGGGACAGGACGCAAAAAGATGTTATTGGTGGACGACCTTCGCAACACCAAAACAAGTCTCGTCCGAATTAACAACCCTCAAGACCAGATGTGCTTAGCCCGTGCCATCGTGGTGGGACGAACCTATGCCAACAAGAACGACACGGTAGAATGGAAAAGAACCTGGGAGAACATTCGAAAATCGAACCGAACCAAACAACGAAACGAAGCAGAACTCCTGTTGCAACAAGCTGCCCTGTCCAAAGACACACCCTGTGGCATTCCTGAGATGCAAAAATTGCAAGATGTCCTAGCTCCACGCTACACCTTGAAAGTGCACCCTCAAGAAATGCGCGGGTCTCTGTTGTTTCGAGGCCAGGATTTTAAGGACGGAAAATACATTCACCTTTATTATCACGATGACCATTTCGATACCATTACCAGTATCACCGGATTCCTGGGATACAGTTATTATTGTGAGAAATGTGACTATGGTTATAATAATCGAGAGCAACACAAACATTGTGGATGGAAATGCCCAGGATGTTTGGCCTCTCCACCCTGTCTGAGCGAAGAACCAGTGCCTTGTTCGACTTGTCTGCGCACGTTTGTCAGCCCTGCCTGTTACCAGCAACATTTGAAAACACAAGGTTCACAGAAGAAATGTGCTTGTCAACTCCTGAGATTGTGCCCTACGTGTGGACAAGGCATACTTACCAACAATGCCAAGGCACACGTATGTCGAGGAAAGAAAAAATGTCACATTTGTCACCACATCGTGGACTTGGAACACGAATGTTACGTGCAAAAATACCAACCCCCACCAGAGAAAGAGGACGGTCACAAGAAGAAAGGCAATTTCATCTTTTTCGATTTCGAATGCATGCAAGAGACTGGCATTCACATCCCTAATTTCTGCGTGGCTCATCGAGCGTGCGAGAAGTGCATTCAAGAACCTATCTTCAGTCATTGCCCTCACTGCAGCAAGATTCCTGGAGGACGTGAAAAAATCTTTCGGGGACCAAACACGTTAGCCGATTTTGCCCAATGGGTCTTAGACCCCATCGACAAGACGTGGAGCCAAGAGGACATCGAACGTTACGGAGATTGTCATCGTCATGCCACGGTGATGGCTCACAATTTCTCCGGATACGATGGACAGTTTCTTTTGAGGTACTATGCGGAACAAGGCACCGAGCGTCCTAAAGTCACTTTGAACGGAGCCAAAATCATTTTCATGCAAGTGGGACAAGTACAGTTTAAAGATTCGATGAGTTACTTGGCCATGCCTTTGAGTCGAATGCCTAAAAAGTTTGGAATGACAGAAATGGCTAAAGGGTACTTTCCACACTTTTTCAATACGGAAGCCAATCAACATGCCGTTCTACCCCATTTACCTGAGGCTCACTATTACGACCCCGACAACATGCGTACCGAACAACGAGAAGATTTCTACGCTTGGTACCAGGCTCATGCCTCTGACCCCTTCGACTTTCAGGAAGAAATGTTAAAGTATTGTCGTTCCGACGTGGACATTTTACGACGTTGCTGTGGAAAATTTCGAAAACTGTTCATGGAACACGGAGGGGTCGATCCTTTGAAAGAAGCTTGCACCATTGCCAAAGCGTGTTCCTTAGTGTACCGCCAACGATTCATGCCTGAAAACACCGTGGCTGTCATCAGTCCTCAAACGACCCACTATGTCAAGCGTCAATACTCGGTCAAAGCCCTACGTTGGTTACATTACTTGTGCGACAAGGAAGACAAATGGATTCAGCATGCCCGCAACGGAGGAGGCGAAAAGACCATCGGAACGTATTCGGTAGATGGCTGGGACTTAGAAAACCCCAAGATCGTGTACGAGTTTAACGGTTGCTTATTTCACGGATGTCCCGTCTGTTACCCTGACCGTGACACTAAAAATCAGTTTTTGCAACGAACCATGGAAGACTTGTACCAGGACGCTTGTAAGCGACGCCTAAAGTTAGAACAGCAAGGATACCAAGTGGTGGAAATGTGGGAACACGAGTACGATCACCGTTTGAAAACCGATCCCGAGTTTAAACGCCTCGTGGAAAGTTACCAGTTCATGGATCCGCTGAACCCGAGGGATAGTTTGTACGGAGGAAGGACCAATGCCACCTGTTTGCTGTACCAAGCCGACGAAGAGAAAGGAGAAGAAATCAAATACTTGGACGTGTGTTCGCTGTATCCCTACGTGTGCAAATATTGTCGCTTTCCTGTAGGGCACCCACAATTGTTCACGGAACACATCGACCTGAAAAACATTCGACAATACGAAGGCTTGATCAAGTGTAAAGTTTTGCCTCCCACGAACCTATACCATCCCCTCTTACCTCACCATTGTCAAGGCAAACTGATGTTTCCCTTGTGCCGTACTTGTGCCGAAACGTGCAACCAGGACCAACCTTGCCATCACAGCCAGGAAGAACGTGCCTTGACGGGAACCTGGGTCAGCGTGGAATTGTTCAAAGCTCTGGACATGGGATACCAACTGTTAGAAGTGTACGAAATTTGCCACTTTCCCAAGACACAACAGTACCACAAGGGTGACCCTACTCAGAAAGGCATTTTCGCCGACTACGTGGATGCCTTTTTGAACCTGAAACAAGAAGCCAGCGGCTATCCTTCCTGGTGTCACACTCCCGAAGACCAAATACAATTCAAAGAGAAATACTACGCACAAGAAGGCATCTCTTTAGACCACATCGAAAAAAACGAAGGCAGGCGATCGTTTGCCAAAGTGATGTTAAATTGCTTGTGGGGTAAAATGGCACAACGACTGTGTTTACCCAAGACGGAATATTTGACAGAACCTTCCCGCTACTTCCAGATGATTCACGACAAAACCAAATACATGAAACACGTGGACGTCGTTCGAGAGGATTTGATCTTGGTCAATTACGAAGAAGATCTGGACTTTGTACAAGACGACCCTTTTGGAAATGTCATCATTGCGGCTTACGTGAGAGCTCATGCTCGCTTAAAATTGTACGAAGCTTTAGAACTGTTAGAAGAACGCGTCCTGTACTTTGACACGGACAGTTGCATTTACATCCATCACCCGATTCAACAGCACCCTGACATCGAAGGAGACCGTTTAGGAGCCTGGACAGACGAGCATCCCGACGACAAGATTCTAAGTTTCGTCAGTGGTGGTCCCAAAAATTACGGCTACGAATACCGGGACAAACAAGGAGAAGTGCACACGACGTGCAAAGTGAAAGGACTGACTCTGAATCATCGTACCAGTCGAGTGGTCAACTTTGGGGTATTGAAAGAAGCCTTGCAATCGGGAGAGGATGGAAACTTTAAAGTGACCACCTATCAACCGAACAAGATTGTACGTTTACCCACTCACCACATCGTCAGTCGACCCTTGGAAAAAGTCTATCAAATTGTATACCAGAAGCGAGTGCGACTTCCCAATCACTTCACCTTACCGTACGGTCACGTCGGTATTGGTCTGTATATGAAAAGGAACCCTAGGCAAGATCGATAGTTCATTGTTCATTGAAGTAACTTACCATGTCGTTGACGAAGAAGAAACCAGATTGGTTAGGAGTCAAATGTTGGACATCACCGAAACCAGGGTTTTGAGGCTTGGACACAAGAGGTGGCCCAGTATGCACGAGAGTTATTCAAGGAAAAAAGTTACTTTTCAACCTGTGTTAGTGACGGTGCCAGAAGAACCCGTCACCCAGCACAGGACTGTCGTGGACAGGCCTGAAAGACCCTTCCGGGAGGACACTTGTGTGACCTTACCCCTACTATAGAACTGGTTAGAACTTTACCCAAAACATGTTGTACAGACACTTGTGTTTATTCCACGTTCATGGTTATCATGTGCCTTTTATTCTTGTACTTAAGCCTTTGGCTTTTATGCATTTTTGTCTTTCGTATTCATGTTTGAAACATTCAATAAACGTGTTCTGAAAAAGTATATAAACTCTTGTCTTGTTTGTTTTTCGTGTCACAAGTGACATTTCTCACACCATGGCTACCTCTGCTGTCTCTGCTCCCTCTTCCTCTACTGTCAAAGTCATCGACGAACACTTAGATCGTGCCAGTTGGGAGGCTTTGTATCTTCGCCATCCCTTTAACATGCTCATTGCTGGACCTAGCGGTTCAGGCAAAACCGAATTCGTCAAACGTTTGATCGAACATAAACATCATTTGATCGATCGACCCCCTCAACGAATCGTGTGGTGTTACAAAGAGTGGCAATCGGCGTACAGCCTCTTGCGAGAAAGTCAAGGCGATTCCATCGTGTTTGTGGAAGGCATTCCTAAAGAAGACGACGGCATCGTCTCTGACTCCCGTCTAACCCATTTGGTCATTTTCGACGACATGTTAGGAGAAGACGAAGAAGAAATTAAACTGTGGTTCACGCGCAAAGGGCATCACCGTAATGCCAGTGTCGTTTACATCACCCAAAATTTGTTTCAACAAAGTAAAGCCCATCGCACAATCAGTCTCAATGCGCATTACGTGGTCTTGTTTAAAAGCCCTCGAGATAAATTGCAAGTGCAAGTCTTAGCCAAACAGTTAGGAACGCCTTGGCTGACTCAGGCGTACGACGATGCCACTCAAACGCCACACGCCTATTTACTCGTCGATTTGAAACCTACGACTCCCGAGGATTTGCGATTTCGTACCCACTTGTTTCACCACTGGTGCCAAGACGGAGGGCCTGTCCTGTACACGTCTCCGTCCTCGACTTCATTTCACTCCCCATAAGAAAATCTATAAAAACCTCAGACCCTTTTTCGTCTGTCTCACTCTCAGTGCGAACATTACGTCCCTTCAGTCGCATCTTCCCGTCAAACTGATTCGTGCCTTGTATGGCATCAGTCGAGAAAAAGATCCAGAAACACGAGCTCGTGTCTTAGAAGCTAGTCTCAAAGAAGTCTTACGATGGTTCACGGTGACGGCACGTCAATTACTCCAAGGAATCATTCAGATTCCTCATCAAACCAAACGCTTTTTCGATCGAAACAAAGTCGCTTTGGTCCAACTGGCCGATCCCCGCATCGACACTCAAACCAAAAAACAAATCATTTTGAAACCTGGAGGGAGCGGTACTCTAGGAGGGGTCATCATTCGCTCACTCTTAAGATGGGATCCTAATGCCCCCAAAGTTATACCCAAGACAAAAGTCCAACGAAGCCTCAAGAAGAAAAAGACCAGGTCCCCAAGGAGAACTTCTCCAGTGGCAGGACCCTCCTCTGACCATACACCACCACCCCGGAAAAACAAAAGAAGCCCCCAGAAAAAGAAAAGTCCACAGAAAACTAGCCGCAAGAGAGGCACTTCGGCCAGGACGCAACCTTACACTCGCAAACCACGACCTGCCACGGCAGTCACTGCGTCTCCGGCAGCTTCACGTTTGTCCACTTCTCCGTTAATGACACCCAGAACTGAAGAGTACTTGGAGACGTTGATCACACCAAGAACTTCTCCGTTGATGACCCCCAAAAGAACTTCCCCAGTGGCAGGACCTTCCAATTTAGTGGCAGTCGCTACTGCTCACAAAGTACCTTCTCCCAAAATCAAAGTTCAAGAAAGATCGGATATATTACAAAGTTTACTGGATTTGTCCAAGCAAGAACTGGCTCGATTTAGTCCGTTACGTACCCCTGCACGACGTGTCATGCCTGTCCTCAAACTAATACGACGTCAAGACAATCAGTGGCGACGCGTTCCAGTATAAAAAAGGCCTGTGACTAAGTCGGGTATCAGTGTTTTTTGGTGCTCCTGAAGACTCAAAGATGTCACCCTCCAGAAAACCCCAAGGAAAGAAAAGGAAAGGACTGCCACCACGTTTAGCCAAACATGGGGACATGTTATTTGTCCTGTCCAAAGCTTCTCCACCCCTACGAAAAAACCTCATTCAAACAGCCTCCAAAGAGGTCATCGATACCGTGTGCGAATGTTGTTTGAACGTTTTGAAAGGCACGATCCCTTTGTCCAAACACCAGAAACAATGCTTAGGCAAACATCGTCACGTTCTTCGCCAAATGGTTCAAAAGAAAATTCTCATTCGTCAAAAAAAGAAGATGTTAGTGCAACGTGGAGGTATTTTACCTCTCTTGTTAGGCCCCATACTGAAAGGAGTCTTGGGAACCATGTTGGGAGGACTGGTGGGAGCAAGATAAAAAGGCCTCGGAAGTTCCAAGATCTCAGAATCGACCCCTGACAACCCCATGGAAGGACGAAAACTAGCTTTAGTGCCTTACAAACGATAGATGGAATACCATCGGTGGCAAGAACAACACACCCCGCATTTACCTCCCAATCCCCATTTGAGCGAGATGTCCCAGTTACAACACGAATTGCAGTCCTTGATGGATCGCCAAGATTTGTCCGAAACAGAAAAATCGTAAAAGTACGGTCAACTCTTGCAAAGACTGCAACTCTTTCACCAGAAAGCTTTAGACGAAACAGCTCTACCCACTCTGAAAGATTTTAAGACCTTGATGAAAAGTCCAGCACCATCACCAGTACCAATACCAGTACCAGTACCACCAGTACCCGTGACCAAGACAGAAAAAGGAGAAGAAGAGGAAGGGTTTCAAACTCCACCAGAAAAAGTACGCAAGTTAACAACACCACCTACCTCCAGAATTGGATGGATTAAAAAGATGATGGCCACCCCTTCTTCCTCACAAGAGAAAAAGAAAGTGAAGACAGAAGTGAAGGCAGAAGTGAAACAAGAACCGATATCCCCCGCTCAGACATCCTTCTCCTCTTCGACACCTATTGCTGGTCGCACACGCAAAGCATTGCAATCCAAGAAAATACCCCAAGAGAAAAAGAGTAGCATCCTCCAAGAGTGGGTGTCTTATTAACACACCAACCAACACAAAAAAAAAATGGAAAAAGTCTTAGCCAGCATTTACTACGATCCCTCCCATCCTGCAGGTTACGCAGGAGTTCAAAAATTGTATCGTGCTGCCAAAACTCGACTGAAAAGTTTCCGTTTACCTCAAGTGCAACGATGGTTACAAGAACAAGCTACCTACACTTTACACAAACCTATTCGACGCAAGTTTGCCAGAAGTCGCACCCGAGTGGAAGGCATCGATCATCAATGGCAAGCCGATTTAGCCGATGTCTCTCATTTGGCTAGCTACAATCGTGGCTACAAATATTTGTTTTGTGTCATCGACGTCTTTTCCAAATTTGCCTGGGTCGTGCCCTTGACTTCCAAATCCAGCAGCGAGTTAGTGCGAGCCCTGCAACGGGTGTTGAAACAAAGCGGTCGTCACCCTCTTCGATGGCAAACGGACAAAGGCACCGAATTTCTGAACCAAGCTTTCCAAAAAGAATTAAAGAAACGCGACATTCATTTTTTTACCACCGAGAATCCCGAAACCAAAGCCAGCATCGTGGAACGTTTTCAACGCACTTTGAAAGAACGCATGTGGAAATATTTTACGCATCACCACACTCTGAAGTACATCGACATCTTACCGCACCTGCTGCAAGCGTACAACCAATCTTACCATCGAAGCATCGGACGTGCCCCGCAAGACGTGACTCCCGACAACGAAGTGTTGGTGTTTGAGCGCCTGTTTGGTACGTCCCCGACGAGGGCTGTCCCCAAGAAAAGTGGAGAGTTGGCCGTAGGAGATTGGGTGCGCATTGGCAAAACCAAACGCACTTTCGACAAAGGTTACTTACCTAACTGGACGACCGAATTGTTTCGCGTCACTGGACGAGTGCATGGCCGTCATCCTGCCGTCTATAAATTGGAAGACATGAACGGAGAAGTACTCAAAGGAACGTTTTATTTGCCCGAGTTACAACGTGTCACCAAAAAAGAAGACGACGTGTACGACATCGAAAGCATTCTCGAACGCAGAACCCGTAAAGTGGGCAAACGACGTGTCAAAGAAGTCAAAGTACGTTGGAAAGGATATCCACCCAGTTTTGATTCTTGGATCGACGCTTCGCAAGTCATCGACTATAAAAAGAAGTGACCATCATGCCCTTTCACACAGCAGACGCAGCTACGTCGACCACTCCTCCTTCACCTAGTTCTTCTGTGCAAGATTTACAAAAACAACCCTTGTGGGTGTGGTGTGGAGAACGTGTGCCTAAAACGCAAATCGTCTTTTTCTGCCAAATCTTCGTGGTGTATTGTGTCATCGGGGCAGCCATCGCCAATTTGAGTTTGCAACAAGGAGACAAACAATTGTGGACCATTTTATTGAGCAGTTGCATCGGTTACCTGCTTCCTAATCCCTCCCTGAAATTCACCTCGAACGGGAACCCCGGGAACCTTGTGTCCAGTGCCAGTGCCAGTCACCACTTCAATCACAACCAGAACCCCATTTTAGACGGAGACACGCCTCTGACGTCCAGTAACCCCTCGGACAGCCACAGAACTCTGGAATTATGAGTCACCAAAACCAATTTTACTTAACTTTACCCAGTGACAGTTCCATGGAGGTGTTTCCCAAGAACACGTTGTGCTGTTACACGGCCAAATTACCTCAGGCCATCCAGTTAGATCACGAAGCCCATTGGGAAGTGGCTTTAGTAGAAATGATTCACTCGACCCAAGTCCTCACTGTCCTTCCCAATCAAAATTTTTTTGATGTGGAAGTTCATGACGAGCAAATGCAACAGTGGATGGATAGCAATGTCAAATATGACAAGAAAACCCGTACACAAAAGTACACCACCTATCACTTGTTCATTCCCCCAGGCTATTATTTTAGTGGTCAACATTTGGTCAGCACCATAACCTCCAGGTTTAATGTCGTGTTTCTGAAAGCTTTGGAGCATGTCAACAAAAATGTCACCATGGAGTACCACAAAACAGCTCGTGGCTTCTTGATGAAATTTGAACGGAGTAAAATCCTGTCCATTTTATTTTGTCCTGAATTGTATGACATGTTGGGCGGAGACATGGACATGAGAAAGACCATGATGAAGAAAAACGAATTACCCATCGTTTACGACAACGAGTCTTTTAGCAAGTTATTTCGTGCCCCGGTAGAACTGAACCAAGGACTGAATTTGATGTTCGTGTATTCCGATGTGGTGGAGTACAACGTGGTGGGACACACCTCCGTACCGTTACTGCGTGTCATTCCTTTCAAAGTGGATTCTGCCACGAACACTGACGAGGAAGGTGGAAACACTTACCACGTCCACCGCGAATTTGTCCATCCTCACTATTTGCCGGTCAGTAAGTCGTATTTGGACACGGTCAACATTGCTATAAAAGGAGATCTGGGACAAAATATTTCATTCACCAAAGGAAAAGTCACGGTGAAACTCCATTTTCGAAAACGGTTCTCTCACGACTCTTAAGTCATGTATCAAGTGTACCGAGGGGTTGCTCGACAGCGAGGACACGGCTTAGGAGATATGTTAAAATCGGCCTTTCGTTCGGTGGCCCCGGTGTTGAAACCGATGGTGACACGCGGATTGCACGCCTTGAAAGATGCGGCACTGACGCAAGGCAAAGAATTTCTCCAAAATGTCATCATTGACAAACAAAACCCTAAAGAAGCCTTCATGAGGGCAGGCAAAAATGTCTTGCTGCAAACGGGCAAAGACATTTTAGGCCAACGAGAAACGCCTATAAATGCCCTGCACGCTACCGAGTCAGGCATTCAGCAAGGACAAGGCAGAAAGAGACGACGAAGAAAACACCCTTTCACCAGACTTCAAGCGAGAAAGGCCAAGAAAAGAAGAACCGTTCGAGACTTAGACGTTTTCGATTATTGAGAAAAGAGACAAAAAAATGATGCACCGAGAATCTTGCGCTTGTTCCAAGACGGAACTGGATCTGTTTGCCATGCTCCCCACGATGATGACGATGCAAGAATCCCAGTGGGTGGAATTGCACCCCGTCTCCTCACTGACCGATTCCGCTCCCATCGAGTTTGAAATCAAAGGACAGCCCGAAGATTACATCGATCTGAATAGCAGTTACTTGTACCTGAAAGTCAAAATTCTAGATAAGACTGGAGGTGCTATAGACGATGAAGCAGTAGCTCCCCTCAACAATTTCATGCATTCCTTGTTCAGTGGAGTGGACTTGTATTTGAATGACAAACTGGTCAGTAGCAGCATGGATACTTACCCTTATCTTGCCTACCTGGAAAATCTCTTGACGTACGGAATAGATGCCAAGAACACTCATCTCAATGCCTGTGTGGTATGGGAAGCTGACGAACCTACCAAGTTTGAAATATTGGAAACTGATGAAAAGAAAGACAACAATGATGGATTTGTAGAACGAAGAAAGAGAATCACGGGAGCCGACACAAGTTTAGAACTGATGGATCGTTTGCATTTGGACATGTGGTTGCAAGAAAAGTATTTGCTGAAGGGGTGGATGTCCGCCTGAGACTGAATCGTAGCAGTGCCGCTTTCCATTTGATGGCTGATAGTGACGGTTACAAAACCAAAATCCTAGAAGCCAGACTCTACGTACGCCGTGTGGAAGTGTTACCTAAAGTGGGAAACGACATCAGTCAGACGTTGAGCAGAACGACCGCCAAGTATCCCATACGACGCGTGGAAGTGAAAACCTTCACCATTCCCAAGGGACAGCGATCCATGATCGAAGATCATCTGTTCCAAGGACAGTTACCCAAACGTTTGATCGTTGGTATCGTCGAGAATACAGCCTTCAACGGAGCTGCCGAAAAAAATCCTTTCTGCTTTCAACACTTTGGCGTGTCCAAAATCGAAGTCAGTCGCGATGGCAAGACCTTGTGTACTCGACCTTTCGAACCTGACTTTAAAAAGAAGAATTACTTGAGATCGTACTTGTCCTCGTACGAAGCCACCGGACAGTTAGGAACCAATACCAGTCACGGTATTACGTACGAGGATTATGCAGGAGGCTACGCTTTGTGGGCTTTCGATTTCACTCCAGACCAAGGCAGCGACGAGGGACATTTCCACCCTATAAAATCCGGCCAGATTCGTGTGGAAATTCAGTTTAAAGACCGAGACCCTGATGAAACGGTGAACGTCATCCTGTATGCAGAATTCGATAATACCATAGAAATCAACAGTTTGAGAGAAGTCATCCTAGATTACTAGAAACCATGGAAGACTGTTATCCCTCTTTACCTAGTGGAGAAACTTTTAGTGTTGCATTGTTGTTAAAAAATGTTAGAGTTGTTGTTGTTTAGTGTTAAGAGATTTTTGAATAAAAAATGTTGTGTTTTGAAAAAATTGTTTGATGTTATATTGTTGGATTATTGTTAAAAATGTTAGAGTTGTTGTTTAGTGTTAAGTGATTTTTGAATAAAAAATGTTGTGTTTTGAAAAAATGCCTTTGTCTTTTGTTTAGCTATAAGAATGTTGGATTGATGCTCTTTCATTTCTTACTATCCCTCTCATGACACTCACTGAACGTTGCGACTCAAAAACCGTGTGGAGGATGTTTTCCTTCACGTCCGCGCTTTGACTTTAAGAACCGGGTTGTTTCCAGTCTAACCATCCATTGTCGACTCATCCTCCTAAGAAGATGTGCTCCAAACTAGCTAAACTCAACGAAGCCTACGTGAATTTGCATAGGGTCAGACACAGTCTGATACCGAAGCCAGAAGAAATAGAGAATGTGAGAATGTTAAAAATCACTGAAGACCTGATAGAAGAGCTCTTCAGAGAAGAAATGAACAGGGAAAAAGAAGAATGGACAGAGAAGTACAGACTTCAGAGACAGCAGCAACAACAACAACAAGAGCAGCAGCAGCAACCTGAAGCTGACAGAGGCTTTGTCGATTGTCGTATCGACACCAAAGAGTTCTTCTTCTCTTTCCGAAGAAGCAGACCTATCGCCAGAAAGTCTATCCTCAGAGGACATCGCATTCTTAGAAACTAAAAAGAATGCCATAGCAAACAAAAAAAAAACAGCCCTTTTCAGGGCTACCCAATACTCTAGAAAAGAAATAACAATCAATTTGCCAATGTGTGTAGGTAGAGTAGTGTGAAAATAAACACTAACTCTTTTTTTAAAAAAATGTGAGGGTATATGTTTGTGTGTTTGTGTTTGTAAGTGGTTAAGTAAGTTGGTATGGATAGTAGATTAAAATGATGTCTTTTTTTTTGGTGTTTGAGGTGTAAATTTGGGGTTAGATTGGATTGCTTTGCGTATGTGGATAGTCTATTGAAGTGATTTATAAAAAATTTTAAAATAGTGATGGGTAGCATAAAAAGTGAGTGAGTGTTTCTTTTAGGTCCGCGCGTTGTTGTTTTTTGGTCATGATGTAGGTAAGATCAATTTTATGTTTTTAGGGGATGTTTTCCTTCACGTCCGCGCTTTCACTATAAATTGAAACTCGTTCGGCAGTCCAGCTACCCTTGTTGATTGATCAACACCAAAAATGAACACGAGACTGGAGAAACTGTTGGAACTTCATGTGCATCTGGAATATGCCAGGCGCATATTAAATGAACTGGCCGCGGAAGCCATTGTGGAGGAGGGAAGGATAAGAGAGGAGGAGGAAAGAAGAAACAAAGAAGAGGAGGAGAGAAGATATAAAGAAGAAGAGGAAAGAAGATACAAAGAGGAGGAGAGAAGATACAAAGAAGAGGAGGAGGAGGAAAAGGAGAGAAGAAGAAGAAATTTCAGAATCCCAGAGAGCGAAAATTGGGATTCTGAAGCGACATATCCTGCCTCTGCTCTCTCCCCCAAAAAGGTAAAAAGTAACTGGGGGACAAGATGTGTATGTGGCGCTAGGCCTGGAAGGTGCCACCATTAACCAGGTGTCCATGAAGTTCCAAAAAAACAACAAAAACAGCCCTTTTCAGGGCTACCCAATACTCTAGAAAAGAAATAACGATCGATGTGTGTAGGTAGATTAGTGTGATTATAAACACTAACTCTTTTTTAAGATAGTGTGAGGGTATGTGTTTGTGTGTTGGTGCTTGTAAGAGCTCAGGTATGTTTGTGGGAATAGTAGATTATGGGTTTTTTTATTGTTTCTTAGCGTAGGTGAAGAGTATAGTTAGGGTTCTGTAAGCGCTCACGTACGATTGTGTGGATAGTAGATCATGGATTAGTTTATTGTTCTTAGCGTATGTGTTTGTGTGTTTGTGTTTGTGTGTTTGTGTTTGTGTGTTTGTGTTTGTGTTTGTACCCGCTCACGTACGATTGTGTGAATAGTAGATTATGGATTTGTTTATTGTTCTTAGCGTATGTGAAGAGTATAGTTTGGGTTTTGTAAGCGCTCACGTAAGATTGTGTGGATAGTAGATTATGGATTTTGTTTATTGTTTCTTAGCGTATGTGGAGAGTATAGTTTGGGTTTTTATTATATGAAATGAGAAAGTGTAGTTTGGGTTTTATTATATGAAATGAAAAAGTAGGGGGATGTTTTCCTTCACGTTCGCGCGTTGTTTGGTCATGATCTAGGTAAGATCAATTTTACGTTTTAGGGGGATGTTTTCCTTCACGTACGCGCTTTAAGTATAAGAACCCATAGTATTCGTCGTTCAAACCATTCTGCAAAGAATAAAAAAAGAAGATGGCTTCTAACCAAATGGACAAAATACAAACATTACAAGACGTTTTAGACAACTTAGGAATGATGGAGCAGATGTTAATAAGACTGGTTGAAGACCATTATTCCTATAGTCCCCATCGTGTAAAGATGGAAATTAATAACTTAAAAAAGGTAAAGGACAAGATTAGTGGTGTCATGAAAGAGATAAAGGAGGAGAAGGAGGATGAAGAGGAAAGAATAAGAATACGCAAATGGAACGAAAAGATTGAAAAAGAAGAAGAAAATGAGAAGAGGAAGAAAGAAGAGGAGGAAGAGAAGAAGAAAGAAGAGCAGGAGAAAAAGAAAGAGAAGAAGAGAAAGAGTGTTGGAGATAAAATAAGAACTTGGTGGAGAAAAAGAAGAAATTAGAAGCAGAAGAAGAAGAAAACCCAAAGGCCCTTTTCAGGGCCAGCCATATTTCTCGAAAAGAGATAGCCTTTCCATTGCCTACCCCTTTTTTTAAATTTAAATTTAAATTTAAATTTAAAAAAATTTAAAAAAAAAAAAAAAAATCCCAAAAGCCCAAACTCTATTCCCCATGTTAATTTCCCTTGTCCCTAGACAGACCCAAACTCTATGTTAAATTCCCATTGTCCCTAGAGTAACCCACGATTTTTCTCCATGTTAAATTTCCATTGTCCCTAGAGTTGCCCAGGGGTCTTTTTAATGCTAAGTCCCATTGTCCCTAGGGTGCCCCACCTTACTACTAACATTTTGTGCCTAATAACGACACTAAAGTTAATTATGTACAACTCTTAAAATGATCAATAGAATGGAACAAAATAAAATGAGAATAAAAATAGAGATAATACTGTTTACCGATTCAAGCACACTCAAACAGTGCATTTTTTCTTTGCTTCAGAAACAATTTTTATAACCAAAGAATTACGCATGACAGATATAAAAGCTAAACAACACAGTTACCTAAGTTTTGTAGTAAGAATGAACTGCCATTCTGAACATTCAAAGACATGTAAAGTTGCATATATTTAGCGTTAATATACTCTAGTACGTCTGCATCATGATTTTTTTTCTTAATGTTCATAAACCAACAATTCTGATGTAAAAATGTTTTATATAAACTCGGAACGTCATAAATGTTATAATGATGTCATATTAAGTAAAAGCTTAATGTACGAAATATCCTAATGTAATTCACCAACATCACAAATGACTGTTATGCATGTTTGCTGATTAAGTTAGTATTTGCAGTTATGTGATTAATATGTTACTCATTGTGTTCATTTGAAACAAAACATGAAACCTAGTCAGTAACTAAGATCTGTCTAGGGTTTCCTAATGATGGAAAAGTAAGTATTTGACTCAGTTTAAAATACTTCACCTGTAACATTTAAAATTTATTTGAAATAAAATCCTCTACTTTTAAAATCAAATAAAAAATAACAGAATGGCACATATAAGGAAGTATCTGAACTTAACAAAAAGCAAATCCTCTAAAACATCAAAAATTCCACAACCTCAGTTCATGCTGGTGCCAGTGACTGACTTCAGGTTCTGTTGAAGTTCTAGCTCATAATTCCTCCAAATGATATGTAACACAAAATTGCAATTCTTTTGATAATACAATTAATGTGAGTGTTTGGTAGATACCAAACTTATTTATAAATGATTTCATTTATTGTCCCGAAAACCGTCCAAGCCACCTATTATTCAATGTCTATTAGCCTGTATCTGCCTTGCATGTGAAGCACGTAAGTAGAAAGCAGCAGAATATGTTTATAATATTTTCTATCTTAATTTAAAATAATGAATTACACAATGAGCATCGTGCCTCCTCTGAGCAACAGTGAGGCTATAAATGTGATGCCTCATAATCTGTCATGTAAGCATCTTTGTTTTCAACTTCATACCCGGAATATTTCACCAGTAAAATGGTCATGATTCCGTTATCCTCCACTGAAATACTTGTTTCTTCTTAATAAACTCCAAGTAAAAGCAAATATTTATTTTCTCTTTAATATTTTTCCTCTGTCTTAATTATTTTCTCTTAAGAATCACAAACTAGTTAGTATTTATTAAATATGGGAACGCTGAAGAAAACATATGGTCCTAAATTTTTAAATAAAAACAATTTTTAATGGGAGAAAAGGATAATACTTCAGTATAGGGATTATGTTTAGGTCACATAATTTGTACTTATGCGAAGAAAGTTAATGAGTTATGTGATTCGGGGAATGAGAGGCATTGAAAAAGTAATACAAGTAGGTGTGAGTAATTTAAATAATGATAACAATCTTAAAAACGTGTCGGAATAGCTGCTACACCAGACAATTGTTACTTATAAACAATTCGAATTCAAATAGCCAAGAAGTATGGTTCAATCTTCTTAAAATGTACATATATACTGGGAACTAGTTTTGCTTTCAATGGGAGTAATGGTCAAAATGAAAAAGTTTGATTTTTATATAAAAAGCTATATTGAACCTGTTTCTTCTCTGTCCATCGCTTACGTCTATGCAATAAAATACGAGACGGGGGATGCGAGTCGAAGCTATCAAAGATTCTAACTTATTGTTGTTATTTAACAGCTGCAGATTTCGAGCACGGAAGTGCGTATTCAGATTTCAAATTATCAGGAGAAAACTTCAAATACATTTATTGATCATTGTGTTGATTTGCAGAGGTATTCTCTCCATCACTTGTCCGGCAAGACAAAAAAACGTGTGCAGTTAAACGCTGTTTCACGTTCTTGGCTGGATAGACGATGAAGGATGTTTGGCTGGGGAGAGTTTCGAAATTTTAAAATCGAAGCATACACATCCCCATGTCCATTCCAGTTAAATGCGATATAGCTATATTTTAAATTTTTCTCCGCTTGGTCATTCATTTCTCTTTTCAAAGCCAACAAAATATTTAATAGCCCTTTGGCATTGGTTTATTCGTGAATTTATACATTTTAAACTAAAACTTCAATGTAGTAAATATCTTATTACGATTACACATGGTACTGACGTGAAGTATTTGGGCACCATTAATTACATCAAGGTATGTATGTATCTCTGTATGTATGTAGGTATGAGCACGAGGATGTATACATGTATGTATCAACAATATATGTATATATCGGAGATTTGCTGAGTTCTTCTACGTGTGTCGTACACAACTGAAATGTGTATTGCCGATGTGTTAGTTTTCACGATACATTCCTTATGATGACTGTTTAACAACTAAATGTCTTTAAGACCAGTTTCAGCGAGATCATTCTCATAAAATAGTGTTACATTCGAAATAAAAATGCGTGTCTTTCAAGTAGGAGTGACTGTACATATATTTAGATATACTTTTGTGGTAAGCATAGATCCATTTGGAATATGTACCGCACACATTATTCATGAAACATATGTTGTTAATGTTATCGTGTCGTGTGTACAAAGATACTGAAGTACGATGGGATATGTAGCATTAACAAGAAAATACCGATATCTGATACTTTGCCGATGTATCGCAAAATCGCTAGTAAACAAATTGAAGAAATCGTCATCAAATCATCTTCGTCGCTTGGCAAAAGATGTTCTTTGAGGAACAAGTAATGGGATATTGAAATCAGACCTCGGGTAGCCGACGAAAATAAAGCAGTAATTGTAATAGATCAAGTTATGGATCGCAGACGTGCAAGCATAAACCTTAACAGTGCTAAATCCAGAGACACTTCCCCGCATGGTATCTCAAAAGTACATCTAACGATCTAACGTTCCTCTCTCTCTCTCTCTCTCTCAGGAACAAGTTTTGAAAATGAGTCTATGCATGTGTCTAACAAGCAGAATCAGTAGTAAGGTGGGATACCCTAGGGACAATGGGAATTAGCATTAAAAACACCCCTGGGACAATCTGGGGACAATGGAAATTTAACATAGAGAAAAATCGTGGGACAATCTGGGGACAAGGGGAATTAGCATTACATGGGAATAGAGTTTGGGACTGTCTAGGGACAAGGGGAATTGAACATGGTGGGACTATCTAGGGACAATGATGGTAGAGGGTCAAACACAACAGAGACAGAAACATACATACACTAGTACAAGCGTGGGATTTATATATAAAGCGTTACCAAGACCTGAAATCTTGCTGGGGTGTTCAAAAATTTGCATAATTGTAATGATGCTATAAATAGCTATAATCAAGGAAATGCTCAACGACAAAATGGATGTGACTAAAAGTAACGTTAAAATGACGAAATTGTCCCAGAATTTAAAGGAAAATAAACATATCCCCGAAAATTAAGTTACAATGGTTTAGACTAAAATGGATAAAATTAGTAACTACTTACAATATCAACTTCTGTGACGATCGTGGATAAATACCTATGTATCTATAATCAGCTGAAATTCCTATGAAATCCCACTATCTATTTATAGCTCCAACTTGTGGGTTTTTCCTTTGGAAAATCCCACTATCTTTTTATAGCCTCAGCTTGAGTGACGTTCCTGTTTATGAATTCTAGTATATATGTATAGCTACAAAATGTGGAAATCCCCAAGTCGATATTTATAGTCTCAGAATTTCCAGCGTCAGTGACGTCACTGTACTGAACACTAGGGGATAAATGGCGACAGTGTTGCAAGTGGCTGACCTGAATACGCGCTACTGTAGGTAGGTAGGTAGAGTGTATCTGATAGGGATAAAGTGAGTTTTATAGGGACAAACAGAGACCAATACACACACACACACACACACACACACACACACACACACACAAAACATAAGCGCGCAGACACACTCACACACACGCACACACACACACAAACACACAGAGGGAAGAGGAAAAAACAAACCCCAAATATACTATCCACACTCGGGAGGAAGAGAAAAACAACTAAATATGCGATCTACACAACGTACGCTAACACACACACACGCGCGCGCGCGCGCGCACACACCACAGAGGGAAGAAGAATAAAACCATTATACACTATCCACACGGAGTGAAGAAATAACCCTTTATATATACTATCAACAGAGAGTGAAGAAAATAATCCATTATATTCCATCAACACAGAGTGAAGAAGAAAAAGTTTTTTGAAAGCACCTAAGCCCTCACCTGCAATGACCAACTCTGCCAAACACCTACACCCCACCCCACCCCCCACTCCCAACACTACAAAACCCATTTAACCCGTTATTTTATGGCATCAGTGTGTGCTTTAGGAAACATCAAGACACAAAAATGATGGATGAATAGACTGACTATTGTTTACGAACTTGCATGCCTAAAGAGCGTGCGTGAAGGAAAACATCCTTCCATTTCAATTCTAACTAAAACATGATCCAGAGGGATAGAGAGAGGTGAAAGAGCACAATTTCATAAAGTGTGAGTAAAAACAAAACACGCCATCCTTATTATACAATGTCAAGACCAAGAGACACTTACGTTTTCTTTCTGGTCTATTCTCTTTCAGAAGGTAGTATGAAATTTCACATCAGGGCCAACGCATCGGCTCACATTGTCAATTTTTCCATTTCCATGTCTTTACTGGCACAAGTTCTTCATCATCTTCAATTTCTTCTTCTTCTTCTTATTCTGAATCCCTCTTCTCTGTTTCGTCTTGTTTTTTGTTTCTTCTCTTTTCTCGTAGGGCACTCTGAATTCCAGTGTCCTTTCCCCTGACAACGATATTAGGTATCTTGACTTTTGTCTCTCTTTCTTAGACGAAGCAGGTATTCTGGAGACAAATACCCATTTACCTTTGCAGATATAGCAAACTTCATTAGCACACACTTTCGTATGACTCTCATCAAATCAACGACCAAAAGAGTAAGTTTTGTTGCCACTTTCGCCTGTGAATTATGCTTTCGTATGACTTTTAGCAAATATTTGACCAGCAGGTCGACCTGTGCTGACTCTTCCATCTTCGTGATCGTTTGAGAGCGGAATGAATACTCTGACGCTAAGACACTCTCCTTATATACAGGGACCTGCTGCGTATGAAACCTAGTCAAATGTAATTTTGCAATAAGATGAAACGATTTCATTGAGGAAGTAAAAGGCAATGATGTACCGTATCGCCTTACTCAAAATCTGAAGTGTTAGCTCAGATCCGTGTCAGCAATTTCGAAGACGACATTACTGAGCTTTCATCAATGCTCTCCAATTTTGCCACAAAACCACGAGTCCTGATTCACGCCAAAAGAAATTTTGTTCGGCCATAAAAAATAGTATCACATCTGAGAAACGCAAAAACGAACTTCCAGAAAACTGAGAACGACGGCTTACACCTACAACGTAAATGTATGAGTTCAAGTAGTGCGTAAAACTTAGTCAAATTAAATTTTTATAGTCAAGACGAAACGATCTCTTTTCGAAGAAGAAAGCAGACACCAAGCGACAATGGCGATCCGTGTCACACAACACTTTTCAAAATGTATATGATCAGAGGTTTGTTCTAACGATCTGCACGGTTAAATTAAATGTTGATGTATTTTGCAATAAGACGGACACAATTTCCATGGGATCGCCCATGGTACGATTGTTCGTGCCTTAGTTTAATTTTTAAAAATATTTTTTATATAAATCGCCTATAGGATAGACCCAGTAAAGCATGGCCATTCTCGTCACTGTGTGAATAGCTACTCAAGTCAATTCGAAGTGAACGCGGTAAGAAAATAAGTATAGCCAATGAAATGGCTTACACAGGGTGATGCATTGTTTTGTTCTAGGACTGTGTGGCATAATAATCCCTATGTTCTTGCGTTGTTACCATTACAGTGCAGACAGACTGAAATGTGAACTTACAAGCCCTCTTTGTCTGTGTTGTACCATTTCTTCTTACCACATCAAAATACTGAGCGTCACAGTATTGGTTCGCGTTTTCAAGCTGACCATTTTTTTATATCTCACTTAAACATTTTAACATAAACACTCACACTCACATCGGTAGAGTCAAAACAGATGTGTTACAGTATTGAGGGGCATGTTATCTTTTTTTTCAAACTAATAAATTTGGGGTTTGTATGAAGTAAAGAACCGAAAGTACAGTGAAACGCAAGGATGATGACCCAATCTGTCTGTCTATTGATGCGTGTATTTACTTAAGAAGAAATATGACCTCTAAAACACAAAGAGATACGGCAAGCATGATTAGAATGAACATAACGATGTTTTCCTTCACGCCCGTGTAATTTAGAGCTTCAGTCCTCTTTGAAGACAAACTTGGTCTCCTTTTGTAGGGCTTGAAATAATAAAAAACCTGAAAAAATCTTAAGCACTTTGCTATAGATAACTTCATCAACAGACTAAACAACATAAATACCGTTACAACACTAGAAAGCCTTAAATCTTCTATCAAAAAGAAATGCATCAAAAAATTAAAGATTAACGATAACTAACCAATGAAACCGAATTTAACAAAGGCAGTGACATGTGAAGAAATGGCTCTCACTTTGGAAAGGTAGGCGAATGTACTCTGTCATGCACCATCAACTTGAAAAAAAATTATAAACAGAGAGAAACCTGAATTCAAAATTCAGTTGTTTTTTCTTCAAAATTGTTTCGTTTCTTTTTTCTTTTTTGGAACAAATCTAAGCACTAATATAGAGTGGAAAAGGGAAAATGCACATACAAGCTTTGATATTTCTGAAAAAATGAGGGGATATTCCTAACGTTCATAACCACCTATATATGCTTGGACTTGTCTGTGACTTATCCACAAAACAAGATGTACATATTTCTGGTCAAGCTGCAAGTGTGTGAGTGTTTTCGAAAATGGTAAAAATTGGATATACAATTTTCTCGTGACACTTATAAAGTGAAGAGTCTGTGCAAGTGTCAAAAGCCAAAGTCATATAAGTTTTGTATTTTGTACGGCTTGTAAAGATTTCCACTTTAGAAAATGTGAAGTATCACAAGTTATTATCACAAACAGAAGTGGAACATAGGGGCTTGCAAGAAAGAAAATAACCCAGACAGTTGGTGTCATCAAGAGTGCTAAAGACGGTACCCGAACTTGCTTGCTTGCTTACTTGAATTAAAGTGATTTTCGCTCTAATGGAGCATATATCATCTTGAACCCACGTAAGAATTTATGTTTCTCTTCTAGAGGACATTATGTACACATATTTTCTGGTAATATTCAACACATAAAACCCCGATGCGTAGTTTTAATTAAATGATACATAATGACGTAAAAATGAAAAGAAATTTTTCGAAAGCGTTAGTTGAAAACTTTACTGGAAATATAATAAATGTCACAGTGACTTAGTTTTATCGTATCTGTGTAGTCCGTTTTATGACGCATCTGCATGTCAAGTAACATGAGTGGTCTTTATATCAGGTTGCATGATTGCAGTTCAAGAGGGAACTAGGTTAAGGGAAAAGTTAATGTAAATCACTAGCAAGTGATTTAGCTGACACTAGCCAAGATTTTACACGCTGAAATACTAATTATGACTTATTTTCATACGATATGGAGTTACTACAGGCAGTATAAGCTCAAGCAAGTGAGATTTAGTGCAAATGACTAGGACTTGAATCAGGTCACAGCGACCTAGTCTGTGTCCTACGAAGATCCTCATAACTTTGATTAATATCGCGTTGCTTGAATGCAAGTAATATATATATATATATATATATATATATATATATATATATATATATATATATATATATATATATATAAAATCAATATATCCATGTGAAGCCACGTTGTTGAGCAAACCGTCTCGAAATGAGTAGTAGTTAAGTAAAGATAGAAAGTTTTATATGGATATTGCAACAATAGTATTTACGGGTTGACAATGGCATCCTAGTAGTGAAGTGGGATACTATAGGCTCAATGGGAATTAGCATTAAAAACACCCTTGGGAACATATAGCCTCAATGGAAATTTAACATGGAGAAAAATCGTGGGAACATATAGCCTCAGTGGGAATTTAACATAGAGAAAAATCGTGGGAACATATAGCCTCAATGGGAATTTAACATAGAGAAAAATCGTGGGACGATATAGCCTCAAGAGGAATTGAACATGGGAATTGGGACTGTATAGCGTCAAAGGAATTTAAACAGGGTGGGACTGTATAGCGTCAAGGGAAATTGAACATGGGATTTTTTAAAAAAAATAAAATAAAATAAAATAAAAAAAGGGGTAGGCAATGGAAAGGCTATCTCTTTTCGAGAAATATGGCTGGCCCTGAAAAGGGCCTTTGGGTTTATGTTAATGTATTCATTAACATAAAGGGCACCGCATTGGTCTTCTTCTTGTCCTTAGGCTGCGTCTCACTGTTGGCCCGTAAATTAGCACTCTTTTCAGGCATCCTTGTCTGGTGTTTGTCCTGTGGACAACGGTCCACTTGGATCGGACATACATGAGCATGTCTGTCCTAAACATCATGGAAGACACAAGGGTGGATGACTCAACTGTGGTCCACATCTTGAAGCGACGAGAACAGGTGAATCAATGCACTGAACTGCGCTTATTTATAGGCATAGGTAGGATTGAAACGGATTGAGTTCATTCACCAATCCGAACACGCGTTACAGAATTCAGTCAGCCCGCATCCAATTCGAAGAGAGCAGTCTGTGACGTCACGTAGTCTATATAGATTCGCTAGCGCTTGTGTGCAGTCAATCTATGCGACAGTGATTCAACATGACGGAAACTCAGAAAACGATCCAATGGGGTGCACCAGCAGGGGAGACCGCCCAAGGGAACCCGGACTTACTTTCAGAAGAGGTGAATTGGGATTTTGTGGATTTTCTCTCCTCGCAAGAATTTGTTCCGGAACCTTCGTTACCTTCTTCATTACATCAAGTGGAGAATTTTAGACAGAGACAGAAAGAAGAATTGGAGAAATTTATACAACGACAAAAGGAAGCGGAACAGGCTTTTCTCATACAGCAACAGCAACAAGAAGAAGAGGTAAGAAAAAAACAACAGCAACAGCAGCAAGAAGTAGCAGCAAAGAAACAAGAGGGTGAAAACCAAACGGTCACGGTACTGTTGGACATTTTAGCGGAGTTAAGAAGTCTGAAACAAATGTATCAGACTTCTTTATCACGACCGAAGAGAATACGACCTTCCCGAGCTAAACACGTCAACCCTGTGACTAAGCCTACCGTACCACCCTTAGTGATTTCAACCCAATCATTATCATCATCAT